>OX465052.1:2211207-2263707 GCA_949841015.1 Aplysina aerophoba | reverse complement strand
GGCCAAGTTGCGAATCGGGTCGTAATATACACAATACATGGGCTGAGTGCATGCATATCAAATCAGCAGGTAATGGTAGGGAAAGTACCCAGAGAGAGCAGGGTAATGGAGCCCCTCAGGTTCTTGGCTGTGATGATATCTACAATACTGTGAGGAACAGTAGGTACCCTGTATGGCCTCTAACATACTTCTACTTATAGGGTAAACGGGGGAAAACGGAACACAATTTACGATTGCAATTCTGACATCGCACTGTAAATAAGCTATGATACCCTAGGGTTCAAGTTTCTGTCTATTACTAGAGGTAGTATTACTCTATCCACTTACAGTAAAAATAATCTTGTTCGTTCGCTGCTACGAGCAACAGGCAGCATTTCGTCTATGCGATATTATTTTCGGTCAAAATGGCGGGCGGGGTGAAACGGAACGCCAGCGAATAGTTCGTTTTAGCGTTTGTTAGCAAGTTATACGCTCATTGCTTTTTAGTTTATTGATTTTTCAGTTTGTTGGTGGCAATTAGCAAGCAATGAGTGCATTTCAGCATGAATTAAGAGTCTTCACAGTTCAGACAGCTACTGATCCTGAGCTCTTGACAGGCTGCCAAGCTGGCACATCCAAAGTGGTACCAAGCCTCACAACCATCACAGGCAATCCAGTTGTTGTCCTCATGAAGGCTGTTGCATGCAGTGCATACGTCATCATCCTCTGACCTGCATCTAAATAAGAAAGAGGTCCTGGTTAAAGTAGCTACCTAGCTATAAGTAGTGTCTTCTAGGACTGCAAAGGCTTCCCGACACCACGGGTCGGTGAGTAACATTACAATAGTGAGTCGTCTTTGCAAAGCTATAATGGAAGGCCTCGTGTTCGCTACGGCGAAATTTTAGCATGCGCAGTTCACCCAAACATTTTGCATGCATGTATTCGCTGAAGATCGTACCTAAGTGTCCTATGATATAAAGTTGTTTGATTTATTCCTTGCATGCTTCGTAATCGTCGGTTGAATGCAAGCTAAGTGTTCCGTTTTACCCCGCATTCCGTTTTACCCCGCTTTACCCTAACTGTATTATTATTGCTAGATAGCAGCCAGCCCCTATGCTATTTCTCTAGCTATTATATCCAACTGGTGTCCATGCAGTGGCTTGTGCAGGCTCAGTGGTCCTCACTCAGACCCACCCAGCTGCCCTTTACATGTGTAGAACTGGCAACATCACGCGCGGTAGCATTCAGTGCCTAACTTAATTCAAAATAGCCGAATCGTCCAAACAAACAGCAGCAACTCGCTACGCTTTCTTCGTGTTGGAATGGAGACGATGAGCATCGAAGTAATTTACGCTGTGGTAAAGGATGCGTTTAGGATGTTTTGAAGCGAGTGGAGCTGCTTCAGATTCGCCCTTCGCCGAAGAAGAAGGAAAGATTGGTACGTACGTACGTAGCCGCATGCAGCGAGCTCGTTAGGTAAAATGGGGTAATTCCGTGAAAATTTACTTTGTCTTCGCGTAATTCCAACAGTTGACAAACGACAAACGTCCAACTTCGATATCAGGTACTAGCACCTATGTCCACCTCGCACACCAATACTAAACTAAATTTGCTCTTGCAGTTCCCGAGATATTCGTAGAATTCTGACGATCGGTCAAAAAATGGTGGATGGGGTACTCCGTGAAATTCAGAAATAGCGACTACGTGACCCCCCGTGTGGACTACGTCGAGAGTGTCGACAGTGCAATGTGTGGCAAACACGCTGTTTCTTACTTTGGAGCAAGTTTTTAGTAGAATTAAGAGTCTTAAGTGTGTATAGATCTATACATGCATCTATGTTGACATGAAAGACGAACATTTCGTACCCCCACAGGAAGTTGCTTCTCTATCACAGCAAGGAAGAATCGCCGCCGCTCAGCGCGCTTGCGAGGTATTCAGTATAGAGTAAGCATCGTGCTTACCTAAGTACATCACGATCGCAAGTGTACTGGTGAAGTTATAGCTGTCGGAAGTCATTTTTACGGAGTTACCCCATTCACGGAGTTACCCAAGTGACCTTATATAGGATGTGTGATTAATGAGCAGTTGGGAAGTCGGAGAATGGTGGAAGAAAGAGCCAAGGCTGGAGCTAGAGCACTAAGTGAATGGCTGGGGAAATGTAGAGTTGCCGTGGGAGAGGTGAGGTGAGAGACATTTGTAAAGTTAATGGAGATGTTAGTTGGATCGGTACTTGTGTATGGGGCAGAAGTTTGGGGAGGCGGAGGACAACTTGGACCGGTGGAGGGGGTGCAGATGCGAGCCGCCAGGATCTTCCTGGGGGTAGGGAGACTGCACCCACTTGTGTCCTTGCAGTATGAATTGAATATGATGCCATTGAGATGGGAAGGGATGAGGAGATGTATAGAGTTTTGGGTAATGGTACTGAGGTTAAATGAAGAGAGGTTACTGAAGGTAGTGATGTTGGAAGCCTTGGAAAAAGGGTGTAAGATCAAATGGGTGCAAAATCTGAAGAACTGTTTGGAGATGTTTGGATGGGATGGGGTGAGTGTGGAAGATCTCAGAGGTTTGTCAATGGGGGAAGTGAGGAAAGTCTTGATGGATGTAGTGTGGAGAGAGGTAAAGGGTGAGTGGAAGAAGGAGGCACAGAGGCGCCCTAAGCTGGAAATAATAGGGAGGTTGATAGAAAAGGAATGTGAGGGGCGTTGTATGATGGTGAAGTGTAAGAGGAGGAGGAGGTGGTTGATGAAACTGAGAGGAGGAACAGCAGAATTGGGGGTTGAGACTAGAAGATGGCATGGTGTGAGAAGAGAAGAGAGAATATGCAAGAATTGTAGAGGTGGAGAGGTGGAGGATGTTAAACATGTGGTGATGAGATGCACATAATTATGTGGAAGAGGAAAGGGAGAAGTTGGAGGAGTTGATGAATGGGAGGGTGGAAGGATGGCAGGGTATGGATAACGAGGTTGGAGTGATGGTTGTAATGGACAGAGCGTGCAGAGATGAAGCTGTTGGAAGGGCAGTAGAGAGAATATGGCTGAGGCGTTTTACAACACATGGGCCCAATCCCTAACCCATATTAGCTGCTAGGCTGTTACTGACATAGATACCATCAAGGGTTGACAGCAAGGGTATTGACTCGACCTGCCAGCCATAGATACCATCAGGGTTGGCAGCAAGGGTCATGACTCAAACCTGCCAGCCATAGTTACCATCAAGGTTGGCAGTAAGGGCTATGACTCGAACCTGCCAACCATAGTGACCATCAGCACTGGCAGCTACAGACATGATTGATACAGCATGCAGAGAGGAACGAAGCGGTCGGAAGGGCACTGAAGAGGATGTTATTAAACCCACACCTCAAGTCATTGATTTTTTGTTATTCTGCTATTTTGACATTATATATATATGTATATATCAGTGCTGCATGGGGCAGTGATGCCCTAGTGTGCCTTTGTACATGATGCACTTAAATGATGATATGATATGATATGATATGATATACCACAAAATACAGTTTGATAGTTAGTAGTGATGTGAAACAATCGTAGGAGATGTAACAGCTCTGCCACTAGCCGCTAACCAACTTGCCGTCTCTTCTGCAATCCTCTGTTAGCGGTGCAAGACGTTCGCAGCCTTGCGCAAGATTCGGCGCTTGATTTCTCGCCGTGAGAGTGGTCAGGAGAGACGGCTAAGCAGCCAAAATATAACCAAAGGACTACATGGGATGCCCTGAAAAGCGCTGAGGCAATGCTCTCTCGTAGCCACTGAAGGGTCTGTTAAAGTGTTCACTATCGTCTTTGACGCAGGCCGTTACTTTATGTACCGATCACGAATGGTCGTGAACGGTACATGAAGTACCACCCGGAATCTGGCATGGGAATCCCCGCGAGTGTGCTTCAAGATGGCGGAGAAAGTCCCTACTCCTAACTATGACTCTGATGCGGCGGCGATTGTGGTGGACGCCAACTGCGACAAACTAGTGCAGTCAATGGATCCAGTGTCCAGTGCGCCAAAGCTGGTCTCTTTTGGTCTGATTTCGTCGCAACAAGCGCAGGACATCCTCGACGATCGCGTCAAGACAAGGTCGGAGAGGAACTTGGCCTTTCTTAATCTGATCAAGTCCAGTCCTGATCCCACCTGGTTCTCCTCGCTTCTAGAGGTGTTGGGGGAAGAGAGGACCACGGAAGGGCTAAAAGAGGCCCTTGAGAAGAGTGAGTTGCTAGTCGTTAACCGCGCGGTTGCAATCACAACAGTGCCGTATTTGCTAGTGTAAACTCCGGTCTAGTCTAGCTACCCCCTACTTCGTCATCGCCTAGGGAGGGTGTCATATACCCCTTTCACATGCGCACCAAAACCGGGTCGATCTGGGTTCAACCCGGTTAGGCTGCAGCAAGTTACTTCCTGTTTCTCATCCTGGGAAGTGGCTTCAAATCCACGCGGGCTGGCGGGTAAATTGCAAACACAGGATACAATTACACATCACAATTAACAGCTGCAAAGCACCAACAGGTACATGCGGGCAATTGCAGAAGACTATTCGATACGAATCACCTGCCAATGGCTTCGGTTGCACGACGACAAGGCAATACGGCAATAGGCTTCGACTGCGCACGCGTAGAAGCCTTGGTGCCTCGTGTTCATGCGGTCATGACAGCTGTAGGCCCTGTTATGTCGCTTCATACACGATGTGTGTGAGGTTTTGTGTGGCGAAACACAGGAAGATCCTCCCATGGACGATGTGACTCAGTTCGGAGGAGAACACGTTCGCAAAGGAAGTGGCATATGTTGTTGTATCCACGACACATTAATGAACATGCATCTATATATGCATGTATATATATTTTACATGGGAACTCTCAATCTTCCTAGATATTAAAGTCTGTGGTTTTAGCATGTATATACAGTATGGTGATTGACAATGTGAGTTGGTCTGATATATGTGATATTGACATTTGTGCAACAAGTATTACAAATTAAATACCTCGTGGGGCTACCGCCCAAACTCGAACTACTTGCTGTCTTCAGTAGTAGCACCATGGCGGGTACGTATACAGTAGGTCACGCACTGCTGTGAACAGAAATGTTGGTGTGTGAACAGGCCATAATGTATCACTAGTGACAGTTACAGAACTTCATTCCTTTGCTCCAAACTATGCACAGACTACACGGCTGCACATCCAGGCTCTTGGTAGCCTACACAGTCAGGCATGCTAGCACTGCAACACTGACACTGATGGGATGTATTACCTACTTTTTGACTGCATGCTCCAACACCTCACACGCCAGCACATTAATTGGTGTTTTAGCCTTTTTCTCTTTAGAGAGTACAGTTAAGAGATGAGTAACAAGTCATGAATGTAGAAATGATGCAAAGGATGTGTGCTTTAGTCTAAAAAGTAAGCTTTATACTCTCTCAGTAGCCAAATGCGTATCTCTCTCTCTGCAAGTAATTGCTCCATAGTACTCTTCTCCCAGTTTTCCAGCTAGTGTGCTGCATATCAAAGGAAAGGCAGGTAAGCACAGAACATTGCCCTATTCTACTGCCTTTTCCGTAACTGGTGTTTTAAACGAGTTTATTTAAGCAACATTAATTGGTGTTTTAGCCTTTTTCTCTTCAGAAACTACATGCAGTTAAGAGACAAGTAACAAGCCATTAATGTAGAAATGATACGAATCCAGTGTGCTTTAGTCTAAAAAGTAAGCTTTATGCTCTCTCGGCAGCTAAATGCGTTTCTCTCTCTCTGCCAGTAATCACTCCATAGTACTCTTCTCCCAGTTTTTAGCTAGTGTGCTACATGTACACATAGACTAAAGTATATTTGCTTTGCATCACTTCTACGTTCATGGCTTGTTACTTGTCTCTTAACTGCAGTCTCCGAAGAAAAAAGGCTGAAGCATGAGTTAATGTTACTAAAATAAACCCGTTCAAAACACGATTTACGGAAAGGGCAGTAGAATGAGCCATAAAGGCAATGTTCTGTGCTTACCTGACTTTCCTTTGATATGTAGCACACTAGCTGGAAAACTGGGAGAGGTGTGCTATGGAGCGATTAGTTGCAGAGAGAGAGACACGCATTTTGCTGCCGAGAGAGTATATAAAGCTTACTTTTTAGACTAAAGTACACTTGCCTGGTATCAGTTCTATGTCCAAGCTTGGTCACTTGTCTCTTGTTAAAGTCTTGGAAGAGAAAAATGGTAAAAACGAACATGTCTTCCAATGGCCCCAGTCTCGGTCCCGATCCCAATTCCGACTTGAGAAAAACTAAGTTGCCGCTCCGAAACAGCCGTGATGTATTTCCGCAACGCGAACGGCGATGGCAGAAACGGGCAGATTATGCGTAGTCTCGTCCCAGCCCACCACTTCCGCTAACAAAATGGCCGCGGAAAGGTTGGTTCTAGTCTCGTGAACCAGCCCCCCCCGAGAGGTGGTCTGGCACAATTGCTCAATATTTTGATTAATTGGAAACTTTCGGTATAGGGCGTGCGTGACACTCCCTATAATACTAGGTTGTTGTCGTCCGCACCGTCATCGCGTGGATTAAACGGCTATGCAGTGCATCTTGTGCGGCCAAGAGTCGGCGTACCATCGAGTTATTACCACGGCCTGGATCAATGGATTACAGCTTTCCTGGTAGAAGAGCTAGCTGTCGCTGTCAGAGCCATAACATGTATTCCTGGAGGTACTAAAGAACGAATTTCCCCAATCTCTGCATATTCCTTCCGAAATCCAGACATCCCCCATGTTTTGCATAGGTGGGCTTCATCTACAACGAATCCAACTAATTTAGTCTGATATATTTGATTCCTAAACATTTCTCTCCACCGAAGCACACACATAAGGGCCTCTGGACTTATAAATACCAGTTGGCATTGCCCGGATTCCACTTCTTCTTCGGACTTCGCATTCGTCTGCCCTGATCCGACGAACTGAGCTTTTAATCCCTTAGATCGGTATTTGGCCACTTGCTCTTTCATTAAAGCGATCAAGGGTGACACCACAACCACAATGGAACCTTTCCCCCCCTCCAGCAAGTCAACAGTCCAAGGCAGCACAGCATAGCACAAGGATTTACCTTCGCCAGTCGGTATCGAAACGAAGACGTCACGCCCCGAAAGAAAGGTCACCACTACTTCCTCTTGCACAGGTTTCACCTGTGAGTAGCCACGTTTCGACGCTGCTTCACAAAGAGCCTTCTTCAACTCCATCCGACGCCGTCCTCGTCCGTACTATCTACGTCCGTACGAAGGAATATATCACGTGCGCGTCACGAGAAACAGGGGCGCCTGCCAACATCGTGGCAGGCGCCCCCTAGGGCGCTAACTAAATGAGGGGGCAATTGTGCCAGACCACCTCTCGGGGGAGCTGGTTCACGAGACTAGGTTGGTTCTCGCCATTAGAGGATATGCATTGGTTACGCAATAGCGGAAGGTCAAAAGGTCGACGGTGAACGATGGCGCAGCTGTACATACAGTTACATACGAAAATCGAACACGATCGTTCGCTACAGTATGTCGCGACGTCAGTGTAGCGTCTGGGGTTGTTCCAACAGGAAAGGAAGATGCCCAGAAGACGTGGAAGGCAGGATACACTGTAAGTGTCCTGAGTTACGCGGTAAGGACTGCCCGGAGTCTAGCGCGATGCTATCGCTGCACAGCGTCGGCAAGATGCCCCAGAAAGTCTACCAGATCGTCGTGCAGAAGATGAACCAGACTCGCATGGACCAGCGTGGGGCTCAGTGGAAGCCCGGACCAGAAACCTACATCTGTAATTTCCACTACGACGGATTTAAAGGACCCACTCGCGCGGATCCTTCCATCGTACCTACCCTATTCAAACGACCTCACGACTTCTATTCACAGCCAGCTAAGAACCGCGTCGGCTTCTGGATCGTTTTCAGGACAATCCTGATGATTGTGAACCACCTGCACAGGATACATCTAAGCCTACACTCGAGCAATTGGGAGCGAAGTACCTGGAATACCAGAATGAGATTGAAGGGCTTAAAAAGCATGTACAAGACCTGAAAGCAGAGCTTGCATTTTTGAAGACAACGCCTCAGCGTTTGGATGTCGCGCTACTGAAGAATGATGAATTGATTCTGTACACTGGACTCAATTGTGCTCTGTTTGACATTCTGTTAGGGTGGTTAATCCCAGCAGTATATATGCACCGTGATTTGGCTTCCCCTGTCAGTTTACCTGTCCCACCCACTGGCCACTTTCTCAGTGACTCTCAAAAGTTGCTATTGGTACTCATGCGATTACGGCAGAATCTAACTCAGGAAGACTTGGCATTTTGATTTGACGTGGAGCAGAGTACTGTGTCCCGGGTGATTAATCAGTGGATTCCACTGCTGGCTCACCATCTCAGAGGCCTCATAAAATGGTCAAAGACAACCATAGAACCCACTGATACACCCTATTTGCTGAATACAGTAGGTATAATTGATGGGACAGAAATATTTATCCAACGTCCATCAAACCTGGCTACACAGAAGTCATTCTATAGTGACTACAAAAGCCACACAACAGTGAAGTATTTAGTTGCAATTGACCCATTTACTGGAGTCTTCACTTTTGTGTCTCCTGGCTTTTCCGGAAACTCAAGTGATTCTTTCCTTGATTTGCTTCACAGCTGACCGGTTAACAGGCCATACATAGTGTAGGGTTTGTACCCCTCTACCGAAGCCTTCCCAAAATCCAGCTGTGTTGTTTGCTGTGGCTGGCCATGTGTTGACGGTTGGGACAATGCACAAGGCAGACTGGTGCATGCAGTTTGAGTGACTTCAGCAAGGGTAAGTAATAATATATTAATGCTGCCACATGCACACAGCTACCACTCTTCCCAGCAGGGCACATGCAGTTGGCACTTTCAATGGATATGCAATTACCTCCAGGTTTTTCGAGAACTAGGCATATGAAGTTTTGATAGAAAGGTGGATGCTTTCGCATTGTGGGCCTGCATTTGGCCTTCACAAATGACTTTGTGATTGTGCCCTCCTCGTCACACCTTTGCAATACCAAAGTGGTTTCGATATCATACACATGCCCACACTGGCACAGGCGTACTCCAGTTCGAAAGTTCTTCGTATAGCCTCCTAGCTTCCTAAGGTAATTGCACACCAGATCCTCACTGACTTTGGGCAGCTCTTTGCACCAACCAGTCTTTGGGAGCACTTCAAAGCTGACAGATTGCACCACTTGCAGCTCCTTAAACGCTTTCACATCCAACTCGCTCTCTAGAGCTTCAGTCTCAATGAAATCGTTCGCTTTCGTAACCAGCTCGTGTTTCGGACCAGATACAGGGATGCCCTTCTCTTTTAAGAACTTCTTTAGTCGCTCAGTTGTCCACGCAGAGGGTAAAACATCTGCAGGGAAGCTTGAATCGCTACCCGCGGTCATCTTCGTGTGGTACGGCGTTACTTCTAGTGTCTAGCACGTCGAAATCGTATCCCAGCACTGCGCAGTTGAAAGACGAAGGCACCTGTAACTACACAAGACTGCTATCGACAAGCGAAACGAGTTACAGCGACTAAAAAGCAGCGAACTCGAAGACATTCGTATGCTTATCTATTACGCATCCGTGGTGAGTTCACCGTCTCGCGAAAGGGGGCGGAGTCGACGCATATCCTCTACCAAAAAAACACGCGCGAAACTCGTAGGACGAGTCTCACGTGTAGCTAAACTTCGCGTTCTTGTTTAGATTATGGATATTCCACGTTTCAGATCGAGCTCTGTACCTGCGGAGATATTCGACGAATGCCTCACAGCATCTCTGCAGAAGCTTCATTTCGATTTTTCGATCACCGACAACCAGCGGGAGATAATTTTCAACTTCATACGAGGAAGAGATGTTTTTGTATCCCTTCCAACCGGGGCAGGGAAGTCTCTGTGCTAAGGAAGCACCGTAGAGCACAGAGACTTCCCTGCTCCGGTTGGAAGGAATACAAAAAACGTCTCCCCTTGTATATATAAACATGAGTATCGCCTCCGAGTAGCCGGTCGACAGAAACATTGAGACTCGTCGCCTACGAGTTTCGCGCGTGATTTTTGTAGACACGTGACCGTGCATTGATTTGATTGGCCTGAATTATTTGGGATGGCGAGAACCAATTCGGCCCAAAGATACCAGACCATCCTTTACGCGGCCATTTTGTTAGCGGAAGTGGTGGGCTGGGAATGAGACTAGATTACGCGTACCAAGGCAAATATAATATTGTACGTAACATAGGCATACTATGCATATTAATAGTCGTGAACGGTACATGAAGTACCACCCGACTACGCAAGCGGGTGCTGCAGTTGCGCAAGCTTTAATTATGGCTGCACCTCTTCAGTTTCCTCCGCTCTGCGGCGTTTCGTCCGCAGGCGGTCCGCAGCCAGTCGGTCGGATTTCGCCGTAGCAGGCATGCGCCATCTGCTGTTCGCTGCTTCAATGCGCAGTGGCCAATTGTTAAGCGTCCGTATCGTCCACAGATTCACACTCAGAGCTCACAACCTCTACAAATGCTGGATAACACTCTGCTGGTGCACGAAATAGCCGGATAAGGACCGGACAGTCTACCATTACCATTGTTAGCAAGAAAACAGGACAAGAGACAAAGCGACGGTGAGACAATAGGTAAAGCGGCATAATTATATATAACTCATTTGCACGCGAGGCATGTATTATGCGCTATGCGTAACTATGCCTAGTATATATTAATACGTTGTGTTTTTTGATAGCTCCATTGCCAACAATGCACGAGCTCGAGGGCGGTGGATGAGAAACAAGAAATTAACTTGCGGTAGCCTTAGCCAAATTCCGTTCACATGCGCCCGTAAGTCGGGTGCTTTGTTACACTTGTTACCTCGGTAATTGATACAATGCCGTACGAAGACGGACTGTTGGGAGCGATCCTTTTCACCCTGCCGTGGCTACAGCGAAGGCGCGCACTGCGGCGCAGGACTCATCTGTCAAAGGAGGCAGCCAGGAGAAGGCGTGCGGCACATTTTCGCAAAGGTGGACGTTTTTCTTGGCAGCGACTTTGAGCTATTTTGCAAGGTCGACTACAGCAGTACGAATGATTTGATGAAGCCTTGATGAAGCTTTCTTGTATTTCTTCTTCAGCTGCTTCAACTTGTCCCGACACTGCTTTGCGTCGCGCTGGTAGCCCTTTCTCGCCAATTCATCTGCGATCTTGTAAAAATCTGTCGTGTTCCGTACCACGCCCTGAAGTGCCTCTGATTTGAAGCGGCAGCCCACATAGCGAGCAAAGCTTGCACTTCGTCGTCGTTTCGTTCTCCCCGCGCTGCCATTTTTTGTTTACACCTTGTAACACAGTTTCACTCCTGCTAACCCGGTTTGACCCTAGGCCTACTCCGGGCAGGGTCGAACCCACTTTCTTAACCCGGGTTAACGTGTGCATGTGAACGGTCGAACCCGGGTTCGACCCGGGTTCGACCCGAATTAGTGGGTCCATGTGAAAGGGGTAATAGTGGACCTAAAGGCTGGCTGGGCTAGGTATATGTACTAGTCAGGTGTAACGATGTCTAGCTAGCTTGAAAGACTAGACATCACCGCCTTTCTCCATGCCTAACTAGTGGGATCTCTAGCTGTCTCAAAAAGTGCACTACATATGTAGAAATGGGTTCCATGCGATATCTGTGTGGAATGGGAACTCCCATGCATGTGATAGATATGAAAGCCATTTTGTAGATCCAGACACCCCAGGAGCATAAGCATATAATGGTTTCACAGAGAGTTACAGAAATTGAGGAAAGCATTCAATAAGGCGGAGAAGCAGTGGCTGGAAAGTAGGAATGAGGAACAGAGGAAAGCACGCAGGGAGGTCGTACAACAAAGCAGTGAGAAGAGCGAAGAGAGAGCATGAGGAAAAGGAGAGTGACAGACTGGAGGCAACCCTGCGGGACCCAAAGAAGTGGTGGCGGCTCCTGAGAAAGAAAAGGTTACCAGCAGGAAAGCAGCACAGGTAGACATGAGCAGGGTTATTGATGGAGATGGGAAGATAAGAGAGGGAGACGGCGCAAGGAAGGTATGGAAGGCCCATTTTGAGCAGCTACTGAATGAGGGGGCAGGAGGTGTTGGGGGCCAGAGGGAAACAGTGGTAGATGATGACATCAGAAATGAGCAGTTGGACAATGAGATCACAGCTGAGGAAGTGGCGGCAGCAATGAGGAAGATAAAGAGGAAAGCAGCGCCCTGGAAAGATGGCCTGACAGCAGAGATGGTGGATAGGGACATACTAAGGAATCTGTGGGGAGCCCTATTTAATGCATGTTGGAGAACAGGAGTAGTCCCAAAGGCGTGGAAGGAGAGCGTGGTAGTCCCTGTACCGAAGAAGACTAGGACAGGTCCCTGCATCCCAGATGATTCTAGAGGGATCTGTCATAAAGGAGCAAGTGGTGAAAGTGGCAGAGGAAAAGGGGCTGGTGTCAGAGGAGCAATGTGGATTCAGGAAGGGGAGAGGATGCAGATATCAGCTGCTGACTTTAATGCTACTGGGGAAGATGAAGATGAACACAGCGAAAACAGCCTTCGTGAACGGGTACCGTCTTACGTTGACGCGGTACCCGTCCACGCGCATCGAACGGGCGACACACGTTTTCCCGTGTAACCGTGCACGGGTCACGTGGAATACCGTATTTGCAGATTGTGGACGGGTCCTACCGTGAATATGGCCGTGGGACTACGCCGTGTCTTCTTCCGTTCTACATAGTGGACGGTTCTTCACTGGGCATTGAACAATCCCGTTCTACAGTCAGGACGGGCGCGAAAACGGCATGCGATTTTGTCGCTGGCAAACGCTGCAGTAGCTTTGTATATATACGTACAGCAGTATTATAAGGTTCAGAAGTACAATAAGGTCATCCTAAGAATCTGTGTCACTACTACTACTAGAAGTTGTCGATTCTGGTACTTCCTCCACTGGTTTCACAGCCCACTCTGGACTCCCTTGTCGTGGCAGCTTGGATGGACTGCCTGGCACTCTCTGCTTCTGCTGCAGATTGTTCCCCTTCCTGTGGCAGTCCTTCTTATATCGTGTGTCCATTTTCTGTATTAGTTTTGTTGCTCCTGGCACAGAAAACAAGTGAACTCATTTTAAGGAAGATTCAATGTAGGTGTCAATGGATGTAGCATAGACATGCATGTACGTCTGTGTGTGCATGTGTGTGTGGTGTACATTTACGTACTTTCAGATCGCCATGGTAGTTTGTGTTGCCGTATTTCAGTATCACTTCCCCCACTTTCTTCTGTCATAAATGAGTATGACAGCTCCTGCCACAGGTCCTTTTCATTCTGCCTGACGTACTTACTTCTCCTAGCAAAGAGCTATTTAAGCAAATGGTATATATGAAAGATAATGATAAAATGTATTTGTACTAATGCTTCAACCCTGAACTTACATTCTTTTGTGCCTGTCTGTTCCTCCTTATTCGATTGTTCCGCAGCACTTGTTCCCTTCTTGAAGTCTTCGCATCATTGAAAATCCTCCTTCTTGATTCATAATAACGATAAACAGCTCCTGTAGCAAGTAAATGATAGCATGTTAGGCATTACTGCATGATATTGGGAGCCATATTTCATTTGGTGCAGTGCGCATATTATGTTAAATGTCCACTTACTCTTCAGGATTGCATCAGGGATGGACACATGCTTGGCCTTGAGATCAGCCACGATGTTCTCCTTCACACGCTGATTATGATCATCTGCATATCTGAATTGAAAAGGCAGTGCCATATACATACTAGCTGTTACTGACTAAACCTGAATTGACATGCAAGTTTGCGAATTTGTGGACAAATGTTTTCTTTGATCCATTGTTTAGCTGGATGCAAACACTGATAAATATAGTTAAATATGAAGACATGCACAAACACACAGTCATGCAAGCACGTGCACATCGCTCACTTTAAGGAAGCTTTAAACTGGTTTTCAGCTGAGTAGCTTGCATGCAGTGACCTCGTTGATGCCTGTAGTTGAGAGAGTACATACTCAATGCAATAGCTATAGCTGTAGCATTAAATGCAAGGTAACTTACTGAGACAGCAGTTGGCAGTTTGCTGGAGCTGTGTTTGCCAGACTGAGTACTTCGCTGCATGTCAGCTTCCTTGAAGGCCTGTAACTCTGTAGTTACCTGCTGCAGTTGTTGTTTTAGGCTACTGTTGTCTCTTTGGAGTTCGTCAATAGCAGCTTTTTGTTCCGTGCTGCTAGCCAGCACCAGGTCCAACTTCTGGTGGAGACTGATTACTGTACTTGGAGGAGTGTAGTCACCAAAGGCATCAGCACACTGAGCATTAACAGGAGTTCTGACAATATTGTCTGAAACCGGGCTAGGAAAAAACATTCTCGTAGAAAAAGCAGTTCTAGTAGCCATCATGCACACTGCAGCTGTTTCTCTTAGTTTCGATCCCGCCGGCGCCGAAGGCGGCGCGGCCCAGTATTGTTTTTGACTTAGGGTTTTGTATGGCTTTATGTTTGTGTATATAGAGTACGGTATCTATTATCGGTCACAATGCATTATCGGACACTGAATCTTCTCGACCGCCGAACGAATTAGCTCACGTTTAGCGCGAATTTGTAGTACGGACAATACTAAGACAGATTATAACAAAACTAGAAGAATCCGCTTCTTCCTTCCTTGGCGAAAGGCTTAAAGCGCGCACTTCGAAAATATCTACTCTCGGTCAAAAATATATATTAACGGACATGGACTCCTATTCCGGCTACGAGTAGCGAATATGGCCACGACTGCTGTATTTAAGAAAGGCATAATTCCTTATTGCACTCAGCAGGAATCGCGGCCCGGAGTCGAACACTTGAGGTACTAGACTTCCTTTAATTGCACCATATCGACTGATCGATTATTCTACACTGAGAAGTGCTCTCTGGGGCCTCGTGAGTGGGTACTACTACTACGCACACATGCATAGCTAGAAATTGACGTGACTTCTCAGTTATATATGCATGTACACCGCAATATAAATTGGAATATGAAAAGTTGAAGATAAGAAGTACAAGAGCATGGTTAACAGTGGTATCTGAGTGCTGCAAGAAGTTGTCTGGAACCAACAGAGTCCCCAGAAAACATTCTAGCACGTAAAGACTGCCTTGCCAACTCAGCTTTTCTTGATCTTCGCTGCATACAAGTGGCACATTCCAGATAGATGTTTCTGGGTTTCCGCTGTTCCTCGTAAAGCATCTGACGTACTCTATCATAATTAGCTTTGAGCTCTCTGAGATCTTTACTCTGCAGCTGGTTGTCCTCAACCTCCTTGCCACGCGCACTAGAAGCAGACGTAGAGTCTCGAGCTCCTTGGGTAGCTGCCACCACAGATGCTGCCACTATCTTGTCCGTCAATTCCGGCTCTCCGCGGTCAGTTGTTAGCTCAGGTTCGGAAAAGGTAGCTTGCTTCCTTGAATGTCGTTTGCGCCTACGGCGAGCGTCCTTCTTTCGCGATATATAACGCTTAGATTTTTTTCCCATTGCAATCCACGCCGGTTCCGTGTTTCCAGCTGCTACGAAGCTAATATTATACGGGAAATAGGCGCAAAGCTATATACGGGAAATAGGCGCGAAGCTACGTTTGTCGTGAGAACGGTTGTACAGCTGGCGGGACGAACTTTCCATGGAAGCGCAAGGAAACAAACTGGACAAGGACCAGATAAGTCAAGATACTACTGAAGGTTGACTAATGTGTAGCTAGCTTACGACTATAGCTACTTTGGCACGAAATAGTCTTATACCCTCCCAATAGATATACCCAGAAACCTTCCCCATACCATGCATGGGTTATAGCGTTTGGCACAAAGATATAGCGACTGTTCTGGTCATGCAGTTTGACACTAAAGGTCTTATGTACTATCCTCAACATACGTCTCCATGCATCTAAGCACAGTTCGTTCTTTATGCATTGTGCTACTGACTACTTTACAAGTGTCTTCCATGCTGCAGGGGTCTGGTGTCACAGATGCCTGTGACGCTGGATGTGCTCAGCATTGCCCATTCGAACCTGCATGTGAGGCTGTGTTTACCAGCCCACTTTGCAAGTGTGGCGAGGTTAACCTCCTCCCTATACCATACCTGCAGGCTATAGAGTTTGGCACAGACATAATTATAGCGACTGTTCTGGTCATGCAGCTTCACACTAAAGGTCTTATGTACTATCCTCAACGTACGTCTCCATGCATCTAAGCACAGTTCATTCTTTATGCATTGTGCTACTGACTACTTTACAAGTGTCTTCCATGCTGCAGGGGTCTGGTGTCACAGATGCCTGTGACGCTGGATGTGCTCAGCATTGCCCAATCAATCCTGCACGTGAGGCTGTGTTTACCAGCCCACTTTGCAAGTGTGGCGAGGTTAACCTCCTCCCTATACCATACATGCAGGCTATAGAGTTTGGCACAGACATAATTATAGCGACTGTTCTGGTCATGCAGCTTCACACTAAAGGTCTTATGTACTATCCTCAACGTACGTCTCCATGCATCTAAGCACAGTTCATTCTTTATGCATTGTGCTACTGACTACTTTACAAGTGTCTTCCATGCTGCAGGGGTCTGGTGTCACAGATGCCTGTGACGCAGGATGTGCTCAGCATTGCCCATTCGAACCTGCATGTGAGGCTGTGTTTACCAGCCCACTTTGCAAGTGTGGCGAGGTTAACCTCCTCCCTATACCATACATGCAGGCTATAGAGTTTGGCACAGACATAATTATAGCGACTGTTCTGGTCATGCAGTTTCACACTAAAGGTCTTATGTACTATCCTCAACGTACGTCTCCATGCATCTAAGCACAGTTCATTCTTTATGCATTGTGCTACTGACTACTTTACAAGTGTCTTCCATGCTGCAGGGGTCTGGTGTCACAGATGCCTGTGACGCTGGATGTGCTCAGCATTGCCCATTCGAACCTGCATGTGAGGCTGTGTTTACCAGTCCACTTTGCAAGTGTGGCGAGGTTAACCTCCTCCCTATACCATACATGCAGGCTATAGAGTTTGGCACAGACATATAGCGACTGTTCTGGCCATGCAGTTTCACAGTAAAGGTCTTACTATCCTCAACATGCGTCTCCATGCATCTAAGCACAGTTCATTCTTTATGCATTGTGCTACTGACTACTTTACAAGTGTCTTCCATGCTGCAGGGGTCTGGTATCACAGATGCCTGTGATGCTGGATGTGCTTAGTATTGGGTATACCCTATTTTGTTCTATAAATAACTATCTGTTGCTATACTAGCACAGGGTCTTTGCTCATAGCTAGCTAAAGGTTGTTTAAGAAGCTGAATTTGGTTGGTCTATGTACTATTTAATGTACACTTCTTGTGATGAAATATATATATGCAGTAGTAAAAGGCAAGGAATCTACACGTAGACGCAATCAGCGGAGAAAGAGGGTTCACAAACGTTTTGAAAGAAAGGTGAAGATCCAAGAATTGAAGATCAAGGAGTACCGTCGCAAAGTGTCACTGCCAAGAAACATTGTCAGATTATTTCCTGCATTATCTACTGACAGAATTTTACCTGACTTTGTGTGCGATGATGTGCCACTTCTTCCTGATGGAGCAGTGCTTCCATTAAATAAATCAAGTGAGAGCGTGCTTATGTATGCTTTGATAGCAATGCCCACATTATATGAATTCAATTTAAAATGTATACATTGTACTTCTTTCTTACAGTTAAGCTGGGAAGTGGTACTTTTGGCACTTGCCACACCATGTGGTTCTCCGGATTGACTGTCGCAGTTAAGGTTTATCATCACAGAAACATAAAGTTGAAACACATTCAAATGGAAGCAAAGATGTTGCAGGTGAACTGTTTATTAGCCATGTTAACTGCATCCATTGTAAGTATAATTTGTATGCAAGTCACCAGTAGTGACTTTGGTGACATGAGTATTGTCTTGGACTTTAATTTGCAATTGGTTTCCACATGCACGTGTACTTCGTCCTGTCAGCAATTTTGAAGCAATTGCTTCAAAAATCCTATATCTAGCTTTTGTCGCCATGAAATCAACAGCTGAATGTAACTTCCTTGCCAACTGAAAGGGGTTGCATGCATGTCGTTTCCTCCCCTTTGGAATTATGCAGCTAGCTTTGTGCTAAAATGCTCACATTTACATATGACATATAATGTTACAATCATAATTTATTAACTTTGTATGCATTTTACATATTTACACACATGCAGACTTGTTCCGGTCATCCAAATACTCCTTATCTATTTGGAGCAATCTGTGGCTTAAATGCTATTCAACTAACGGCCTTAGTGATGTCCCTACATGCTGTTAAAGGATCTGCTGCGACACTCAGCTCATGGCTTCAGGACAACAGTTCTGTCAGTGAAAGTGACTGTGCATTTCTGTTGATGGGTATGTAGTTCCATAAAGAAATTTGCAAAATCCCTGTGCATATTTCTACTACAACGTATTCCTCCATTTATAGGCATTGCTAATGGGCTGTCTCACATTCATTTAAAAGGCATTTTACACAACGATCTGAAGAGCAATAACATTGCTCTAAGTGACTGTGTTCCACAAGCAGCCAAGCAAACAAGCCAGAAACTGGAGCTGTGGCCAACAATAATAGACTTTAGTAAGGCCTGCCCTGAGAAAGACGGGAAGAAATATCACCTGCTTTCTTGTGAAAAGGAGGCATTCAAAACCCGCTATCCCCATTTAGCACCAGATTTGGTAAATGGCAAAGTAAGACAGAATGTGTTTTCTGATATCTACTCATTCGGCCAAGTGATTCTAAGAATGGCTGTCCTGGCTGACAATAGTAAGACACTTATGCAGTTAAGTAATCAGAGTACCAGCTATACATACAAGAACAGACAAGAGCTGTCAGTAACTGTCACTAAACTGAAGTCACTTCTTTAATTGCATATTATACTTATGAATGTATAATACGTATTACATACATATGTCAAGTAACTCTGTTTGGCACACTATATATTTAATTGCATCATGATCCTCATAATTATATGCACATTAATGTCGTTTGTTTTTGTACCAAATTACATAAATTGTCATATCACCAATGATATGAACCATGCATGCCATGTATGCGTATATACCATTGTATATACAAATTGTTTTTGTGATTATGCAGGAGTGTCAATAATATAGCACAGTTGCTAAAAGGTTAGGGTAAACTTAGCCCTATATGTATCTAAGGTGGAAATGTACAACACCAAAAATGTTAAAAAGTGTTCCACATCAGCTAGGGTGTGAAATGAAATTGCATGGAGTAATAGTCATACATGATCAGAGCCTTAAACGTAGTTGTACCGGACAAGCAACTGTCACATGTACAGTCTCAGTAATGTCACCAGGAAGCTTAAGCGGTAAGGTTATATGAGCGCATCTCTTTGAAATGCGATGTACAGGTAGGTAGTTCCATTTGCATGATTCATAGCTGAGTCTCTCGCAGACGTAAGCCACATGCTGTGTTAAAATATCTTTCAACTGATGTGGTTTTCTCCAATGTACAAAGGCGAATATTTGCTTCAAGTCAACCATAGCATTTTCGACCTGGTGTGCAACGGTTACCTCCAAAAAGTACCTTACTTCACCAACAATCCAATCAGGTGTTGTACAGAGAGGGCCACCTGGCCAATGAGCCATGATAAATGAAGAGCTGGCACTAGCACTACGCATTGCTGATCCAACAAGGTCATCTCCAATTATTATTTTTCCAAACTTTAAGACAAATTTTGACTTCAACTCAGCATCAAGACCGAATACTTCTTTAAGTACAGATTTTAACCTCTGAACTTCCAAATCAGGTAAAACATACTCTCTGAATGGTCCAACTGATTTCAACATACCGTAATATGCCTTGCAAGTTTCGAATGTAATATTGCTAAGTGGTCCGGATGCTACAGTTAGAAATAGCACAACGTTGTCCACATGTACATTTGAGTTTGTACATGTTTCTTTGTACATCTGATGTTTTGGCAACATTTTCTGAAGCTCTTCATCCACAGCTGGGGTGTGCACGTGGTTACCAGTACCTGTTGATTGACTTTCCAAAAACTTTTGTACTAACTGACTCTCAATTCTAGTGTTGTTAGTATGGAAAGATCCTAATATTCCGTTGTACCGTTCGAAAGCATAAAGCCAGAATGCATGTCCTGGTCCAAAATCCTGTAAACAGCGACACAAATGCAAGTGCAGGTGCATGTTCATGGTGCAATGTCTGTCGCCATAGAGTTCTTCAAAGGTTATGCAGAATTGCAGCAGCAAAGAATCAGCTTCTGTCAAATCAGAGACAGTGAGTATTCTACTTGTGAGCAGTTTCACAGCTCGCACAAACAGTATCCAACAATTCCAATGCTGAGAATCTAATTGTTGCCATAGTAGGACAGATGAATAAATAGTAATCCAATTCTTCCATTGATCAGCAGTAAATCCACCAAAGTGATTAGATATTTTAGAAGGGACGCGTCCAATACCTTCAGGGATAATGAATTGACTAACTAATCTTTCCATGTCATCCAGGTTCCTTCTAGATAGAAAGTCACCACCCAGCCAAACTTCCATCATATGTTTCCCTGTACCCAAAAATAAGTTATGCATGGGGTCCACTACTGTGCAACAAATGGGATCAAAATAAGGGAGATCTAGCAGTATTGAATACCGAAGTCCTTTTTTTGATTCTGCTGCTTGAAGTGCTGACTGCGTCCCTTGTGTCCGGAAAATTTCACTGATTTCTGCACACTGTCGACGATGATCTTCATTAGTACGCAAAGGCCATTGGTGCCGATCGAACCCCCCATAGTTTGTCCAAGAACCAGTGTCCTCTTTGACATGCTTGAAAGTTTTATAACATTTATTGCACCCAAATGTGGCCCTATGTCCTAGGAAACCACAAACTTTGCGTGAAGCAGGAATGTCACAAGCAACACAAGTCAAAGCTAGCCGAATTGTTTTTGAAAATTGTTGCTGTCCTGCCTCAACTGTGTGCACTTCAAAACCATGAGTCCAAGCAGTATTTAGTTCCTCTACAAGTGGAGCAAGGAAACTGTTCAAAGTCAATTCAGGCTCATTTGGTCCTGGTATCAGTCCTACAAGAATAATATTTTCTGGCTTGTTTCTGATGGAAATAGGGAGATTCAGTATTGTCAGATATATTGCACCTATCGAGTAGCGACCATGCTCAAATGGAGAAAACCAGTCAATATTTAGAGTCAACAAATAATTGTATGGTGCATCCAGAAATTCTTTGTGTTTTGACCATATATCTCCATCATAGATATCAGTGAGATAGCCAGATTCGCGAAAGTTGTTTCTTCGCCGCCACAACTCACAACATTCTATGAAGCTAGGCATTCTGACAAATGCAGCAATTGCACTCTTGATCGACTGATATGGATAGATCTTAAGAGGCCTATAAACCGTACCAGCTTTTGTTCGTACCTTCCTCATAAGTTGTGTCCCACATTCTTTCCTCCTACTCCTGTGTGGGTGATTGGGATATGTTTTGAAACTACAGACAACAGCATAAAATTGTCCACTTCTCTTGCAGTACTCAGGAGTGTAAATTGCATTACATTTTGGGCATACAATGTACTCTGTAAACGTGGGTTCATTCAGCTCCAAAATCTTCTTCAATGTGGCCTTTGTGAGCGGCATGGCAGTGGTTGCATTTTTAAGTGGCATACAGTTAAAGGCAGTGCCAAGAGCCAAGCAAAACACTTTCAATAACCTCAGTAGCATGCAAATGGCTGCATTTGAAATCTTGAAAACTGTTTGCCAGATAAGGATGAAATGCAACAGTTGCAAAATAGGTTGTGGCAATGCTTTGGAACCTTGGTTTCCTTGAGTTTCCTCACCTGCAGACTCTGTGTCTGATCCTGATGCAATCAGAAAATCATTGTCGGGTTCCGAATCACTGGAGCTGGAGCGTGAACTAGTGCTGGTGCATGACACCTATGGAAAGTAAGAATTGGATGGCTGCATAAAGTTTTGCACTGGAAGATACAATCACAGCATACAGGCTTTTGCCTGATGCCATGCACAATTCCAGAATATCTTTCTACGCATAGATGTACATAATGGAAAAGGAATGAAAGCGGAAATAAATACAATCACACAATGGATTTGAATCTATACACACTAACTGATGTAACTATAGCTATATTGATATAGACCTTTGCAGTAAGGCATATCCATGATTATATACAGTACATCAAAATCACCATTGACCATCTTTATTGGATGCCCAGCATAGATTAAAATTAGGATAGTCTGTGCCCTTGCTTGTGCAAATGCAGTGGCAGTGTAATGTAGAAGAATTCATCTTATCTGCCTACTATCATGATATCATCTGTGTCTTATGGTTAACAGGCAAAACGCACTAGTGTAGACACAAACAGCACCCCATATTGCTGTACATGGCACCTTGGAATAGTGTATTTCATCCTGTTCTCCATTGTCATTGTCAGATTCCATAAGTAAGAACCCTCTGTCGTCAGAACAAGAATGAAGATCTACAGAAGCATCATCTGAATCACTGTACCCAATGTCATCATCCTTCAGCCATAGATCCCTCGCCGAATCGTAGAACCGGCGCTTGTGTAACCAGTACGTCCTTTCGGCCACGGATTGGTTACAGTGAGGACAAATTACCCTCCCATCAGCGTCTGCCGCCCTCTTCCGCGCAGACATCCTTACTTGATAGTGAACAGCAAATACCCTGCGAACGTGCGACTTGTACGACCATGTGCAATTGTTGCCAGCTGCAAAACCTTGTGTATCAGACAGCACGGTAGTGCTGCTTATGTAGGGTGGCGGTGGTGTTTGTATGGTACGGTATCTATTATCGGCCACAATGTATTATCGGACACTGAATCTTCTCGACCGCCGAACGAATCAGCTCACAATTAGCACGAATTCGTAGTACGGACAATACTAAGACAGATTATAGCAAAACTAGAAGAATCCGCTTCTTCCTTCCTGGCGAAAGGGCTTAAAGCGCGGACCGAAAATACCTATTCTCGGCCAAAATATCTATTAACGAACATGGACTCCTACTCCGGCTACGAAAAGCGAATACGGCCATGACTGCTGTATTTAAGAGAGGCATCATTCCTTATTACACTCACCAGGAATCGCAACCCGGAGTCGAACAGTTGAGGTGCAATACTTCGTTTAATAGTACCATATCGGCTGATCAATTCGGCCACCATTTTAGGCATTTCCACGCGAGTGTGAGCAGTTGAGCAGCAGAAACAGCAAGAACAGCAGAGTTTATATTTTTAAGACGTTTCTAGCATTGGTGGTCTATTATTCTCTCTGGGTAAGCCTATTCATACTGGTTTCATTGCGAATTGTAGACAGGACGTAGTCTGCGCCTTCAGGGAGGCCACACACTATCCAGAATGCTGACTGTAGTACCATTCATGGGCGCATGCTGTTGTGGAGATGCAGAAAGCTTAAAGAATCATCTCTGCTGTTCAACACTACTGTTTGGCAGTTCAAAATACAGAGCTGGTCCTCAACATCGCAAGTTATTATAACATTCGTGTGGAAATGCCTGAAATGGTGGCCAATAATGCATGTGCAGTTGGATATATAGCTAACTAACACAGTTACTACAGTACACACAATTGTTGTCTAAGAAGAGCTGTGGAAAGTATATAGCTGCTTATAGTATTACCATTTATGCCAGCCTCGGCTGAAGTGGTTACCTCTTTCATGAAATAATAATACATACATACATACATACATACATACATATGCTTAGATGCCAGTGAATTGACACACACATGCACGTGGCTATGTACTACACAGTAGCCAATGATGACCCCCATGATCTGCATGTGTCATGAGATGCGTGAATACCTATATATACATAGTGTCGAAACTTCCTTGTGAGTGACCCCCCCCAGAGCATCCTAGCTATATAGCTAATAAAAATGGTAGAGCTCCCAACTGCTTCACCTATTGCGCCTATATATCAGCGTAGTGAATTTCCTAAATCATTATTTTTAGCCTTTTCTATACCATTCGCTAGTCCTTCCAATTCGGTGAACTGCGTACATGATGAAACTCACTGAATTAGATGCTATTTGTAGTTCTGATTCATGATCAGCGCTACGTAGGAAGACCTTCAGGGCTGCGTACACATTCAGTTTCCAATTTTGCAAACCACCATTTCGATCAATAGTATCAGAATCGTCGCTTACGCCGTCAACACCGTCTTTCAGATCCTGCTCCATCTGCCCCTCTTTTGTTGGTACACGTATAGTTGCGCTTGTGCATTCCGTAAGTCCACTGGGGCACAGGCTGTTCGGGCGGGCAAAATACGCGGCTATCTGCGTTCATTAGCCATGCACATTTGAGAACGCTGCAGTTGGTAAGCGATCGAAGTGGGCAATCGACGCTTCGCCTGGTATACGTGTACGTGACCCGTCCAATAACGTGCACAATGGTTCACGGGACCGTACACTCCCGTGTTATACGGTTGCCGTGGGTATCCCCGTATACTGCGTATATCACGGGATACGTGAGTAACCGTATCTACACGCGCTTTTCCCTGTGGAAGATGACAGCTAAGAAGAGGGGAATGTTTGGGGCCTTCATTGACCTGAAGAAGGCATATGACACCATTGACCAAGCAAAGCTATGGGTGCATCTGCAGAGCATGGGGCTAGGAGGAAGGTTGATAACATTCATGGAAGCAGCATACAAGGACGTGAAGTGTGACGTCAGGGTCGGAGAAGCTTTGTCGGAGGCATTTGAAGTAAGAGCAGGGTTGCGGCAAGGGTGTGTGTTGTCGCCTATTCTATTCTCGTTGTACATTGATGAGATTACAACAAGATTGAGGCAGAAAGGGATGGGGTGACACGTGGAAACAGGCTGATACCAGCTCTGCTGTACGCAGACGATATGGTGCTTTTGGCAGAGGATGAGAAGGGGATGGGAGAAAGCTTGAAGGTGTTGCAAGAATGGTGTGTGGACTGGTCATTAAGGGTGAATGGAAGCAAGTGTGGGGTAATCCACTTCAGAAGGAAAGGAGAAGAGAGTAGTAAGGCATCATTCAATGTTGGGCAGGAAGCAATAAGAATGGTACAAGAGTACAAGTACCTAGGATGTGTGGTGGACGAGTACTTGGGGTATAAGAGCATGATCGAAGCAAGGGCAAAGGCAGGGATGAAGGCACTGTATGCATGGCTGCAAAGGTGTAGGGCGTGTGTGGGAGAGTTGAGAAGAGGAACATTTGGGAAACTATTGGAGATGTTGGTTGAGTCAGTGGTGGATGTATGGAGCAGAGGTCTGGGGATGTTGCAGACAGCTTGGGGAGGTTGAGCAAGTGCAGTTGCGGGCCATGCGAATCTTCCTGGGAGTTGGAAGGCTGCACCCCAAAGTGTTGCTACTGGTGGAAATGGAGATGTTACCATTAGAGTGGGTAGCGAAACTTAAGTGTGTGGAATTCTCGTATCAGGTAATGAAACTAGGGGATGAAAGACTGGCGAAGCATGTGGCAGTGGAAGCTTGGAAGCAGAGAGAGATGAAGTGGATGAAGGACCTAAGGCAAAGCATACGAGAGATGGGATGGGGGGAGGTTAAGCTGGAGGATGTTGAGAAGCTGAGCAACTTCCAACTGAAGGAGATGTTGAAGAGCTGTGCATGGAGAGAAGTGTGTCTTGGGAGCAGGAGATGAGTGAGAAGCCGAAGCTGGAAGTGCTAAGGATGATTGTGGACAAGGACTGCAAGGGGAGGAATGCAGAAATTGATAGCAAGGAAGTAAGGAGGATGGTCACTAAGCTAAGAGGAGGGACACACAGCTGCGCATTGAAGCCGGAAGATGGAAAGGGGAAGGTAGAGAAGAGAGAAAATGTAAAGAATGCAGTGGGCAAGAAGTGGAGGATGCAAAGCACTTCCTTCTAAAGAGATGAACTGATGGAAAGAGTCAAGGCACCCAGAGAGGGGGGGAATTTGAAGCAGCGGATGAGGATGGGAAGTTGGCAATGATCCTGGATGGCGCGTGCAAAGAAAGAGGAGTGGGGATGGCAATCAGCAAGATGTGGAAGAAGAGATTTGTGTGACGGTCAACAATTCTTTGTAGTATCTCGGTGAACTTTTTTGTGTTTTTTTCCTAAACAGTGCCTCATGGGGAGCAATCCCTAGTGCTTGCTTTGTACGTTGCATGTGTGCACTCAAATAATATGTATATAATAATAATAAATAATAATAATAATAATAATATACAAGTGTATTTACATAGCATTTGACCTACTACGTATCTGCAGTACGTGCTTGCAGGTGATGCTGTATCTTGAGTTGTTGTTACATAGTGTCTGTCCTGTAGGGTATGCACCTATCTGCCTGTGTCTTGATAAGTACTGAAGGTGGAGCCAAAATAGAATGGCAGGCTGGCTACACTAGACTATATCTTTTTTGCCTCCAACGTATTTTCTGGCAAGGGGTGCATGAGCAGTTGATTCAACCAACTGCCAATTACAGTAATGCAGTAAGTTGGCTAGCTAACGGCCTCAGGCAGATTGTGTGGTAAATGAAGTAGTATGTAGTGTACTAATTCAATTAATTCAATAGTACTTATATTGCCACATACGTAATCTGTCTGATGCTATAAGGTGCAGATTCAGCAGTATCTCCTAGAGCCATGATCTGGTCACCTCCAGCTGACCTAGCCATTGTGAAGTCTAGAGCACTAGTACAAAGACTTGTGGTAGAGCTTCGGGGATGAAAACTTGAGAAAAGAACTGCCCCTCCTGTACCTCATAGCTGGCTATGTGCCCTGCACCTACAAGGGATATGCAACGTGTTTAATTTATGTGTGTGCTCCTCGGAGTGAGCTTGACTGTCCTAGACATTTCTTTGCTATATGTATGCAAATACACTTTATTTCAGCCTTTTGATACACTTTTGATTTGTACACTCTTAATTTTAGAATATCTGAATTTTCTCTTATACTCCAGCCTTTTCTGCATTTTCAAACAAATGTGACATTCCTACTGGAGGCAAAGCAAAAAAGGCCTATGCTTTCTTTAAACGCCACTCTGCAAATCTGACCTTTCCATTGCAAAGCCTATTCTTCTGTCATCTCGGTGGTGTGTGGTACAATGACATCTTAAGTCATGACATATCTGTCACTGTTCACATTGAACTGCATGGAGCTAGTTATTTAGATGCACTCATACCTGGATGCTCATACCTCTACCTGTTCAGTACCACACCTACCAACACTGGAAGGAAATGAAGGCCCAGCATTGTTGATCAATACCATGTGGTGTGCATCTCTCAATTGTTTCTTCCTATCCAGGCTACAAGACTGTGGAATTGGAAAGATGCCATGGATTATCTCATGCCTTACAGATTGTCACAAAGCCAGGTATACCAGCTGTGTGCATGCATGGGCAGTATTTGCAACATGCCGTTGTAGGTAGCTGTTGTCATTACGTATGTGTCTGCTTTTGATTTACTTGTGCAGAGCAAAGCTCTGAAAGCAGTTCTGGTGTCAGCTCACCAGCCAAGAAGCCACTGTTGCGTGTCCGCCATCCGCTGGAAATTGACTTTCTGCGTCTAAAAGACACCTTGGTGACGTTTCTTGAGGAAACACGGCAGCCTACTGTGAAGGAGCTAAGAGAGTGTTCCTCCTATCTGGTAGAAACAGATGAAGGACTTGATCTTAGCATAGCACACGAGCTGGAGCGAGCAGAGAGCTATGCAGAGGTCTTGAGGATCGTGTTCCTCAAGTTGTGCAGGTGGCTTCATTTCTCCTTCCTTGAGATGATAGCAGACTACTTCAGTTTAGGGGAAATGCACTCCTCACTGGAGCAGTACAAGAAGAAGCTTCAGCCAGTGCTGCAGAAGAAATTTGAATGCATGGAAGGAGTCTTGAAGGAAGCGAAGGTCAGAGAGGATATGCCTCCTGACGGGATGAGAAAGGTAGTTGTGAAGTACAACCTCGACGCAGGTGGGATCACACTGGAAGATGTAGCTAGCTACAGGCAGTTCCTCAGCTCCATTCTGGAGATCCCCCACCACCTGTTGGTCCTGATCTCTGTTCTTTACGGCTCTCTCCTTCTGGAGTTGTGGATCCCACAGGAGCTGACCCCCAGGGTGGTGCGGAGAGTGGAGGAGGTCTGGAGGGAGTTGTGGAAGAGGGAGGTGGAGGACATCGAAGTGGGAGACAGGAACTTCGATCTCCTACAGGTATATGCGTATTATGTACATCAATATACATCAATAAAGTTCTGTCTGATCTGATGCAAATTCTCATTTATTATGTGTAGCAAAGCAATGCCGAGAAGGCTGCCCTCCTTAAGACAATGGTTGCTGCTGCTGCTGCTGCTGAGCCATGGGAAGGTGTTCTATCATCCTTTGGTACAAGGCTGTACAAGGAATATGGCCGCCACGAGTCACTCCAATCCTGTGTGAGGAAGCACAAAGAAGCTGGTTGTAAATCCCCAGAAGATCTAGGTGCCTTGGAGTGGCTGCTCCTTCGCCACACCCCTGACGTGGCTGAGAGGGAGGACAGGGATCCTTTAGGTGTGCTCCTTGCCACTGTGCTCCTGGGCTGCTGTCCTGTGGACCAGTTTATAAGGGCAGTTGTGAGGTGCTTGGACGATGATCCAGCTTTGGGAAGAAGTCTCCAGGTGGCATCGAGAGAGTTTGCTCCAGAATTCTGGGAGATTTACCAAGGTTCACTTGATCTACAGGTATACATGTTACGGTCCATGGTGTGTGGGGGTTAGGGTTTGTTTACAGGCTTGTACTCTCTCTGTCCTTGCTTACTGTAACACGTCTCCAGAAGAAGCCATCGGCCACCACTATATCTGTGACCTCTCTGCCAATGTAGGACCTAATTACCGAGCTCCCTGATGAGGTAGTGACCAAGCTCTACCTCAAGTACTGTCACCTGTCCTCTCTTCAAGCCCACATCTACCCTGGAGTGAAGGACCCCCAGAACCTCAGTCATGAGGAGGCAGGGAAAGTGAAAAGGTGGCTTCTGAGGCACCTAACAGGCATGCAGAAAGGGGCCACCACTCTTTGCTTGGCCATTGTGGAAGCTGGAGTGACAGATGAAGAGGCATGTGTTTCTCTGCATTTCATAGCATGTCATTCAAAGAGAATTTTGTTGGTTCTGTGAGAGTTTATTCGCCTGTTCCTTGTACATCTTTGTCTCCCTCTTGACTTGTACAGATGCAACTCAGAACAACTCTGCTGGGTTCAGGCGCAATTCCACTGCACAGGATGGGTGCACATCAGGGCATAAGGTACTACTATGAAAACTACAATGAGCTTACCACAGAACATATTCCAAGAATCCAGCGACTGTCAAAGGTACATGTGAATATAGTCTCCTTCTGTGCATACTCCATAATATGTACGGGTTTGTGACATTATGTGATGTCAGTAGACTGTAACGTTATAACAGAATAAACTATAATAAACTAAAAGTGAGTATGTTTGTACTATTTTCTCCTCCAATGGTCAGATGAAAAGGAGCTACCCACGGTCACCAGAAGGTGTCAGAGCCATTCAGAATTCTTTCAGAAGGTACTTGGCTAATATATATGCACCCATCTCACCTGATCACCTCCTACAAGCAGCCAACTCCCAGAGGATAGAGATCTTTCAGCTATTCCGTGAAGAACTGGAAGAACAGAAGGCTGACCCAGAGCCACACAAGTCCTACCTGAGAGGGACTGTCCCTGCTCACTACCAACAGGACCTTGAGCAAGCATTCTTGTTTGCTGGTGCTGTTGCCATGATGACATCTACTACACCTAAAGAAAAGCCAGTGTCAGGTAGACAGCAACCACACATGCTCACGTGCAAATCCACCCACTTCCCACAAGTGTATTTTGTAGTGTGTCTGGTGGTTGCCATCTCCTGCTCATCTATGTCGGGTACACTACAGTAGTTTCAAGGTCTGCACTCATTTCCCAATGCACCAGCATGTCACAGGGTGCATGGAACTGGTAACCCCATAGAATGCACCTGTCACATGAATGAAATAGATGAGAGTTCACAATTTGGTAGTGGATTGTAACAATTGTTGGGTAGTAAAAATGGACTGTTGACCATTCCATACTTTATTATTGCTAGTGAAATTGTATATGTAGCTATAATCAAATGTATGGCTACTTCAAGTGTGATTTTTTATGACGCATACATGCATTAAAAGGCATTGCACCATACATGGTTTGTACATTGTCACCTCTGGGAAGACACAACCTCTCATGTGCTCTCTATACATGCAGAGTGTCTACATCCTACACTGTACCTCTCTCTGTCCACAGGGGCTGCTTTTGTGTTTCCTACCAGATCCTCCACTCAAGAACCCTCCCACTCGTCTCATCTTGCTGAAGGTGAGTGCACTCATGTCCAGAAGGCCCTGAGATGGATGCCAACTCACCTTCGATCTACGTGCATAAGGTTGATGCATCATGTGCACGGTATGTGCAAGTTCTAACTTGCTAAATTCAGCAAACGCAAGTCTACCTCTTACTGTCCACAGAGGCTGCTCTTGGATCTCCAACAAAAGTCTCTTTTGGAGACACTTCCAAATCATCTCATCTTGCTAAAGGCGAGTATGCTCATGTCCAGGAGGCTCTGAGATGGATGCCAATTCACCTGGAGTTTACATTGGGGTGACATCTCATGTAGAGAGTGTGCAATATGTGCATGCCAAAACGACACTATACCCTAAGGACTGGGCAAATATTTGAGCAATCACGTAGCAGTGAAAAACAGATAGAAATGTAGACGTTTCGACCACGAAGGTCTTTGTCAGTACAATGCATTGTACTGACGAAGACCTTCGAGGTCGAAACGTCCACATTTCTGTCTGTTTTTCACTGCTACGTGATTGCTCAAAAATTTGCCCAGTCCTACCTATGCCGTAGCAATGAGCCTCTACCAAATTATTAAATTACTATACCCTAAGACTGATTAACATAGTAAGCATATATACGTACACTCGCTATTATGCAATCCAGAAATTGAAAGGCTACGAAAATGTTCAAGCATGGTGAGTGATAAGCGTAGCATGCATAGTGAGCTTATGTGTGGTTAGAAGCCTTCTCGCCTCTCTGTTCATAGAGAATAATTGATTTTATTTAATATAATCATGTACGTACAGTGATGCAAGGCATGCCTACATAGGTGTAGCATTCTTTAGTTCTAGAACAATCCAATAAACTATAGCTACTATTATTTAATTTTTATTGTGGTCAATGGGTGTGGTGGTGACGTGTGTAGCAGACGCCTGAGTGCTCCACTCTTGCCTTGGTGTTCTAGATGCCACTCCAGAAAAGCCATCCTTACATCTTGGCCCTGACGTAGAGCAGAAAGATGTCAGGACGGTAAACCAGTCCACAGGACGTGGTCGTGGCCAGGAAGTGGTGCCCTTTAGCACGTGGAATAGGCTGGCTGAGTCAGTGGTGCTGATCAAGACAAAGGGGTAAGTGTGTGGTGCACTACCTTAATCAGGTCGAGCAATAGCCTCCTGTATGTGCAGCCTGCCAACATTGTGCATGTGTACAAGTGTAGCTCTCAGAACCATTCAACCATTACACTAATGCCCCACTCTGGGTACAGTGTACAGTCTTTGTCTTTGCCAGTCAATGGCCAACTAAGAATCATTGTACGAATGCTGCATTGGATGACTACTCGAGGGTACCTTCCTTGCTCTCCTCTGCTGCATAGGCCAGGAAACGGCACTGGATTCTTGTCCACACACGATAACAACATTGTCCTGTGTACATCCAACCATGTCTTGATGGACAAGGAGACCGCCTTGTCTGCAGAGATCGTGTTTGATCTAGATGACAGCATGCAAAAGGCGAAGAGCATCACAGGAGCTAAGCTGTTTGATATGGAAACTGCGTTTCATCACAGTCCGGTGAGAAGGCTATTGCAAGTGCATTATAAGCTGTGATGTACGTATGTAACTAGCTAGAGCTGTAACTTCTGTTGTGATGTGTGGGTATGTATAGGTGTCTGGTGAAATGCATAGCATGTGTGTACCATATGTACATACTACTATAGCTCAGCGAGTTTAAATGATGTCTTAAAGCGTTTACTGTTACCGTAGTAACTGTTGGCATTACCGTGGTTACTACTGGCTGTAAATAGAGGAACAGGTTAGTGTCATGATATAGCTAGGCAGCTGATTAGACTGCATTACACTGTAGTGGGACCCTCACAGCCACCTTCCCTCTCCCTACTTCTCAGGATGAAGATCTTGACTACACTATGATTGCTGTAAGGAAAGACCAGTTGCAATCGTTTCTCGAGCGGGAGTTGGAGCCTCTGAAGTGGGCAAGTGAGCTTGACTTGAAGAGGAAGGATGCCCTCTACATTATGCACCACCCAGAACTTGAAGGTGGCCAACAGCCCAAGTGTTTCAACTGCTACCTCGTGCTGAACACACAGGGTGAGTCCTGGACACAGCACACACACACACACACACACAGGCACACACAGGCACACACAGGCACACACAGGCACACACACAGGCACACAAAGGCACACACACACACACACACACACACACACACACACACACACACACACACACACACACACACACACACACACACACACACACACACACACACACACACACACACACACACACACACAGGCACACACAGGCACACACGCACACACACACACACACACACACACACACACACACACACACCTCCTCCTCCTCCTCCTCCTCCTCCTCCTCCTCTTGTCACCATGTCCTTGAGGTCGTTGGGCGAGATGTGTAGGTTACTGCCGCAGGGGCAGGTTTGGTTTGCAGGTTAAATCACGCCATCCTGGGTGATCCTCTATCAGCTCCTGCCATTCACTTACTCCAGTGAGGTCCCTGTTCACTAGATCGATCCACCCATAGTGGTGGTCCACCTGGTGGTCTCCTCCTGCCAGATGGCCGTCGTCTCATCAGCTGTTTTTGGATGCAATGGTCAGGCATTCTCCAGAGATGCCCCACCACTGTAAGCGCCTCTGCCTCAGCTGGTCTTCCATTGGCAGCTCCCAAGCTCATTCAAGGTCCACTGTGTTTCGCAGCATGTTCCAACGACTGACCCCCAGAATGTCTCTCAAGCACCTCAGTTGGAAGGTTTTCAACTTCCGGGTGTCCTGCTGCGTTATTGCCCAGGTCTCTGCTTCGTACAGGAGGACAGACATCACTAACATTCAAACACACGCATCTTGGTGGCAATGCTGATGTTCCTACTCCGGAATAGCTTTCTTCTCCACATCTGCTACACCCGACCGGCCTTTCTCTAGCCTCACTGCGATTTCTGCACCTTCCCTGACTGATCCACCTCACTTACTAAATAGGGAAAGGACTGCACCTCCTCGAGGGTTTGGCCTTGCGTGCAGGGTGATGGCCTGCTCACTGGTAGGTTGGTGCTCTCCAGTTCTCACTTGAACGATTTTGGTCTTGCTGACACTTATGCACATGGGGACAAGCTTCATCCAAAACTGCCAACATGTGTTGCAGCCCCTCCTGGTCTCAGCAACTAGCGCCAAGTCATCCGCATACAGCACATCTTGCAGGCATGTGGTAAATGCAGTTTGGTCCCAGTACGTCAGAAAGAGTCCACCACCAATGGTGTATATAGTCAATGTGCAGGCCTCCCCCCAACCTGGCCATTGCTTCCCTCAAGACCTCATCCATGAAACAGTTGAAAGGTAGGGTGGACAGGACACAGCCCTGCCTGACTCCTGACCTCACCTCAAAACTAGGGAACACACTCCCATCTGCCCTCACCTGGCACCAGGTTCCTGCATACAGTTACTGGACGAGGTCAACCGATCCCAGGGGCACTCCATATTCCTTCCTGCCGGTTCACTGAGTTGTACACTTTTGTGAGGTCAATAAAGGACACACAAACTGGGGTAGGGTACTCTTTGGCTCTCTACAACCTGTCGGACTACCCAAATCTGATCCACAGCACCACATCCTTTCTGAAAACCACACTGAGCTTCCAACAGCTGGGGCTTAATGATGGTCTGCAGCCTTTCCGGAGAATCAAGGCTAGCACCTTGCCGGGCAAACTGAGCAGTGACACTCCACGGTAATTGTCTCACAGATCTTCTTGTCCTTCCTTTGATGGAGTGGCACAAGTGTTGTATCTTCCACTCTTGCAGTACTTGTCTTGTCCTCCATACCTCCTGTAACAGCTCTGTCAGTCATTCAATTACTGCACTTCCTCCACTCTTCAACAACTCAGCCTGAATCCTGTCTTCTGCTGCTTTTCCATTTCTCAGCCTCACCACTGCACTCTCCACTTCTTCCCTGGTTACCCCTGGTGTGTCACTACCTGCATTATCTCCTAGCTCTGTCAGGTCTGCTGTCACCTGTCTCTGCACATTCAATGTATGCTCAAAGTGCCTCTTCCATCTAGCTAGCTTCTGTAACACACACACACACACACACACACACACACACACACACACACACACACACGCGCGCGCACACACGCACACACACACACACACACACACACACACACACACACACACACACTGGAGATACAGCCCAGTTTCACACAGCAAACCTACCGTAGTTGTTCCACACACACACACACCTCCACACACATGCGCAACACACACAGCGAGGTTATGATTATTCATTCTGCATTCTGTAACTGGCTGGAGTCTTCGCTCCCTCCCTTCCTCACTCCCTCCCTTCCTCCCTCCCTCCTTTCCTCCCTCCCTCCCTTCCTCACTCCCTCCCTTCCTCCCTCCCTCCTTTCCTCCCTCCCTCCCTTCCTCCCTCCCTCCCTTCTTCCCTCCTGCCTCCTAGGCTACTACATCTACTATGAGACCTCAACAGAAAAGGGTTCCTCTGGTGCTCCCCTCATCAAGGTGGCAGGCGTGAATGCTCAACCCTTTGTTGTGGGGATCCACAAGGGGACCATCATGGCCAAGAAACATCGAAGTGCCAACTATGGCATCATGTTTGAGACGGTCATGAATCATGCCAGTGGCATCCCGCCTAAAACAAGTATGTATGCACTGCATTTGTACACGTGCACATTATTGCACATTAGTACACATTGCACCAGTGTACTCATCTGTATTCCATACTGTACCATCAGGAGTAATTATACTTCCTGTTTGTCTTCTCTTTTTGTACTCAGAGGGGGCTAAAGCCCTGGTGTTCAAGACCATTGAGAGAACTGGTCCTCATGCGACCTATGGTGAGTGAAATAACTGCTGCGCACACATGCATGTGTGCATGTGTGTGTGTGTGTGTGTGTGTGTGTGTGTGTGTGTGTGTGTGTGTGTGTGTGTGTGTGTGTGTGTGTGTGTGTGTGTGTGTGTATGTGCGTGTGCATGTGTGTGTGTGTGTGTGTGTACGGTATATCTGTAACAGTACATCCTCTCTACTTACAGAAGTGGTGGAAGGTGACATACCCCCTTCAGAAACACCTCCTCTTTCTGATGACCAAGAATCTGACGAAATAGGGGACGACAGCTCACTTGAAGTAGGAGGAGATGAAAAGAGGCTAAATGGTGAGTCCCCTGACATTGGCTGTTTAGCCATGAATGGAAACCAGCTGGTATTTTGTGCTTCTGTTTGTGTGTTTGTGTACGTTTGTGTCTGTGCGAGTGTGTGTACAGTATGTGTGTCATTTCGACCAATAAATGCCTCACTCCTACACTTTCGCACACTTTGCACACACACAAACACACACATGCTCCAATAGCCAAGCCCACTGAACTGCAGCTGCGTCTCCATGTGGTCCAGAAAGTCCCTCCGAGTGAATGGAAGGCCTTCTGCTCCTACTTGGGCCTCTCTGCCACTGAGATAGACTACTGCGAAGCCGACTACAAAACTGTCTCGGAGCAGTTTCACAGAGCCCTCCTGAAGTGGCATCAAGGGAAAGGGAAAGAGCGCATTTGGCACTCCATCCTGACAGCCTTCACATCCGTTGGCCTAGCTGATGCCGAGGAAGAGCTGAGGAATTGCATTCTTGATGACAAACTGATAAAGTGATGGAAAGCACAAGTTGTTTTGTAGCAATTAATTGCACTTTGTTATAGCAGATTTGCTTTCTTGCTAGTTCATTGCAATTTTGGTTTGTGATCACTCCTAATTCTTGTCAACTTTCAGTTTGTCTCATTAGGTATCTAGCACCTGTGGATATGCATTGCAACTTGATTCGTGTGGTAGAGGTTATATAACATGTGCTACTTCATTATACAGTATAGATTAATGCCATGTGTGGAGTATATAATTATGACTTGTACTATAATCAGCAATAAAAAATGCACAGGCCATGAGGGCCACTAAAATATAATGTGTATGTTGATGCATGAATGGAGCTCAAGCATAGAATTAGTGTTAATAAGTCATTTATATGTATGTATATTATATATATATACCTACAGTTGAGTGTATAATGTTATGTGCAAAAACAATGCAAAATGTCTCTCAATTATCCACAGATAATATATTAATGTATGTATATATGTAACAGTAAATGTGCACTTAACTCTTCTCATAACAATGACCTACACAAGCAAGTGTGGTGAAAATTACAACTCGATCAGCAATTGTGAAATGTCAGCTGTATATATAGCTATATACAAGGTTTCAGGGTGAATGCAGTTCGGTCTACAAACCTATATACCAATCCTATATACGTACGTATGGAGGACAATACAATTGTAAGGCAGCAATGCTCCATTGGATCACTTCTTCACCCAGGTGCTAACATGGGACCCTGCAACCACCTCCTCATATTTGAGGACAAACCTTCAACCACAGAGGGCAAAGTCACAGCAGCATTCACACGTGCATTCACAAGTGCTCAAGACACGAGTGCAGAAAAGTGCAGTACAAGCAACTCAGCTCACCACTTCTCAATGTACGCAGCACAGTTGTAGGAACACAATGAATTACCCTTAATGGCATGAATTAAAGTAAACGGCAATTGAATCCATGTACTTCATGATCAAACATCGAGAAGGCCCGAGGTGACTAACTTTCGACACGACTGATTCAATTGAGAAAGCCAAACATAACCAGGTCAAATTCGGTGAGTTCATTGGGCACCCATATCATCTGTAGGCACCCAAGGGATCAGAAGCAGCAGTTCAGTGAACGTACAAAAGCAAGGCTCTGATGGGGAGCTAGTAACACACCACACTGCATCATGTGTTAGGCCAGCCTGCACACCCTCTTAGTCTGACACTAGCACTGCCAGCTCATCCCCACTGCCTGGGAGCTTGTGTCAAATGGTGAAAAGCCATTGTATTTGTATGCAAGTTCATGTGTTCAAAAAGAACACACTGCACTAGGAGTGTAGATAGTCGGGAGGAATGTATTACATTGCACAGCGCTACTGCGCATTGGGTAACACACAGTGTAGTATGCCTGAATGTACTGTAAGCCACTAATGCTAGTATATAGTTTAGCTATAGAGGAATTTCAGCTGCAGTACATACAAACTATTATTTACTATCAGACAGCATGGTAGTGTTGTCTATGTAGGGATGGTGTTGGTTGTTTGTATACCTCCAAAAAGGATCTATAATACTTTTTATGTATGTTTTTGAGATATGTCAGTATGTATATAATACTATTACGTTACGTACGTATGTGAATACATACATTCATATACATGCATGCATGTAATAACTATTTACTATGCAACATAACATTATAATATATGTACTATATAGGTACTGAAGTGAATATTTAAGTAGGCATGCTGTGTACGTGCATGTGTGCTGCTTACCCAATGCCTTAATTGTGATTTTCCGCATAATAACAGCTGACCCTAATTATAGTCAAGCTGGTCTCCCTGTTGTAGGTCAAGTCCCTGTGGAGGATATCAAACCCACTATTCGCATATTTCACCCTTCTGCCCAGCACTCCCTTGCCCCTCCTCCACACAGTGAGACCAATGTGTGTGAAAGCATTGTGGTTGCAGAGCCTGAAAGCCATTAGTGCTCCTCTGCAGGTGAACTCTTTGTACTGTTGAAATTTGCCAACAGGGGCCATTTTTGCATGGAACATTAGCTGTACACTTAGAGATGATGTGACATGTGGTGTATCAGTGCACTTGTACAGGTTCAGAGAGAATACAGGACTATTGTGTTCATAGAAAATGCTTCATATGGCATTCATGTGAATGGATGGGTGATCTTCCAGCTATTGTAATAGCACATTCACATCAGTTTCTACTTGTGTGAGTGCTGTAGTTACAAGGGCCTCCCGGCATACACACACAGACACACACAACACACATGCAACACACACACAACACGCACATACACACACACACACAACACACACAATAAAGAGCTTTGCAGTCATCCCTGGGTGTGCACACTATGTGTACTTCCTTTATTCTGAAAGTCAATGTACTGACATAACACTATTTTCCTGCCCTACTTCACTTGCTAATTGTACATACAGTACCGGCAGGAGAGTAATAATCCAAGTGTGTAGGAGATTCATTGCACAGACAAATACATGTATTCTGCAGGCATCTGCCCTCCCTCTGTGTAGACAAAATCAAGTCAAAAGAAGAGGAGAAAAATGAGACTGGAGAGACATTGCAGGCTCACCCTAACTATAAGCCTGTGAGTCTGCTGTATGAGTCCATGGATAATGAGACCCATATAAAATGAGATGACAATTAGGTCCAGAATTGAGCTGGTGCAGTGCCAGAGGTGGGGAGTTGTGCAGCACCCTCAGCTGTCCCAGTCCCTCCTGTGAAGCAGAGCTGCTGTCTCCTTCCATGCAGGGGGAGAGAACGAGCATCAGGCCCAGAACCCCTTCAGCCACCAACAAGGGAGGAGGAGGGAGAAATGCAGGCTAAGCTAATAACTGACGTGCATGCTTCCATTATGCTTGGATTAAACCTATTAATGGATCATGTGCACTCTCCATAATTATTGCATATTGATAACTGTCCGCAGGCTGGATGCTGGCTATACTACGTTGCGGGCGCTTATTAATAAGGCGTCTGTTGTGTTATCAGACAGCACGGTAGTGCTGTCTATGTAGGGATGGTGGTGGTTGTTTGTATACCGTAATACAATGGAAAACCGTCGCTAGCGTTCTACAGAGACAAGCATCGGCGAATGGAACAGGCGAGTAGAATGTGTGCGCTGTACACAAACGAACGCTAACCGTTCTTCCAAGTGAAAAGGCGCCAGCGCGTTGAAAACGTCCTTGGCAGTTTTCGGATTTCGTCTTTTTCTTCTTCTTCTTCTTCTTCTTCCAATTCTTCTTCTTCTCCACGCGCTGTAGCTCACGAACTCTAAGGGGTGTGGTCTTAGCTTTAACACAGTATCACGCGGGTTTCCGTCCACTGTATTCTTTTGTACATTAGAGAGTGCCGCGGTGCAACATGTAAATGACGATTTTCCCAGCTTCTCTGACGACGCTTATCTGTAAGACGCCATTTGCAATGACGTCACACAATGGCCGCCTCGCTCCCAAACATAGTCTCGTACCCAGCCCCAACTTCCGCAAACATGGCTGACGCCGCGGAAGGTTGGGTCTGTGGACTATGTGCATAATCCTTGGCGGTGATTGCGCAATATCACATGATGGGCACATGCTTCCATATCGCGTTTATATGGCAGCCCAAGACTATCGCGATGCTCCTTCTGTGCACAGCCTCCTAGCGATACGGAGACAAGAAGACGCAATCTACCTTCCCTTCTGCGCGGTGGTAGCATAGTTGGAAGCTTCGTGAGGACGGTTTGGCCTGCATTGTGGCACCAGTTGACAGTGAGTACGCAAACTGCGTACGCTTGCCGACGGTGCTTTCAAGATCTGGACACCGGCTCAAAGCGGCTTGAAGCGCTAAGTCAATCCATTTCCAAGCTGGAAGGATCATTTTCGAGCTCTGAGAACTATCCTTTGGCAGTTAGGACAACGACAATTTTTACCCAACCATTCGATTCGTATCCCAAGTCCCTAGCGATGACTCTCTGTATGCGCAATGGCTCGACCGTTAGCTTGACCCAAAGGAGCTCCATCTCCGTCGTTCGCACCCAACGCACGCGCATGTGACCGACATGTGATTTGCTCATTATTATTCACGTATCTGCAATCTGATTGGAGGCCGGACTCCGCCAAGAAAACTGCACATAGTCCCCAAACCCACCTTCCGAGCCTTATAAAATGGCGGCCGTAAGTGGGGATGGGTACGAGACTATCCCAAACAAAGATGCCGCCATTTGCAATGATGTTTCTCGACCGACTGGTTGTGTCTCGATACGCAGTTTCTCCTCTTTGACCTTTCCTGCGCATCAGGCAGCCACAGTTACCGCAATTATGGTATGCCTACACTTTCGGTTACCTTCGCGGTATTTCTTCGCCTTCAGCTCTGTATTCTATAGCTATATACTATTCTATGTGTTTCTGTTCCTTGTTATATGACGCCCTGTGGCTAGGGCGAGATACTCTGTGGCCGGAGCAATTCACTCTGTGGCTGGGGTTGGGGCGAGATGCTCTGTGGCCGCAGCAATTCACAAAAAGCCGCCACACCTCTTCCTGCTTCTTGTGCCACGCAAACACTGAGGCCAGAGGTTGCTACGCGAAGCGAGACTACATGTATGGTGGCGATTAGATAGGAGTGGTCTAGCTGGCAGACAAGACAGAGTGCATGACATTACGCTTATGCATAGATAGCACAGTAGTGCTGTCTATTAGGGCTGGTGATGCTTGTTTGTATACCGTAATAATGGATAACCGCTGCTAGCATTCTGGCTACAGAGTGAAGCATCAGCGAATGGAACAAGCGAGTATAAAGTGCGGGCTGTACACAAACAAATGCTAATCATTCTTCCAAGTGTAAAGGCTCAAGCGCGTAGAAAAACTCCTTGGCATTTTTTTGGATTTCGTCCTTTTCTTCCAATTCTTCTTCTCAACACGCTGTAGCTCACGAACTCTAAGGGGTAGTTTCACCACAGAATTACGCGGATTTCTACTCACTGTACTCTTTCGTACATTAGAAATCACAGCCCAAACCATAGATAGAGTATATAACATCTATGCCCACACAAACTGCCACCTTGTACATTCAGTATGTTGCCAATGACAGCTGGGAGTAGGGAGCAAACCATCCACAGGTTTACATCGCTAATTTCTTTGGTCAGGCTGCATTCATTTCAATTCATTTTCCGGCGCATGACAGTGCTCTGAATGTTTATATGGATCTTAACAATTAAAACAAAACCCCTCCAATGGGCCTCGCTCATCCATGCTAACTATGTGCCTGTATGCCTGCTACTACTTCCATAAGCATTCAACATGCCCATGTACAGTTTACACTCCATAAAAACTTTAGAAACAAGGCGAATAAAAAGGTTTCCTGCAAAAACATTCACAAATGTAGGGATGGTACAGCGAGTCACTAAAAATCGAGTATGTGCACCAACACATCACACTGGCAACAAAAGTCCAGATACAAGGAGGGGGTCCCTTGCCAGTCTGGCAATCCACAATCCTTGCAGGTCACGATTCATCGCCTTCAAGAGACTTTGCATACATTGCACCCAGGTCAACATTCTCAGGCTTCAAGACACTTTGAAGCCGTTGTCACCATCCCTACATCTGGCAATATCTTTCTGCGCCAACTATATATTCCAGTGACACCATAGTTAGTGACATTTAATGCTGCGACTTACACATCCACACTCTGTGATGCAGAACTCTATACTTTCTGCTCCAATCACTTCCTTGCAAGGTATATATGATGTAGTCACCCTTCACGTCCATATCATGTGCTAGGATACACATGCAGGCCCTACATTTGAAATGCTTACTTTGCCAAACCAATAAATTGATGTGTTGCCACTTCAAGCCAAATCCTGTACCAGCCACTAACAACATTACACATGCAGATATCATATCGATCTCACATCTACATCTGCTCTCTGTGTATTATCAGGACCTCAACAGACACAACAGGTACCTTTCACATGCTGCCCTGCATTTGAAATGCTTACTTTGCCAAACCAATAAATTGATGTGTTGCCACTTCAAGCCAAATCCTGTACCAGCCACCAACAACATTACACATGCAGATATCATATCGATCTCACATCTACATCTGCTCTCTGTGTATTATCAGGACCTCAACAGAGACAACAAGTACCTTTCACATGCTCTTTCCACACTAATTTGTCCACACTGCTCCTTTGTGCTATATATAATTATACACACCATTTACACCATATAGGTGCTGACAGCAGTATCCCCTGCTACATGTTGTGCTAACGGTCTCACTTGCATATCTGTGTGCACCCTCTTTGCTTCAGTGCGTACACATGCATGCCACCTTAACTGCACATGTTGCCAGATGTAGGGATGGTGACAACGGCTTCAAAGTGTCTTGAAGCCTGAGAATGTTGACCTGGGTGCAATGTATGCAAAGTCTCTTGAAGGCGATGAATCGTGACCTGCAAGGATTGTGGATTGCCAGACTGGCAAGGGACCCCCTCCTTGTATCTGGACTTTTGTTGCCAGTGTGATGTGTTGGTGCACATACTCGATTTTTAGTGACTCGCTGTACCATCCCTACATTTGTGAATGTTTTTGCAGGAAACCTTTTTATTCGCCTTTAATTATAAGAACAGGACTGCATTCCTCTGCCAGCCATTTAGCTATAATTACGGCTACTGGCAATCAATGAAGTCAATCGTCCTCTTGTGCTGTGCCGTTGCCACCTTGATATGGCGAACAGAAGGCTTCCCTTCAGGTGAGAGTTAGCAAATTCTGCAACTCGTGTATGAAGCCAATCAACTGATTTGCAACGGCCAATCCAGCGTCTTTCGCGGATACATACGGGCGTAGCTCTCTACCTAGCTACGTAGCTATCGATCCAGGTTACGTTTACTTCGTGGTGCATGCTGTTCTATTAAGAGGTATATGAATGAGTCGCAGTAAATGGAAGCGCATGGTTTATGCGTGTTGCCAGGTATGACTGGATAGGGGATACGAGAAATCAGCTAATAATTATAATGTTTTCATAGACATTCTGTTGCTTATTTGCTCCTTACGTAAATGCACAGAGAACCAGGTTGTTCCAAAAATGGAAGCAAATGGTGACCCTGCTTCCTTCTCACTTCAGTGTCAGGTCACTGGTGACCCCATCCCCACCATAACCTGGTTTCGGGGAGGAAACAAGATCGAAGGGAAAACTGCCACCACACTGACTGTGAGCCCAATTGTCGATGGGACGGATGCAACAATAGCAGGAGTGGAGTACTACTGTGAAGCAAACAACATGTTTGGAAGAATCAGAAGTAGGAGGGCTGTAGTGCAACTTGCAAGTGAGTGTTCATGTGCTAGTGACGTCTGATGTGGGTGAACCTTGTTCCTATGCTGAACTGTGTCTGACTGTGCTTCCTTTGTCCACAGCTTTTGATGAATGGACTGTGTCAGGAAGTCTGAGCATTGATGCTCGCTTTGGGTTTAGTGTAGCCATCCTGTGTACCCCTCCCCTTGCCAGCCCAGCACCACGTGTGGTCTGGCAAGCAGATGGTGTTGACATTGCTGCCGGAGACCCTCTGAATGGTAGTAATGATGATCGTATCCAGGTCCTACCAACCGGCCACCTGGTGATTCACGACCTTGGTGCAAGTGATTTTGCTGTTGCACAATACAGATGTTCCGTGAGGAATGTCAGAGCTCATAGCACTTCAGACAGTCCACAAACTGTCACCCTTGTCAAAGGTACGAACTGTCTGAAGTGTGCAGTCTCCTGTACAGTTTTGCCTACAGTATGGCTCCACTGTACACTCCCAATGCACTGGAGTCAGGTGTCCTTTGGTCCTGTTTCAAGGTATAAAATTACATACAGTAACTTGTCAATTGGTTCTTAGTGATCTGACCAATTGACAAGTTACTGTATGTAATTTTATACCCTCAATCAGGACTAAACCATGCCTGACTCCAGTGCATTGGGAGTGTACAGACGACCAAGAAAGAAGTGGATAGATGATATGGAATGACATTTCTCATATACATAGTAAAATATTAATGCCAGAAATGCATGTGCTTAAGATATACTAACTGCTACAATATTTATGATATTTCTCTGTACTTAAGGCGACCTCCTACTGAGGAGAAAAGCTGTATAGTCTGAATGATTAATTGATTGATTGAGGTTGTCAATTGTCCAGCAAGAAGGCATGATATGGTATGATATGCGTAGACCAGTTGCTCAAACAGGAGCTGGTGTACCACGATCGAGTCTGCACTAAAGCCAGCTTGACACTGATCATTTGTGGACAGCACTGCATAGGATGCTTGGGGCTGGAGTGGAGGATGGATCTATGTATGTATGTATAAAAATTATGTGTAAATAGACCAGGCTATGCAGCTGTCAGTGTGGCAACATATGGAAGAAGAATGTACATACTTGAAGTCAGAAGTTGTTATAGCCTTTATATTATAGATACATTTACGTATATATACATTAAGTGATAAAAAGCCATTTAGTAACACAGTTAATCTACATGTACGTATGTATATCCTATGTATATGTACAGTACAGTCCTTTACTTTATTTCATTCTGTGCTGTTTCCAGCTCTGTTCCACTTCCTTTCCTCTTTCTTTTCTAGTTCCTACTCTGCCCGCTACAGCAGGGCAGACTTCTCTGCATGTGTTCAATCACGAGCCACTGGGGCAAGCAGAACGTGGCAAGACATTTTACATCTTCAATGTGGTACAACCAACTGAAGCGAACAACATCTTCTCCAATGATGCACGTAGTATTGCAACGACAAATCAACGGGAATTCTACATCATAAACGACATTGAAGTAACTGACGCTGGCAGTTTAGTGGTTCAGTATTTTGAGCAGGTGGATACAGATGCAGTAGATTTGGGATCTCTCACCACAAACATTAGTGTGATAGGTAAGCCTAAACACTTTGAATGGTATGGCTCAGATACGTACATATATATCATCACCAGGAAGAATGTTAGCTGTTCTGGGCAAGACTAGGTTGCATGGTGCATGTACATACATACGTACTTAGTGAAGTGTTGATATATGTACATACAAACTAGCCCTTCACACAAGGTCTGCATGTTATATAGTTGAGAGCATCACATTTATACTGTTACTCCACTGTACATACAATGACTACCAGGAAGTCTGCAGGTTGTGTAGTTGGACTCACTATCGCGCACTATTACTACTACATGGTACTGGCAAGGTTAAATTGTAGGCATACATGTCACCAGTTACAGCTTGTTTGGGGGAGGGGTTCAGCTGCCAGTTTGTGCTTCCACGTTGCTTGGAGTACCTACCCATGTGTCCTGTATCTGTGCTCTCTGCCCTCGGTGCAGACCCTGCTCATGTGACGTCTGTGAATGGCCCCCAACGAGTCCTCACTGGACGGCCTGTCACACTGACCTGCAATATTGCTGCCATCCCTAATGCAACTGTCACGTGGTACAAGGACGGTAGCCTCGTCCCTTCGGGAACAAGCATTTCCACCACTCCTGACACAAACACACAGCTCACCATAGCCTCAGCTACACCAGCCGACAGTGGGATGTACCAGTGTGTTGTGTCCAACCAGCACGGCGATGATGTTGGGAGTATCAGCCTGCAAGTTCGAGATCCCCGTAAGGGTCCACAAGCACCCTCTGCATATGTGGTTTGTGTATGTACTTAAATGCCAGTGTATACATGTAGTTAAGAATGTGCGGTCTGCATGCACACAAGTGAGTTTCATAGTTCAATATCTGTACATCCATGTGATTCTGATTATCTGTAGAGCTGGAGTTAGTGCAAAGTTTGGACAGAGAAACTCCATTTCTGGCGGGTGACAACCGAACACTTATGGTCATTGTCCAGTCTGACACAGAGCCCACTGTGATGTGGTCTGTCAACGGGCAGCAGTTGACCAGTAGCAACAGCACCTACACGATTGGCAGTCCTGCAGCGGGCACTGTGATTGATGGTGTACTCACAGAGTACACCATCTCTCTCTCAGTCTTCTTCCTGAACACAACCTACCAAGGGGAGTACAGGGTGGTGGTTGAGGTGCCTTCAGACGGACTGAGTGTGGAGACGACTGGAAACGTGCTTCAAGAAAGTGAGTTGTTGCTGTTTACAAGTTAATAGAATAAACATAGGACTAATGACTTCAGCGGCATGTGTTGTCACATGTGTCACATTCAGGGTTGACAAGCAATGTCATTGTGGAAGAGGTTGACAGTCCATGCCTTGTTGTTGGGACAAATGTCACTCTGCGGTGTCAGCCAGATGGTGTGCCCAGGTCAATAGTAACTTGGTTCCGGAATGTTCAGCCACTTTCAAGCAACTCCAAGTACCACATCTCAGATTACCCTGATTTCAGATTACCCTCACCATCACCGATGTGGATAGCAGTGATGCAGTGATGCAGGGTCCTACACCTGCACTGCTGAGAATACCCTCACAAATGGGACATCATCAGGAACAATTGCAGAAACATTCTACATGTTTACCACAACCTGTGGTGAGTTTGCAGTGAATGTACATACATGTTTGTCAGTACATGTTGCTTGTGTGTCACCTGCACATACACAGGCACAAACGGACACACACACACACACAGGCGCACACACAGGCACGCGCACACACACACACTCACAGAAAGAGAGAGAGAGAGAGAAAGAAGCAGTCACACATTTGCACACAGTACATGTTGCTGTGCACGTATTGATGTACACGTGCTCCCCCTTTCACCTGCACACACATGCCTGCCTTTCTATAATGTATATACGTATTCTGCAGTTACCCCTACCATTCTCGAATCCCCCGATGACCCTGCGAACAACAACCCTATGCTGACAGCCGGAGAAGCACTGACCCTAACCTGCAGCGCCACGGGATCACCCCGCCCAGAAATTCAGTGGTACCAGGAGGACAGCATAATCATCAGCAGCTCTCAAATTCAGATCACCGACATCAATAGTGATGAAACCACTGTGGTCTCAACGCTGATCATCTCATCAATAACTGTGGGTGATGCTGGGACCTACGAGTGCCGGGTGGAGAACATGGCGGGCACTGGCTCTCGAGAGTACAGTGTTTCAGTTGGTGAGTGTGTGCGTTTATGCACTGTTGAGTAAACATATCTTGTCCTGTTCTGAATAAACTAGAGTGATGTTGATGAGCTTACACGTACGTAGCGATAATTTCAATATAAGTAAGACGTTTCGACCGTGAAGGTCTTCATCAGTTACAAAACTGACAACTGACTGATATGGTCTTACTTCCATTGAAATTGTTGCTATGTGTAAGCTCATCAACATCACTATATTTTTCCGTATACTGTAACATGAGCCTCTACAACATCATCAACTGTTCTGTAAACCCATGCACAGAGTTGATGTTAACGTCCACACAAGGGATTCTACAGTCAGTCTACTGTATGTGCATATTTACTCAGACATTAATTAACAGCCTCGGTGAGGAGTGCACTATTTGCCATATCATCACACACAAAACGTTGCAGTCCCCTTTAGAGCCGTGTCATGTATGTACATAGGAGAACTTCAACATTGCAGGATGTTTCAGCCATGTATGTACGTTGCACAGCTGATAAAGCAATCCAGTAAAGATTAAAGCAACCGAAACACCCTGTACACTTCACCTCAGGTACATGGGCCTCCTTGAAAGGCCATAACTGACCACTGCTGGAAGGCTAGCGGTGATAGGTATATGTGTGGCGGTTCCACCACTCTACAGTACTCAGTGGTTGTCAGTGATTGTGTGCATTGGTGTATTGCTGTATAGTTGTTGTTGTCAAGTTTTGCACTGCTTATTTGCGTGTGTGGTGCACATGGAGAGTGGGGTGTCCCACACAGGATCTAAACCCGAGGCTCAGCCACAGTTGGGATTGGAGGTTACCCACTGTCGGTGTGTGCAGAGGGCTTGCAGTAGATTGTTTCTCTCTGGATTAGTTGGTCTTCACTTGCTTGACTGTGGCTACCTGCCAGTGCACCCTGTGCTGCTTGGTCCGTGGGTGTAATGTGATGCCTATCATTATCCACCTCATGTCTCTTTCTCTGCTCCTTCATGCTCACTAGTCTTCTTTCTCTAGAGTTCTTCCAGTTTCCCCTTTGTAAATCTGTTCACATTCAGCAAAAACACACGGTACCTGGTGAATTGCTGCCACTTTGGTTGGGCTCCTGAAGTTCATTGTACTAATCCATGGGCCACACGGGTATGGATTCAGTAGTTGTGCTGTCCTTTGTCCAATGTGCATGACTTTGGATCAGTATTGAATCAATGAAGCTAACGTTGAGATAGTATGCACACAGTCATTCCTAACAGACACTTATAATAATTACCAACAAGCATGTATTATTATATGGAAATGGCTATGTAATTACATAGGAATATACTAACTATAATAATATATTGTGTCCTTGCATTGTATGTGACAATTATGTTTCATATTTTAGAAGATACGTACTATAGACAGACACTTTCCCGCATGCAGCTGTTGATGAAATCGATGGAGGAAGTGCCATTTTAGGTGGTGTCATTGCAGGAGGCGTTGTCGCAGGATCAGATCAGTGGCCATTTTGATCATCATTGTTGGAGTTGTCATTACAGTACTAACTGTTCTGTGCTGTAACAGAAGAAAACCAATCGGTAGGTGCTGTGTGTCCAAGATGAGAAGTTTGTATACTGTAGCCCAGTGTGGGCAAAGTGATGACCATTGCACACTTTACACTGACACGTGTGGGTATATAGTAGTGAGTATATGCATGGGCACGTAGTACGTACGTGGTGGTATATACATGAATGTGCATTAGGTACGTACGTATACCAAGTGGTTGCAGTACAATCATGTATTTGTGTACGTGTATGTGCAGGAGTGTGTATGTGTATGTGTCTGTGTGTGTGGGGGGGTGTCTGTTTGTACAGACTGTTCCAACAGTTATATAACTACACATGTAGCTATATAGCTAGATGAGAAAGAGGTAGTTCTCCAATACCAGGGCATCATTAATTTGCTGTCACCGGAAGTTGCGTCGCATGTCTATAAATGACAAATGCTCACTCTACCCTTTTACTTTCACCCTGAAGAAGACTAGAGCATCTGGTCGAAAAGTTAGCAGGGTTCCAACCCAGTTTTTTTAAAGTCGCAGGTATCCGAGAAGTACCTCTTTCTCATGGCCAAGCCAGCTGAGAAGCCCTCCCATTATATAGCTAGATGTTTTGCAGTTGCAGGAGCAAAGGTCAATTGTGCTAAAATACCATAAAAGGAAACCACGTGAATTATGTAGATGCCTGCAACCCACACTGTGCCCAGCAGTGTATCAATGAATATTGCTGCCTATACAGAGAAACTTGATTTGTCTCTTTAGGATTTATGAGGAACATTTAGATGCTCCTTACTCTGGCAATGGGATCTATTGTCCATGCATGCAGTGCTGATGCACAGATGGTGTACATACATTTTTAGGTGTGAAAGTATAATTATCTAGATACATTGGCTGCTGCTTCCAGTCGTTACAGGCAGTGTCAAATCAAAAGAGGAAGGGGAGGAGATGGTACAGGCTACTCTAGACCATGAGACTGTGTATGACACCATTGATGAATATGAGATGGCAAGCTTGAGTTGCAGAGCTGAACTGATGAGAGGTGGTGAGTTGTGCAGCACGCCTCAGCTGTCCCAGTCCCTCCTGTGAAGCAGGGCTGCTGCCTCCCTCCATGCAGGGGGAGGGGACTGCATCGACCCAGCTCCAGAAGGGGAGGGGCCACCAACAAGAGAGTTGGAGGAGGAGGAGGAGGGCAAGAAGATGCAGGCTAACCCAGCCTACCTGTCCATTGAGATAAGCCACAAAATACCAGAGGAAGAAGAATACGCTGACAAACCAGGTCCAGAAGGGGAAAGGCAACCAACAAGGGAGGAGACGGAGGGAGGAGGTATGTAAGCTAATCCATTCTACCTCCCCACTGAGATGGGTCGCAAAATGCCAGAGGAAGAATTAGTTGACACACCAATATATGTAGTTAAATTGGAGTTACACATTATAATTATACATATATAAACATACGTATGTATGTAATGCATTCTTGTATCATGTTCCTATTATACAGTACTTTAATATTATATTTATTAGATCATGATCATGCAAAGGCAGGCATTTGCTTTATATGCATGAGGTCTTCAGACAGTATTCTTTGATGGGTCTATGCCATAGCAAGTGGCCTTCTATAACAACACAATAATATCAAATATTTACAGCTTGTACACGTACATTGCATGGTGGTGTAACATGCTGGCAGCAATCTGCCAGAATGCAGAACTGTGTTGTTGCAGCAGTAGGCCTAGGCATTGTTGAAAGAACAGAGTAGCAGTGTTCATGTAGGAATGGTTTGGGATGGTGAAGTATATATAGCCGACCAATCAGTGTCTGTGGAGTGCAATCTAGACCACTCTCAGCACTCAGGAGCGTTGTGCCTCGGTCCCATGGACTAAATCCCACAAAGACCTCTTGGTCAGCATTGGCTATTACACAGCATGCAGTAAGTGCTTGTGAGCTAGTGAACTTGTATTGTAGCACTGTAGGACATCACAGCTCGGGGGGAATAGGCGACTGGAGAAGTAGATCATCGACCAAGCTCGAATTCATGACCTATAGGTATGCCCTATATATAACATACAATTTCAGTCACGCGAGCCATGGGAACCGGACAGAATCCTACATCTTCCATAGCCCTTACGTACGTATGTGCCGATCACGGGTGTGCCGCTGATGGCTTGGACCCATGCTGTTTTGGTTGTCCTAAGCAGTAGGTGCTTGTGTGCGTCACTGTTTAATTTGTATATTAGCCGTGCATGGCAATGAGTACCTTAATGCTTTCCTTTTAATGTCTTTTGTGTGTATACCTATCTTTGTGGTTAAAGTGTTAGTGTTTTCAGCAGACCTGTTTGAACAAGTTGCACTTAGGAGGTGCTCATGTCGTACAGTCAAGGGCTAATGTGAGAAATTATGTATCTGCAAAAATGTTCCCCTCCAACAATCCCAATGTATGTATGTGCGTATTAACGTCTTGAATGCTGTTGAGCCCTGTAACATGCAGCACAGTTTTGACACTGATGTGAGTTAGGTGTGGTTGTGAGTGTAGGTGAGGTAGGCCTAGAACGAATGTTGAGAAATTTGAATATTTGAAAAATGGATGACTTCCGCTTTTGGCTTAAAAATGTATGTAACAGTTTAATACAAACTGTGGTTGCTGAATCTTCTAATACGACAGGTGCAAAGTGTATCACGGTTCCTCCAGCACCACTATCTACCTATGCTGAAGGTAACACGTCTGCTTGCTGTGTAAAGGCTCCAATAAGGTGGCAGTAACTGTTCTACTGAAGAAACGATTCACACTAGTGGAAGGTTGGCTGCAAGCTTATCTATTCTCACTATATAGGAGGTTTTATTTATATGCTAAACTTAGTGTATACTATACATAGTAACAGTAGCAATGAATATTCAAGTAGTCACAATACAATGTGAATGAATACTGGCTAACATTTGAGTATGCTAAATATTTAAGCATTCGTCCCCCCAGCACTAGGGTGTGGATGTGAAAATGCTTGACTTATTGCTACCTCAAGTCCTTTGCCATGTTTGTATCAATTACAACCACATAAATAGAATTGCAGTTACAGAAAGCTGAACGTATATGTAATTAATGGAGCACAGTCTACAGACGCTTCCACAACTGCTCATATTATATGCTGATCTAGCATGTTGACGTTGTTTCATGTCATCGTGACTGTGCAGGGACTAATGGTGCTGGGGTAGAGTGGTCACTGCATGCAAATATATATTATACTGTTATCGGTCCACTCGCTAGGAGTATATTACTATTATATACCCCGTTGTCATGGCAAACGCGGGGAAGTATATCACATATACAAGCTAAAAGGGGAAAGTATACGGACTTCTGTTTTCAACAACACCACAACAACACAACACTGTACACAACGCCATTGACAATTCCGTCGTGGTAATGTCATTAAACGGTGCGCATAGCAGTGGAAGCTCGTCGAAGGCTAGTACATAATATAGTATACAATACTCAAAAATCCTATTATAAACTAAACGACATTCACTAATAATAATAGTGGATGTACAATTTATATGTACAATACACACAGACTGCATAAAAAATAACATAAATGCATTCATGTTTTCTGTACATCATACTATGAGTAATCATGTGTACATATATACACATACGTACATAGAAGTCTCATTAAACTACATAATATTCTACACATTGTTTCATTATACACATTACAATATTTCACTCCTCACTCGTGTATGGCACTCCCAGCTGAGCAGCATGTGTCCACGTGGCCTGACTGGGCAGTCCCAGAGACCACCCATCGAGGCCTGCAGTGACGCCAGTACCATGGTACGAGTGCGGTGGGCCACCGCCTCCGCCAACCGACGGTGCATGGCACTTGCAGAATTGGTACACCATCTTCTCTACCTGACACATCCA
>OX465052.1:1936207-2206207 GCA_949841015.1 Aplysina aerophoba | reverse complement strand
GGAACTCTGGTGACTTTCACGAGAAAACAGCCCATGAAATTGAAAGAGTACCGTCATGTCATGCATGTCATGCAACCAGAATGATCACTGATTCATGAAGAGAGGAAAGTGCCTTAGATACATGCGATGACTGAATGGTTAATGGCATAGAGAGAGCAAAGTCTTACTTCCACCATGACAGGCATTGTGGCATGCCCACTTGGGTCACTCCAGGATGGCACCTCCACGTCCTGCGGCACAGCCACACCAATGACACAATACCCTGCTCCCAGCTTCAGCTCGGAGCAGAGATCATCTGAATGATGTGATTTACAAAACATGCTGGGATAGGTGAAATGGATAACTAGAAGACACAAAGACTGAACGTCAACAATCCCATGCACAGTTTGTGTGTTGTACGAAAGCACACATACGTCAATACACACATATATACGTAGATACGCTGTGTGTGTTATGGAACCACGATGCGTGTATACCTCTTAGAACCACAGAGAAGGCTTGGTGCCTCATTCCCTCAGCTCCGTAGAGCTGCACAGTGGCCATATTCAGTGCCTGCACTGGAACAAGCCTCACAACTGTCTTTTCTGAGTTCAAGAATGACAAAAGCATAGCACACGGGACTCACATAGCTATAATATTTAAGTACAAAATACAGTACACTCGGGTATAATATATATGATATGCATGAATACCACTGCCTCCACTACAGTTCAGTGCCCCCCCCCTCCCACGTCCCCTTCCACATACCTGAGAGGGAGCGGCAGGTGACGTCCTCCACTGTCATCTCCCCACAGTGGGGGCAACATGGCTTCCGCCGAGTAAGCTCCGCCTCCTTCTTACCCACCGAGTGCAGTCGCACAAACCCTTCAGCCTCCCTGGTCGCTCCTGGGCACTCGGTCCTGGGGCATCTGAAGGTGGCACTTTGTGTGTAGTGCAAGCGTGCACCAACGGAGCACAGCACACCAGTGAGCTGGACAAAGTGAGGCGTCTCTGCATGTCTGCTCACGTCCCTCACACTCTGCACAATGTAGCTGCAGAAGGAGAGGTGTGTGGGGGGGCGGGGGAGTAGGGGGCCTATGGCTTGTACATAGATACGTACGTGCCACTATGTAAGGAGTTGACTGTAGACGTACTCTGGAAGGTCGGGCATACTGGTCAGTCGAATGATGAGCAACATCTGAGATGGGTTCTTTAGTGCAGGAAGCCACTCTGCTGTCTGAATGGTAGTGAAGCAAAGCTACCTTGTGCAAGGACGGGAAGGGAGGGGACACCACAGAAGGACAGGTATGGCATGTTTATGGCACCTTTCTGTGTATTAAAGGTATAATGGCTGTTGTGTGTGCACCTTGTGAAGCAGCTGCCACATTAGCGATGGCTTGTGTAGAACGTGGGCGCCCAGGTCAGCTGCAAGACAGCAACAATGTTATTAGAGTACATACACATATGCATAATATAGTATAGGTATACGCACGTAGCTATTGTATTACAGTGCTGACTTAAATGCACACTTGTGTGGACACTACGCAGCACGAGGCTTTTTCTTGAGTACCCCACGCCACACAACACGTACGGCGCAGCACCTACCACTGTGTTCGCATAGCTTTGAGGGGTCCACTTGCAGCGTGAAACGGAAGAGTGACTGAACCTGGCGGAGAAGCACGTGACAGTCAACAATGAAACAACGCACGCACATTACCTGTACATACACGTGTATGTATGCCAAAAAAATTGAAGGGAAATTGACGAAATTGAGTACAGTCGCCCTTTTTCACCTGCTTTGAGCTGGAGTACACAGCGCACTGTCGCTGGAGTGCGTCGACCCCTTGCTCAAGAAACAGCCACTGAAGGCCTAAAACATCATGCGTCAACCCTCCTTTCATCTCCATTCTACAGTACTTTACAGGCTGAGCGAGCGCGAGCTGGCAGTTGCCTCTTTCCGCCCCCTAACTCAGCGCCAGCGCGGGCAATTGGCGGGGAAAAGTGCCTAAAATGGCTGCCGCCACACGTACTGCTGCAGTGTGTATTATATAATAGTATATATAATTATGGGTGGGGGTTAGTTACGTGTGTACACATGCGCATGCACGCGCATGGTGAGCTTGTTTTATTAGGTGTCTGTGATGTAGCTAGAGCTATAGAGAGCTAGCTAGCTGCATGTGCTACATGTGCTGCATACCTAACCTACCGGTGCACTCGAGCAGTGCAAATATACTGCTATTTTGCTATGCTACATATTATATAGTACGTGAAGGGTGCTGGCTAAGAGCAGCAATGATGATGGGTCCTCTCTACAGAGAGTGGTGACGTGCAAGGAGAGGAGAAGAGGGGGGGGGGCACAGTGGAGAAAGAGCATGCACCATATGGGATAGAACATGAACGAGATGTAAATGTTGTTGTGATAGTTTCTACAATTCCAATCAACTTTTACACTACATCATTATTCTACAAACGTTTCAACCTATACAGCATTTTGAGCTACAACGGTGAGGGTATGAACATGAGATTAATATCAGTACAGTGTAGATGCATAAGGACTGGTATTGGCCCAGCACTGTTAAAACTAATACAATAGGAGCCACATAAAGCCTTCTCATTGTAAAGTCATTTGGGTGTGGGTGTGGGGGGTGGGGGGTACGTGGTTGCTTAGTGTCTACACAGCTGTCTTGGCTCTTATTTTCTTCATCCGCTTTGCAAAATCTATTGCAGCTCTGTCCTCGCTCCTCTCACAGAGTTCGTCCAGTGCAGGAGGGTCACAAGGGGTGAAGACGGGCAGAGTGAGAATCAGTCTGGAAAGGGGGAGAAACAGGTGTGGAGCGAGGGGGTGTCGGTTTGGCGGAAGGTGTGGAGACAATCAGATGTGTGTGGGTGGGTGGGGGGTTACACTAATAGGCAGTAGGAATGTCTCTGACTTACTTCTGTGATGGTTCTACCAATTCCTTTTCTTCTGGAGCCAAAGTGGGAATCTCTTTGCAGTTGATGACTATGACTCCAATGGGTGTGTGGGCACGCATTTTGCTGTGGCTGTAAACCTCAATAACCAACACAGCTCCATCCACCTGAAGACACTGCTCATTTGCTACAGGGCTATATGTATCAGGAAGAGGGAGGAGGGGGGGGGGTAGACCAACCAAGCTGGTGAATACAAGTGCAAGGCCAATTAGGAATGACCACAAAAAGACTACAAGTACCACAGCAAATGTATATACAGTTCCAAACATGCAATATCTTAGTGCCCTCACAATAAGTAAAGGTCATCCTCCAGCTTAGGGCTCAATGACTCCATGTACACCCTGCTCTTGTGCCGCACAGCAGTGGTAAAGTCCTTGTCGGGCACAAGGAGGCCCATCTTCAGGTATGCATGACATGAGTTGCGACTGGTTACAGGAGGAAGATCGTTTGCTTGGATCACTGAACGTGAAAGAAGGGAGAAGCTGACAGTGTGTGGGCCGGGGTGCATGCACGTGTATGACTGTATATTTACATGTCAGTTCCACAGTCTGCTTCTCTCTCGTGTACCCAACCATCACACTGACAGTTCCCTTGGCATTCAGAGCCTTAGACTGTGAGTCTGCTAAAGTCTGGTAATAATGCTGGATCACTTCGTCAATGGGTGTCACTCTGATTGCTAGCATCTCATGGAGGAGCTGGGTGGAGATGAGGCATTAAGGGATGAGTGGTGAGTGTGAGGAGTGATGAGGTGAACACTGATAGGATGTGAGACTGTGGGAGGTTGGGGTGAAGGGGTGTAAAGTGTGAGGGGTAACTGTGATGGCGCAGTTGCATGAGGGAGGTGCATGGGATGACTGTAAGTGCTATTGTAGGGGTTGAAGGGTGACCGGAGGGGGGAGGGGGATGATGGTGAAGAGAGATATGGAGTGAGGGTGAGAGGGGAAGGGGATGCGTAGGAGGACAGTGAATGAAAGTTTTTCTCCCACACTCCAAAGCCAGCAGAGAGTTGCTCACATTGTACTGACTGCTCTCCATCTCCTCATTGGCAAGCCCTTCTCCTTCAGCATGGAAATACACAAAGAGAGTCTGGCAGGGAGATATGTATAGGTAGTAGAGAAGAAAGAGTGAGAGAGAGAGATGTTCTTTAAACACTTCATACACAATAACCTGACCACGCACAATACCAGTTAAACTACATCATGCATTAGTGGTGCCTCACTTCCAGTAGACTGTAGAAGAAGGAGGTCACCGTCTGAGGGGGGACAGTGAGTCACAATTGAAACCTGTTCCAAAGCCTGACCAGTCCCAGCACACATGTTGCACTCAAATTAATGCTGCACGTGCTCAGGTGTGTTAGGCTGCAAACTGATTGCTACACTCACTTCATCCCGTGTGCCACTGGCGTATGTCCTCATCTTCTCCACCAAAATAAGCCACACGTGAGACATGAGCCTGCATGGTGGGTTCGAACAAGAGTAACAGATGACCACAATAAAAATGGCTAGTTTCTTGTATTCATAACTTATTGTATGGTTGTTTATGTATATCTACATGATTCATAATGATTCCCAGGTGCAGGTAGGATTGACGTACTTGAGAAACACTGATCTGAAGAGGCTGGCTTTCAGCTTTACCAGGTTGTCAGTGAGATACTTCATGAGGGGCGAGATTACCTGTCAGATGAAAGCAACAAAGTTATAGACCTGGTATACAGTCAGATGTTAGCCACATTGCCTTTGCAAGAAAAACAGCTATGAATGCAGAAATATTCCCCAACGTACTTCTTCCACGGCATTTGGAGTGGTGGATTGCATCACCTCCTTCAGTTTACTTTCGATGTCGGGTCTCATCTGAAGGAGAGAAGGAATATGCATGACGACCCTGTAACTGTCCCTCAAGCAACACAGTAAGTGGAAGAACTTGTACACTACACACACACACAGACACACACACACACACACACACACATACACACACACACACACACACACACACACACACACACACACACACACACACACACACACACACACACACACACACACACACACACACACACACACACACACACACACACACACACACACACACACACACACACACACACACACACACACAATATCAGCCAGTACCTGTTCTGCGATGCCCCCAGTGAGATCTGTCAGCTCCTGGAGTATACTCTTCTCCCAGTCCAAGAGGATGTCCTTCAGAGCCTTATCTGCTCTATCAGCCTCTTCAGATGATGTCTCTGCCGCCATCACTGTCTGAAAGTGTGACCACTTGATGTATTTAGGAAGCTCTTGTACACTTTGCCGGACTTGCTCAACGTCATTCAGGGCTATGCATAGCTGCAGTGTGTGGATGGGCGGGGTGGAAGAATGAGGAGGGAGGGAGGAGGTGGGACAGACCCAGTGCACACAGCTACATGCATGTGGCAGATGATTGAGCAAAGAGCTGCCACACCTTCTCTGAGGCCATGAAAGTGCCAGCAGTTGAGTTAAAGAATTCGGCCTGCTGCAGTCTGCTGCAGCGATTGTTGCAGAAAATCAGAACTTCCGAACGCACATTCTGCTCGAGTAGAGGACAGCAGGGAGTAAGCAACATCAACACATACTCTCTACCACTGTTGACTTGTGAGGTGAAAGGCTGGCAAATGCACCTCAATCAGGGCTGTTAGGTACTTAAAGGACTCAGCTGCCACTGGCCAATCCAGGTCTTTCCAACGTGAACATGTCTAAGACCAACACAGAAGTGGGCATATATTTGGCAGTCACATGCATGTCACATGACTTACATACCTTGACTACCAAATCAACAAAATCTCTTGCAACCGAGGAAAAGTTGGCCTTTTCTGTTACAGTCTTCTCCTGCACACACACATATATATAATTTCATACATGGACAATGCCTCACAAAGTCTATACAAGAGCATAACGTATTATTGCAACAGGCAACTGTCCTTTTTGTAAGAACTGAGCAATTTTAACTTGCTGTAGAAGAAGGTCTCTGCTTCCAGACAAATATATTTGCAGTTCAATTGATCTGCATGTTGTGCAATTGTTCAAAAGCTCACTACAAGTATATATGCCATAATCACAGCACCCTAATTAGACAACAGGCTTCCTTCCATGGAGTACAATACTGTACAAGTTAATGTGCACAGTGTAGAGTGTGAACTGCTACATGCAACAGCGGACTCCCATCTCCAGAGGAGGTGGGGGAATGGAAAATTAGATGCTGTTTGTTCAGTTCATACCATAACATTTCAGCAAAACAGCCTTGGGGATTACCGGGGAAAACCTTGTGTTTGTCCCTGTCAGTGTGTTATCATACCTACAAACATGCCAGCAATATTTGGTTGCCCCCAAGCACACCCCAACACCTATCACATCCAGCTGCACACAACTCACTGTCAACAGGGCACTCCCATTAGCAAAGGAATGCAACTAGATCAATAAAATACAAATTTCGCGACCTGTTAGATAAGCTAGAACAGAGCAGGGGCTTACCTCCTCTGGTAATTGTGTGGCTTGCATGACTACGTCCTTGAACTCCTGGGCCACCTGCTGAATCCACTCATTAGCCATGTCCCGAACATACCCAATTTGCTCTCTCAGCCTTTCAGTGTCCTGCGAGTGTATTTGGATGGAGATTGCTAATGAAATTGTATGTGTATTTGGATGGAGATTGCTAATGAAATTGTATGTGTATTTGGATGGAGATTGCTAATGAAATTGTAAGTGTATTTGGATGGAGATTGCTAATGAAATTGTATGTGTATTTGGATGGAGATTGCTAATGAAATTGTAAGTGTATTTGGATGGAGATTGCTAATGAAATTGTAAGTGTATTTGGATGGAGATTGCTAATGACATTGTGAATATCATCAGAGAAGAACCAGGTGCATGCATACAGTTTCTCTGTCTATGTGAGAGAAAGAGAGAGGACGGAAAGATAGAGAGGGGAGAGGGATACGGGCAGGACAGAGAATGTATATACAACATTGAGAACAAAGATGAGCATGTATGATGAATGAGGAGAAGACCACACAAAGGAGCAAGACATTGAGACATGCAGGATGTTGAGCAATGGCAGAGAAGGATTAAGTTCAGAGAAGGCCCCGCAAACCTGCCAGTTTTGGCTGAGGTTCTCTACGGCAGCCGCTCCATTTCCTGCATCTGTCTCCCGCTCTAGTTCAGCGTGAAGGAATATGGTGGCGTAGATGGGTCGGAAGGCAAACACACTGATGTGGTGGTAGCACCTGTGGTACTTGAGCAGGCTGTTCAGCTGGCTGTATGCAGGAAGTGGCAGTTAGGCACACACATACTCATGCAAGGCTGCATTGAATACTCTCAATCTGGACTCACACAATGGCCTGCTGGTACTCAGTTATGTTGTGCTGGTTTGCAAACAGGGAGAGAAGTAACTCAGCGTTGGGGGTGAGCTTGCCAAACCAGTCAGCGTTCCACTCATCCTACCAAATAATGAGTGCAGGCACATGTGCTTCAGTGCACACATGACCCCACAGCATTCAATGTGCTTCACCACACTGGTTAGTGTTTGAGCACACTAAACTGGCCTTTCTCCAGTTACCTATGTCAGGTCTCTAATGAAAAGCTACACACCCCACCATTTGTACATGCATGCTGATGTTGCAAGGACACTTAGGGTATACTTTACAGATTATTAGAGATGCAAGATGCACCTATCCCACCCAGCAATGCTTGCAATCAACACAGATCACCTGCACTTCCAAGCTGGCCAGATCAGCAGTGGATGATGCAGTCTTTGTCCATCTTGACTCAAAAGTGCAGAGCGCCTCAAACAACTTCTCATAGTGATCCACAGCTACATTCTTAGCAACTCCATTCTATATACAGCAGGGGAAACACCAGAAATATGATGTTATAGAATGAAACGCAACAATTAACACAAATGCTACCAGTTTACCCACCCGTTTTAAGTCAACAAGCAATTTCATGTGGACCTTCCCCCTAGGACTTTCTCGATGTTGTACATCAAACCAGGAGTCTTCCCCCATTAGTGGAAGGTCATTCAGGTTGACATAAGTCTTGCCAAGCAAGCCATTTCTTTTGTGGTTCTTGCAGCTAGAGCAAGCAGAAATGTAGGAAGGATAAGAGGAAGAAGTGGTGATGACTGCGGTGCACAATTAAAGGAGAGAATGCAGAAGCTAGGTTTGGTGAGGGACCCCACAGAACACGCCTTCTGCCTACATAAGCTAGGAGGGACCACGAGTGAATGATTTAGACCAGTTCCTCCCATACTGCACTCTAATATACAGACACACATCCAATCATATGACAGGTTCAATATATATAGCACACCACCGGTCTATTGAGTCACATTGCTATTGCCTATGCATGTGGAGGTAGTCTGACCGTGCAGCCATGTGCCGACACAGGGCATTCCTTACCGTATCTCAACTGCCAAGAAGCCAGAGCAATCATCCTTTAGTGGACTGTAAGGGGGTGGGGTAAGAGTCATATGCGTGGTCTGTGCATGCATACAGTGAGTGCATGCAGGTATGAGAGCTACCCAATGCCATTCCTTGTACATGTGCATGACGTTTACTTCCCAAACAATGAATACGCAGACGGTCTGGCATATGTGTTGTGAACTCTTATAGTGAACTACTTAGAAGTGCATGACCTTTAGGCTTATCTATCATGCATTATCCTTTGGTTATTGAAGCAATACTTGTAGTAGCAGTGTATGCTTGTACTAGAGGAGTTGTGTATTTTTGGCTTAAGTAAAAATCTTAATTATAAGTACAAATGACCAACATGACCGACCCGCACGATAGCAACAACGTATATGTGGTAGCTGGGCTTACATTGAATAGGTTTGGTTCCACTCTGGCTCCAGCGTGTCATCCTTCACTTCTGTCTCTAATATCACCAGCTCATGATCACGATGTTTTCTCCAGTCAGCCAGGTCTCGCTGCGACTTGCGCACCTGCTCATCCTTCACAACTGCCAGTTTGCAGTAAGGGCTACTCTTCCCATGGTCTTTGAGCTGTATCACAGCCCTCTTAACTGCATCCATGTGACAGACCAATGACAGACAGTCACGTGACAGACCAGCCAATGACATGACAGTACTAGTCAAGAGCATGAGAAGCAGTGTGTGTGTTTTGCTGCATTACATCAGAGACTAAATATATATATGGGAGACAGGACATACAACATTCATGTGTCTACATTCGCATCAATCACACACTAGTGTGGCATATGTAAAAATAGTAACTGTTCCAGTAATGAATGTGGGAGCGTTTGTGTACACAAATGTGCTGACACGCTACAATAGCCACATTCCCCTAATGGTCACTTAGGCCACTCTTTGATGTCTGAATGGAGCAGGCAGGCTAAATGCAGTATACGCATGGGGGGACAAGATTCATGTACGTACGTACGTACCACTTGCCACCTTGTGACAGGCTCACCTGTTACATGCAGGGTGAGGTCATGCTTCTGTGGAAGGAAATGGTATATGTTATACGTAATAAGTATATATCTATGGTATATAGAGGGAATACCACAAGTGCTCAGAATTGTAGTCATGGTATCTACATGTGTACAGTGTGTGGCTCCATGTGCCTGAACCATTGTAGGTAGGTGGACACGACCACAGTGCAGCTATAGTGGGAGTGCCTTGTCAGCTCTCAGATCAAATCTCAGATCATTCAATGCAATCACACACACACACCTGTTCCAGCTTTGCCTGCTTCAGCAGTTCCTGGTGTCTCGCATCAGACAGTTTGAATGCCTGCAGAGCAGCCAGCAGTTGAACCTTGTCACAGCCTGGGCATGCACTGTGCACGCATCACTGGTCATGCACAGCATGCACATGCACACAATATATAATTATATGCCCTCAATTTGCTATAATAGAATTATAGTAAAAAACCATAGTAATGAGCCTTTATGATATAGCGTGATGCACACTACACATGCACACTTGCCTTTCTGAGATACTGATCAGCCAGATCGCCATGTTCAGACACCACTCTTTCTGTTCCATTCACAAGGCACCCCACAGCAGACTTGTATACTTCGTCAAGCTGTAGCAAGAACAAGATACACGTCCATTCCATATGGTACCCTACACCCTCGCCACACCTCTACTCAGACATGCACACTGAGCCACTCCATTGGTCCTGCCCCCCCCCTCCCCCCCTCCCCCCCCCCCACACACACACCATTGCTCCCTGCAGCTCTTCGCCAAATGGATTGACACTCATGTTGGGGGAGTTGATGTTGAGCCCACCTTTAGTGGAGATCGATAGCCTATATAGCTACACGGTGGGGTGGATGGGACACATTCAAGATGCTGCTGAGCTATTATCTGTTTATCATCTTACACGCTTCAATCGAACAAACACTAGAAAAGACAGTTACAGTTGTACGGACGGAAGCAGTCGCCCGAAGACGAAAAAGCTACTGCAACTGGCTCTAGCTGGAAGACAGCGGCCGGCTACGGCAGAAATAGCTACCTAAGGAAGGCTGTTGCGGTTGAAGGAAGGTCTCTCCACTGTGTTAGTCTCACCACCGGTCAGAGTCGCAGGCGGTAACAATTTCTTCTTGATCCTTTGACATTTGGAATGCATTTGTATACCATTCGGATTTCTGCGACACCGGCATTTTAAACTTCGTGCACTTGCCGCCTACATACCTCGTCCACCGTCAGTTCAACTCCTTCAAGCTCGTTTCCAGTTCTCTTCGAGTATCACGGCCAACAATAGTCACGCCATAGATCACGCGAAGCTCCAGCGAGCACGACCACTTATTTATAGTCTAAAGCCATACTTTGTCTTCCTCCCCCGCCTTCGAAACGTCATTTTTTAAGCCTCCCCCTCCCCCAGGCCCCGTTTTCTGAAGAATAGACAACTATCATAGCGACAATATGTACTATTGTGACTGTGTACTCTTGCATATGAATATGAATATACATACGTGCATTCCAGTGTACTGTATATCGCTATGCAGGTGATTTGTTACTAGTGGCAGAGCAAAGGCTCCTGCGACCTGCGGAGGGTGTTTATTATAGAGAATGGTAGACAGAGTGTGCAAGAAGTGGGGAATGGCAGCAGTGTAGTAAGTCAAGCGTTTGCGAAGCGTGACATGCAAAAAAATAAAATGAAAACATTCGCACAGTAGCTAGCGACTTCAGGATGCCAAAAAGAATTGAAGGAATGGACAACCAAGACACCTTGCTCAATAAACAGCCGATGTAGGGGTAAAAATCATGCGGCAACAACCCTCCTTACATCTCCATGCAGCCTGCAGTCCTTCGCTGGCTGAGCTAGCGCGAGCTGAGCGCCAGATAATTTTCGTACGAATCGTCGGGAAAGTGTCAGGAAAAATCTTTAGTGACAAAATGGCCGCCACACGGCAAATCCGGAGAGCATTTCTGTTTTCAGGCTTAGCTGTTGTACACAAGCCACTGTCCCACAGAAGTCTGCACCTAAGTAGAGCAGTCAGAGATGATTCAAATAACTCATCAGAGATCGCCCCAGTTCATGACCACTGGAAGTTGATCGAGACGGACGTGAGTTCCCTCCGAACTGACAACGTTGCTGCGGCAGGATTGGGGTTGTCGAGAAGGTAGCTAGACCATGTACTCCACATTGTGGTGCATGCCAAGTGTTGTACTTCGCAGACGTTCCTTTTTATAAGGGGGCAACTGAAAAGGGATCAGGTGCATTATCCGGACCAGCGCTTTGTGTACAATATAATTATGACGCCATATTTAGCATTAACCTAACCCTAACCCTAACCCTAACCCTAAACCTAAACGTCATACGGAACGCTGGTCCGGATACTGCACCTGACCCCTGAAAAGAACGGCCCATCCAGTCTCGCGTAGCCAGACCGCTTTCACCAGGTGAAAGCGGTCTGGCTACGCGAGACTACGGCCCATCCCGTGCCGTCATAAGGTCAAATTAGAGTAGGTTTAGGGTGGTTCGTTTCACTTGGATCATTGGCAGCCCAGCTAGTATCCCATACTATAGCCGACACTTGTCCGGACTGCAGGAGTGCGTCCTGGGTCGTGCGCACCATGTGGTGTACTTAGCATTGTCATCCACTTTGAAGTGCAGTCCACCCATCGCTGTCACATATATTTACACTAGAGAAGATTAAAAATTTACTACAAAAATGGTAAGAATGTAGGGATGCCACAAAAGGGGACAGAAACAAGCGGGGATGTCATGTGGTGAAGTATTTCCTGTGTGTGGTTTCCCCATCCCTACATCTGGCAGCATTCTGCATCATGTGCTACTCACTGTATGGCCACATAAGAACTAGTGCCAGCTGTTGCTCTTGTTGATCTGTAGCTATAGCTACTCCACCAGCACTCAGTTGCAAATAGCCCCTGAGGGCTGATAAAGTGGAAGCAGCTAAATTCCTTCAACTATATACTTGAGTCTAGACCTGTTCTTGCCAATTATAGTGCATATTCCTTTCAATGTGCTACTGAAGTTATGATTACATGAGATCTACTACTTACTAAGATCAGTCCATTTCTGATTCTCGATTGCATTTGATAAAGTTCAGTTTGCTCTGTTCAAGAGATAAATAATGTACCCTCCATCGACAGTGATTAGCTACATGCTGCTGCCAGATGTAGGGATACGGTGCAATACCCATGTGTGTGGAAACCACACACAGCAAATACTTCACCACAGGACATCCCCAAATCAAGCGGGGATGTCCTGTGGTGAAGTACGTATTTGCTGTGTGTGGTTTCCGCACACAAGGGTATTCCACCGCATCCCTACATCTGGCAGCATTCTGCATCATGTGCTACTCACTGTATGGTCACATGAGAACTAGTGCCAGCTGTTGCTCTTGGTGTGTAGCTATAGCTACTCCACCAGCACTCAGTTGCAAATAGCCCCTGAGGGCTGATAAAGTGGAAGCAGCTAAATTCCTTCGTGGTAGCACTCTCTGATACGTACGTACGTATACAGACCACATATATATGACTAAATGTATACTGCAGATATTCCAGTCTAAACTGGAGTTGCATTACGATGATTGTCCTTGTTCTGAGTACATCGGCCTCACTACGATTCATGCACCCTTGAGCTCTGATGATGTGCTGTGATTCTGCCTTTCCTTTAAAGCAGAACAGAGCACACTGACTGCATGATAGGGTGGATCTACAAGTTCTTGGAGTGCACAATGTTCCCAACACACTACCCAACCTTACCCAACTCACCATTTAGCCCAGCTGTTCCTGCAACAACTAGGTTATGCCCAATTGTGAGTTTTATCTGTTATTACACATACCACAAATCTGAGGTCAGCATTCAGAGGCGATTCATGAGAGTCATTGGCATACAGCAAACTCTGCAGTGCACTCACTGTGCTCTAACATATTAACATGTCTGGCACCCACTTGGCACGAAAGTTATTAGGCATGCTGGAGTTGATAGTAGGATGATTATTATGGACAATCAAGCACACCAACAAATGTGACGGGTCATTTGTTGGCGTGCTTGATTGTCCAAAACAATCATCCTACTATCTGGCTCCCACGTGTACGTAGCGAGGTACATGCATACACATATCTTCTTCGCTTCTGAATGTGCATAGAAAAGTGTGGGAGGCATGGATTGACAAGCATCTGCTGAAAAATGGTCAGGTTGTGAAGAGCAAGAAACAAACGGTGCGCTGCATGGTGATGACTATTTTGAGTTGAAGCTCACAGACACGACTTTAGCAGGGTCAACCCATGCACATATGATTTGATTATAATCTACGTAGTGTGTGCGTGCATGTGTGTGTGTGTGTTGTACCTCTGTGTGTGTGTGTGTGTGTGTGTGTGTGCGTGCGTGTGTGTGTGTTGTACGTACCTGTGTGTGTGTGTGTGCGTGCGTGTGTGTGTGTTGTACGTACCTGTGTGTGTGTGTGTGTGTGTGTGTGTGTGTGTGTGTGTGTGTGTGTGTGTGTGTGTGTGTGTGTGTGTGTGTGTGTGTGTGTGTGTGTGTGTGTGTGTGTTGTACCTCTGTGTGTGTGTGTGTGTGTGTTGTACCTCTGTGTGTGTGTGTGTTGTATATACCTGTGTGTGTAAGTTTTGTCTTTCTAGTGTCTGTCTATGCTGTACAGCTAACAGCTAGCTGCTCATGTGTTGGGTGATGGATATCTACTAAAGTTTGCCATCACCCTAGCTCCTTGGGGTGGCTGTTGCAGGTCAAAGAGGGAGATGTGGTGGAGGTGGACATGAAGTGCTCTGTCTGGGGCAGTAGGAGGGGCAGCAGTGATGGTGGCTCCACTACAAAGAGTGGTGAGGTGCAGGGAGAAGAGGGGGCGGGGACACGGTGGAGGAGAAGCAGAGTGGTGGTGCATGAGATTGGGGCTAGCACAAGAAGCGGAAGATGCAGTGTGAAGTTGAAGAGAATCATTGAGTACTGCAGCCTTCTCCCACCCCATCCTGAGGACAACTAGAAAAATATGTAGTTAAATGAACTGCAATGATCCATCTGCTGCTGTTTTAGAAATATTGTTCAAGTGTGCCATTTCAAATAATATCACTGTACAATACCACACAGTTACACTGTGAGTTTGTAATTAAATATATTATACACACAAAATAGTGAGAAATCTGAGCAAGTATTGACTCACTCAAGTGATTGAAATGTGAATTCACTTAACACAGTCATATTTGTGGTTCGTCTTGTTTTATATTCAGCATTGCACCTGTAGTGTGCAGTGAGTGGAGAGGTGAGAGTGGAGAGAGGGGATGGGAGGGTGCATTGACTGCAGAGCCATAAACATAATGATCAGTTTAACCGTGTTGTGCACTCACAGAGTACAGTATTGTACACACATGCAGAGGACTCCTGCTACTCGTAGCCATTACTGTTGAATAGGAGCAATGCATCAGACAAGTACTGAACAACTAAATCTACCATGCATGTCTCATCATCACTGATAATAGAAGAAACAAAATAAGTACAGCATACGAATGCATACGTACATACATGTAAAAACAAGCAACACAATTAAAACAAGAGTAAACAGCTCAGACTACACATGTGTGCGTTCATGGTAAGACTGGGGGTGGATAACAACCGAAATATTCCACGCATGTCTACAATGTGAGCATTTATAACAACAGCATACGTACGTACATAAACGTATTGTGCGTACATACAGCTGGAGTTCTTCAAATGCACACACTGCATTTGAAGAACTCCAGCTGTAAGTACGTTTAATTATGTACGCATGTACAAACGTACATATGCTAGCTGTTGTTATAAATGCACACATTGTAGACCCTTCCATCCTCTTACCATGAACTGCTTATACACCACATCACCCACAGTCTGTGAATTACCCACCCACCTCTCACACTTTCAACAATAGCATCCAAGTCCTCCTGACTGTTGCTGTTCCTCTTGACAAGCTCAGACGGCTCAGGATGAAGGACGAATTCAGGACCATATTCGGCAGAGTACTGTGTATATTGTGCATGTGTGTGTATTGCATTGAGGTGGAGCAAGGAAGGTGGAGTGGTACAGTAGTCTGCACTTCAGTACATTACTCTGCCTCAAAGGACTCAGACATTTGTTGCTGATTACGTATGCACACACACACACACACACACACACACACACACACACACACACACACACACACACACACACACACACACACACACACACACACACACACACACACACACACACACACACACACACACACACACACACACACACACACACACACACACACACACACACACACACACACACACACACACACACACACACACACACACACACACACACTGCACACACACACACACAACACACACACACACACACACACACAGGCTATTTACTAGGCCCTTTTTGCTTACTTCTGAGTAACACAAACTGTGAAAGAGACCTTGCTGAACGAACTTACTAACACACACACACGCACGCACACACGCACACACACACACACACACACACACACACACACACACACACACACACACACACACACACACACACAAACCACATGCACACAGGTCACCCATCACCTCGTGCTCTGGGATGTCGTTATCCAGTGTCTCTCCCACCACCAGGCTAGTGATGTGAGTCCAGCACCTTGCAGTACCAGGGAAGTCGTAGCCTCCTGCATGGAGACAGGAGAGAGGAAAGACAAAAAGCAGTCATAAAGGCATCACAAACACCACACACCAAGCAAGATCATTTGGGAGTCAGTACCAACATGCACATGCACAAACCAGAATGCATATAACCCACTACAGTGGAACCTCTCTATAGTGGGCACCACAGGCACCCAGCTGGCTGTCCTGTATAGATAGAGAGGTGTCCCTAATTCAGATGTAGATCTAAGTGTTTGGGGCTGCAGACAGTGCCCTCATTAAAGAGGTGCCCCAGATTCAGTGTCCTTTATAGAGAGGTGTAGTCCACGCATTGCTATTATTGCACAGTCGAGAGAGATTAGTGAATGCTTGCGGCCCACCTCCGCCGAGGATCAGTGTGGGGAGGTCCCAGCCCAGCACCTGCTGGACACACTCCCCCACTGCTTGCACTGAGAGGCTGAAGGAGTCCATCGGGTCACCCACCAGGGTGTCTGCTCCGCACTGCAGCACCACCACATCAGGGACACACGCACCACGGACCAGGGAGACTATTCTGCATTGGCAGTACGGAGGGGAGCGCACACCTCAACGGGCTCGGCATCCCACACACATGTACACACATGCTTCCATGTACAATGTCGGAACAAAATTACTCAAGATCTTGAAAATGCCTGAGTGGCTAGGTATCTCCGACATGTCAAACGCATAACACACATTAGGCAAGTGGAAAGGCAGCAAATTAGGAAACACAGCTCCCAATTGGCTACTGGGTGTGAAATGTTTGACACGCTGCCCAAGGTGTGGTCATGTTCACATACAATAGTCAAACATTGTGCCAAAAGTCACAAAATCTAATGGGCCTTTGTACTGCATATCAGTTGCATCTGTTACTCTTTGGCCGACATGTATCCTCCCAAATCCCTCCTCTTCTCCTCCCCTCTCCCCCCCCAGTGTAACATGTACATGCATACCTGGTAAACAAGTCCACATACTGCCGGTCACCAATGCCGTCCTTGAGTGGTACATTGACGGTAAAGTTCCTGCCCCGCCCCTTCCCCACCTCCTCCAGCTTGCCACTCCCTGAGCAGTGAGAGCAAGGCATGCAAGCAGCTACGTAGTACAAACAACGGGTTAGCAGGCTGCAGTGGGACAGTGCTTGGAGTGGTTTGGTGCTGCTTAGATCAGGTCGGTACTGGTCAGAGTAGGTTCGCACTACGTAGTTAGATCAGGTTGGAACTGGTTAGATCAGGTTGGAACTGGTCAGAGTAGGTTCATTCTAGTTAGATCAAGTTGGAACTGGTTAGAGCAGGTTGGTACTGGCTATAGCGCTCTCCTATACAGTCATATGGCACCAATGCTATGGAGAAGACTAAAGCAATAGGCATACTGGTCTTTGGGAAGGTAACTGGTAAATGAGCGTGCATACATGGAATGAAAACAAGTGTTGTCATGAGTATACATGCATTCCATAACACACAGTGGCACGCAGTCGCACCTGGGTAAAATCCGGGCTGGTACTTGTGGAAGGAGACCACCATCACCTTGTCTGTGTAGTAGAAGGCCTCCTCCACTCCGTTGCCATGGTGAAGGTCAAGGTCCACATAAAGGACCAGCTTGAAGGAAGACATGAGCTTCAAAATGGCCACCACGATGTCATTGCAGTAACAGAACCCGGATGCACTGGACCTGAAGATGGATGGTGGACATATTACTATGTACATCATAGACACACATAGACAGCACAAGAAGCACTGCAGAATACAACTTTATTGCAGTAAACGCACACAAACACACACGCATGCACACACGCACACACAAACACATGATGCACGCACACACACACACACATGCACACACACACACCTCTTCCCATGGTGCCATCCTCCAAACCAGTTGACCACTACACTGTGCCTGCCCCTCATAATGGCATCAGCCGCTGTCACAGAAGACCCCACGATGGAGCAGCAGTAGTCAAACATACCCTGGAACACTGGACAGTCATACCCTACAGAGGCCACACCCAAGGCGGTCACATGCAACCAGCAGCGCACAGTGCACAAGTCACTCTAGCAGCACACAGTGCCTACCAGGGTTTGTGCAGACAAGCGGACATTGCAATGAACAGCTAACAAGCAGAATGCTTGTCCAGTACATACGTACTACGTAGTGCACTTGTGTACTAGCTGATTATGTCCCTCTTAGCAAAGTATAGACTCTGCAACAACACCTTCACAGTCTTGACCAGCTGTGTTCTACCTTGACAATACATTACTAAAGAAATAGTGAACACCAGCTACCAAGGTTGCTGTTGGCTCACGTTGGGGTACATTTAGCTCCCTTCCCCCTTAGAAATTTACATATCAAGCCGTGTGTCATTTGCATCCAGCTAGGGTTGCCCTTCCCCTTTTCCCTCCCCCCCAGTAGAAATCTTGAAATACAGCTCACCAAGCCCTAGACTCTCCAGTTCAGTGGAGTTGTCTATGTCATCGTGGTCTTTGCAGTCATTGTGTGACTCCAGGAAGGAAAGGTATGCAGCAGAGTGGTAGGACTGTAACTCTGCCTTCGTGGCCACCCTCGGTGGCAGGACCCTTCATATATTGAGAGGGGTGGGAGGGAGTGGAGGGATGGAGGGGAATAGCGATAGTAAGGCGGGAGATGCAGAAGAGGATGAGTGGAGAGAAGAGTAGAATAGCCTGTATTAGCTATGTGCGTGCATATTAGGTAGGCAGAGTAGTCATTGACAGAGACTTTCTGCTGTCCTGCACTAACAAACCAATCCATGCTCCTGATGCACCTGATCACATCGCTACCACAGAGGAGGCATGGGTTGCTACAACTACACGTTGCCTGCCCTGACTTGATGAGCTGCTCATACCCGATCCTGCTGCTGGGTGCCTGAATGCTGTGTTGTGGCTACCATAAATTATTTATCTTTGTATCCCCTCCACAAACTATATTATAGCTGTACTGAATTGTCACTGTTGTACGTACCATACATAAAATATTTATCATTGTATCCTTCTACAATCTATACTGTACTGAAATATCAATGTCATGGGTTGGATATGGCTATAACGTACGCCAACTTCCTAGTGAGTCCGAAAGCTGCAATGAGGCCATGCACCAGTCTTTCCTGCAGGAGCACAAGGCCACTTGTTGTTGACGCAGTTCAAAAGTGCACACAGCTGAGCGGGTACAACTGTAATCGGGTCCTTGCATTATACTACAAATCCAGTTAGATCCTACCCTCCGTTTAAACTTTGGGTTCTTCTCTGAGGCGAGTAGCAACTCCGGAGAAAAGACAATGGCCGGTTTCGCTTTTGTGGACATCCCGCCATTTTCTAGATGGAAATATATTGTAAGGTATGCCTTTGTACACGTATAAATTATTGTCACTTACGTAGGCCCTATATAGGGGGGAAGATGAGCTTATTCAACGCCAGGAAAGGGCAGAAGCGGAACATCAGAAAGAAGATCATCTCCACTGAGGACGAGGAAGAGGAAAATGAAGCCAAGGACAGCATCGTGAATAGTTCATCTGTTCCCCAACATGTCTCTTCCTTCAGTGCCAAGGCAGCCCCTAAATCCACCACTCCAGCCACTAGAGGGGAACCTGGTGCGCCTGTTCTTAGCTTCGCGTCCGAGGAGGAGGACGGTGGAGAGATTTTTACACTGAAGAAGAACAGGGACCACGAAAAACGCTTGGCAAAGATGGTCGCCAAAGAGCAGAAGGAAAAGCGGAAACGTGACAAGAACTTGGTCAACTCTGCTACCACCATGCGGTCCAAGTCTGGTCCGTCTAAGGCACCGCGGCCAGTCACACCGCCAGAAGAAGGAGGGGAGGAGAGTGAGGACGAAGATGGGAAGATCCTTGCTGGGGACGAGGCTGCGAGCAAGCAGAGTGAGGGACAGTCGAGTGCCCTTCTGCAGAGACTTGGCCCCGGACTGATCCCAGACTCAGCCACTATCCATGCTGTGAAGAAGCACAGAGAACTGATGAGGCAGGTTGGACAGAACTATGTCCAAGCAGAACCCAGTGCTACTCCTCCGAGAGGCTACCTCCCTCTTGACACCACACGCAAGGTGGATGCCAGCGAGTCTCGATCCAGGCTGGTGCGGGAGGATGACAACGACCGGTCTGACGACGAGGACGGCACCAACATCCAGCAGGCAGTGATGACGTTTGGCACCAGCAAAGGCCCAACAAGACAAGAGAGAGTCATCACTGCACTGGAGAATGTAGGTCCCAGTGATGAGGAAGATGAGGAGATGCAGCGATGGGAGGAGGCCCAAATCAACAAGGCGATGAAGATCACACTGCCTGTGCAGCAGGAGATTGACCCAATCCATTCATACTCTCAGCAGCTGTATGGGTATCAGAGTGGGAATGCGTACACAGCACACCAAGCAGCTTGGGCTGGCCAGAGGATCCTCCCTCATAGACCCCTCCTACCTCCTAAGCAGTTGGCCCCAGTCACAACCGAGTCCCTGAAGCAGCATCTCAAGAATCACTTGGAGGAAATGAGAGAGGCACACTCAACGCACACGTCTTCTTTGGAGCAGGCAACAGATGACCTGGAGGTGTACAAGAGTGACATTGCCCATTTTGATGAGACAGTGCAGAATCTCGCCAGCAGCTACAAGTTCTACCAAGAGATGAGGGTCTACCTAAGTAACCTGTTGGGCTGTCTTGCTGAGAAGGTACGTATGCAGCAGTGAGTAATTTGCACCTTTTGTCACTGTTGTTGATGTGACTGCAAGTGGCTCTGTTTCCATGTTGTTTACAAGTGTGTTTTACATCATCTGCACTCCACTCCCCCTCACATTTTCCCTCCCCTCACCTCTTACCCTCACCTCTCCCTCCCTTCACTTTCCCCCTCGCCTTCCCCTCCCCCTCTCTCCCCTTCCCATCCCTGACAGTCTCCTGAGATAGAATCACTGGAGGATAGGGTGCTTGAAGTGTGGAAGACCAGGGCAGAGCGGCTTGTGACGCGGAGACAGCATGATGTTCAGGACCTGATGGAAGAGTGCAGTAGGATTGATGGTGGGGTGAATATGCCATGCAGCCGTGGCAGCCTGACTGCCCAACACTCACAAGTATTGAAGCAGAGGAAGTCATGTTTATCATGTATAACTTCCAACTTACTCTTCTCCCTATGTACGTATGTACGTACGTCCCTTCGTCATTTAGCTGAGGCATCTTTCACCTCTTCCCGTCATCTTGTGTTATCTCTGACTACGTACATACGTGCTTCCCTGTAGTTGCTTTCTCCATCAAAGACTGAACGAGTTATCATTTACACCTAAACACAGCTGACACCTCCTGTTCATTTTCTTTATGCAGCCCAACATCACCCTATCATGTACCATCCATTCTGCAATCACGCCTCCCCTTTCGCTGCTTGTGTGTGGTTGGCTGTGCCTCTGTCACAGGTCACACCGTGCGGAGCCAGGTGGCCGAGTTGGATTCCTTTGGCCAAGATGTCAGTGAGCTGAAGGAGGAGGCGAGAAGGAGGAGGATGGCCGACCGGGCTGGCCGTCACCGGAGACGCAGGGAGAAGCGTGGGGCGGGGCCACATGAGCCCGAGGGGATGTCCACTGATGAGGAGGAAATGGAGGGGGACAGGCAGAGGACTGCACTGGAACTGGGTAAGTGGACCTGTATCTCCTTGTGTGTGAATGCGCTTGTGTCTGTTTGAGTTGTGTGTACACGTGTTGTGTGAGTTTGAGTGTACAGTCCTGTTGTAGAGGAGTGTGCGTTGGGAGGAGGGGGGGGGGGGTTGTCTTACATGCTAGGTACCTGCTTATTTGTAGTGACCCCGTTTTGCATTGTGTGTTTCTGTGTGAAACTTGCGTACATACGTACATACTTACATACAGTTAGTACACAGCACAGTCTTGTGTTACTTGCGAGGGTACTACTTAAAGATATCCCTTACCTACACTTACGTATGTACGTACGTATGTAATAGTTATTTGCCTGAAATGTACGGTGAATGTATGTCCAGCCAACTCTAATGCGTGTGTAAACGTATTCACTTTTTTGTGTTCAGAAAAACTCCAGTCAGTAGCAGATGAGGTGTTTGAGGATGTAGTAGATGAGTTCTCAACCCTCCCCACTATCCGACAGCACTTTGAACGGTGGAAAGCGAGCTACCCTGATTCATACAGCCAAGCCTTCATGAGCCTCTGTCTCCCAAAAGTGGTCGCTCCTTTTGCACGCCTTCAGATGCTCATGTGGAACCCGCTGCAAGTGAGTTGGATGCAAAGCCAGTACTTCCTGTCCTACTGTCCTGTGACTTTGAATCTAGATTAGTTAAATGTAGAGCAGTCGGTGTCGGCAGAATTTGCAGCACTCAGCATCTTTGTGCCCTCAACCTTTGTGCCCTCAACCTTTGTGCCCTCAACCTTTGCCCTCAACCTTTGTGTCCTCAACCTTTGCCCTCAACCTTTGTGATCTAAATTCCATAGATTCTTCTTCGTCAGCATGCACTTTTACTACATTTGTATCATAGACGTTTTGCTTCAAGTAGCACTGATGACTCACTTTGTACTGCAATGCCTATACGTACGTACGTACCTGTGTACGATGGCATAAAAAATGTCCCCCAACACATCCTAACACTAACTTTGTTCTTGCTTCTTTTGCAGTCAAATTGTGTGGCAGTAGAAGACTTTGATTGGTTCCGTGAGTTTTTGTTTTATGCCGTTCATCAAGGAGAGGAGCTTGCAGAGAGTGATGAAGACAATCTGCTCCTGGCCAGTATTGTGGAGAAAGTAGTGCTGCCAAAGCTAGCAGGTGGGTCAGCTAGTCTCGTTCCCAGACCACTTCCAGCTGCCATTTTGATAAAAGCTTGGACAATGGTCTGGCAACTTTAGTCCAAAGCTTGGCACTCCCAACATCACGTGAATATGGCGCCGAACAACATACATACAGTACATATGTACAAATGCTGAAATACATAAGGATCTCTCTTTGCCAACACTTATTGAAACCTACATTGAATACAACATTGCAAAGCATGGAAGGTTAATTGAAGACCTCCATGAAAACCAACACCGCAATTTAAACTCAATATAACTTGAGCAGTCCTGGCAAGAAGAAGCTTGAAACACGCAGAGCAGCGTAAATTATCTGCAATGTCAGGAAGGCAAGAGGTTTCCCTTCCCTTTGTCACTGTGCAAAGAAATGGCAATGAGACAACATGTTGGCCTGAAGTGGACTGACTATGGGGTTGGCTGGATTGTGCACAATAGTACACATTATAGACACACACACACGCACGCGCACGCACACACACACACACGCACACACACACCACATGCACACACTGTCAACACTCACATGTACTGTAGAAATGTACCATGCATGAATACCCAGGACACATACGTACTAGCTATTACACTGCAGATGTGTATAATTGTGGCAGATACGTACATACGTATATGTGTTCCAAATCATGTATTGTATGTCACTGTGTGTAGCTCTGGCTGAGAAGGTTTGGGACCCGTTGTCAACAGTCCAGACCAAGAGGCTGGTTGGTTACATCACCAACTTTCAAAGGGACTTCCCCACAATTACACCCCTGAGTAAGGCTCTACAGTCACTGTGTACAACAGTCACGACCAGGATGCGGAAGTGTCTGGATGCAGACATATATATACCCCTATATTCCAAACAGTGAGTCAGACATCCAAGTTGCATTGTGTACTTACTACATATCAGGGAGTGCGGTAGCACTCTCTATGTAGGGATGGTACTGGTTGTTTTGTAATCCCTATACACTGGTATATGTAGGAGCGAAATTCCAAAATACACTAAAAATCACAGCAACAAGGCTACGTATGTACATATGTACGTAGAAGTGAATGTGAAACAGCCACAGTGTAAAATGACAGAACTTTGAAATCTTCCATTTTCAGTTTCTTCATATTCTTCTATTCTTTGCTCGCTATAATTCAATGTATTGGCCTAATTTTTTGACAAAACTGCTGTAAATCCCAATCTTATGTTATTTATAGGATCATACCTTCCTTCAGGCGAACGATTGCACCTAGTCCAGGTCAACGTCCAGTGATGAAGATACGCACGTGCGCTATATATAGCGTCGCACCAAACACAGTGGCAAAGCCCGTAACAAAACACCACATGGTCGAGAGCAACATCACGTGAATGGATATACACTCGGGCACCTGCGAGAGCAAGCAAAATGGTCGACCGGTGCGCCAATACGGCTGCCACCCAAATTCTGTATCTTCGTGAAGAGGCTGTTTTATGAAAATCCCACATTATAAATCAAGCGACTGCAGGGCTGAGGCGATTCGTAGGTCTTGTTGGGCGATTCGTTACTGTTTGGAAAAATCAAACCAGACACACATACCTAACTACTGTAACCCTGCGGCGCATGCGCACCGAGGGTTAATTCATTAAAATAGCTTCTTACACAATTGTTGGAAATATGCATGTCACTTCTGCTTTTGCTGTGTGCTCTCTCTCCCCCACAGACAGCTGGAGAACCCATCTTCCCTCCATCTCCAATTCTACCAGTGCCAATTCTGGAAGGCAGTCAAGTTGTTCTCCAATATCCTCCTTTGGCAGGGGGTCCTCCCAGGGGGAGACCCCTCCATAATAGGCCTGGCTGTAGATGGACTGCTCAACCGCTACCTTCTGCTGGCTCTGCAGAACCTTCCCCCCTCAACCAAGGCAGTGGACAAGGTGGCAGTGGTCAGTGTGCTTGTACAGTCACTGTTGCAGGGGCCAGTTCATGTATGTAATTTCAACGATGGTTCAGGGTTGTGTGGTGCGTATGAGCAGTGCAGTGTGTGCTGCTATTCCTACACATATGTACGTACATAGTCTAATTCTCGTTTTTCAAGCGATACCCCAAGCATTTTTCAGTTGGCTTACACATTGATAACAGCAGCAGCATTCTGTACGTATCTAAGCCCCCGTTATTACTTTTATGTACGTAAGTCCTCATTATCACGTTTAATGAGCTTTCAGTGTTAACTGTACATGATTCAGTCAGTTTTCCCCCTTGCTACATGATTGCTCAACAGCGCCCCTGTTTGGTTTAATGTCATGGCATAAGTGTCTACCACATCACCAATAGGGGTGTTCATGTTTGTGCTAGTTTGCATGTGTGGAATGTGTTAGTATATACACACAGAGGACTGGCAGTACAATAGTCATTTTATTGCTTTGTGAGAGATACATACGTATTTGCACCCAACTCCGTATATTATTAGTTCCAACCCTCCACTGCTCAGATTGTGGATAGCTTGCCCCCATCCTGGCTGGCTGCCGCCAACGTCAGGTCTCAAGTTCAAGGCCTCACACGCTACCTTGTCCATCTGACGGAGGCTCTTGATCAAGCCACTATTGGCTTCCCTGACTTTGAGCGAAGGAAGACAAAGTGAGAACGCTCCACATGATACAGGTCTAGGTGTTCCCTTCCTTCTGAACATGAGCTCTCTGGATAACAGTAGCACAAATGATTCTAGTTCTGGCACATTATGTGTATACTGTGTGTGTGTGTGTGTGTGTGTGTGTGTGTGTGTGTGTGTGTGTGTGTGTGTGTGTGTGTGTGTGTGTGTGTGTGTGTGTGTGTGTGTGTGTGTGTGTGTGTGTGTGTGTGCGTGCGTGTGTGTGTGTGCATGCGTGTGCATGCGTGTGCGTGCGTGCGTGTGTGCGTGCGTGCGTGCGTGCATGCGTGTGTTAGCCATTTGTGTGGCACAGATGCACTGATTCCGCCACGAGCTTAATGAGTCAAAACTCTCTTTCTGCCTTCCTCTATCAACTCCCTTCAACCCTTGACTTCACTCAACCCTACAGGTCTGCCATGCTCCAACTGCATGGTCTACTGGTTAAGTTGAAGGCGGCAGAAGAAGCGGAAACACTGTCACTGAAGTACATACACGTGAAACCACAGGCACCATGACAGAGTGTACTGCAGTGAATCTTCTTGTGATGACTAGCGTATTGTTGTGTAACAGATCTCAATTGCCAGGTTATCCTGCCATGACATTCTATTTGACTTTCCATGGAGCCACGTACTCCATGATGCGGACGGCATTGACCTAATAGGCAAGGGTAGCCACATTCCACTGCAAGGTGGAGGCCACTATGCAAGATTCGCTAATTGATGCGTTCATTGTGACAGTTGTGTTAACAGAAAAGGCACAGTATTCCATGTGGTCGCAGCACGAAAAGGGATTATTGGCAGTGGAAGCACCACAGACAGTTGCAAGTTAGGTATTAGGACTTTGGTACGTACTTGGTGTGTGTGTGTGTGTGCACGTGTGTGTGAGTGCATACCAATATATGTACATCTATCATCAGTGATCATGCATGGACTTATAGATTAGGTCCCCAAACCAATCAAATCAGTGGGATAGTGGCATAGGTTAAGGTCAATGTCGCTCACCTTCCCTTCAATTGCAAGCCACCAAGTGTCTACAGTAGCTTACTGATATATAGCAGTACGTATCTACTTATATACACTCTGTTTAATTCCTACACAACCAACGCATACGTGCACTTGAGCGTATATACGTCTGGCCAAGTATGTAGCCTAACTAGTGTGATTGGAAATCTATGATAGAAGCTACATACGCAGCTGATAAGAGTGGCAATCATTATGGCGCTCCTTCGAATCTTGCACCGCTCCCCACCACTTCTCCTCTTCTTTTGCTGCCTTCTTGTCTTCGCGCACACGCGACTTCGCTCGATCGACATCGGAAATCCATCGACTGCCTGTACTGGATCAGGTTCGTCCCAACTATCATCAGAACCCCAAGTCAGAATACGGGCAAATCTGTCCGTGAAGGACTACGGTTCAGTCAAATGCAAGCTCGCCTTTCGCCCCGTCACTTCGATCAGGGTTCATTGCACCGAGCTCCGGCCACACTGTACGAATTAGCGACGAATTCTCTCCGACTGCCGTCTGCCATTCTGCGTCCTCTAGCACTATAGATATGAGAGCAGAATCAATGCGCGGTGTCACGCTTCTTCACCTAGATCATAAAACATTACCTTATCTCCCTAGATCGAGGCAGCGTTTGGAACTTGGGCTGTCATATGCATATGCAATTGCAATATACCACAAAGAATCGAACAAGCTAGGTATGATACACTAATTTATGTTATGTCATGTAGTACTTCAGTGTATAAATAAATAGATAGAGTGGACATACCTTGGCAGTGTATTTGCCACTATGATCCATGACCGCTCATGGCCAACCAAGTTCTTCCTTGGAAGGCACTAGCCGACTGTTCAAATGGCCACTCACAATGGCTGCAGTGCATCGTCCTAGCTCAACTCACAGCCTTGTGACTTGGACCAAACAAGTATCTACAAGACATAGTTTCAGAACCATTCTCTGCTACCATCTCCACACAGTGACACAGGGCACTTGATTCTCTACTGTGACTATCCCTCCTGCCATCATTGGGACCACTGCCAGGCCCGATTTCTTCAATCTGAGGGCAACTTTGGCAAGCATGCAACGTTACAATGTTAGAACTCACCACGCCTGGAACAATCTCAAGCATCAAGGATGCAACAGCCCAAAAACTAGGGAAGTACAACTACCAGATCCTTGCATCTGACCAGGACTATCGAGTTCAACTGCTGACCATTGAGATTGGCTGCCTAGGTCACCACACACAGGAGGGAGGCCTATGTAGCTCTCAAACAGGCTGCCCCACATGAAGATCAAAGCCTCCGACAGATGACAAACTCTGACCAACGCAACAAAGGCAGCTACACAAGATCTTTGTAGCCCAGACATCACGCTAGATTCATGGTTATATAGACCTCCCCCCACGGCAAGACCAAGCTAAACAATACTTCAAACTCAATTTCCCCAGCTGACATGACCACCAAACTGTGATTTCAATGGCACACTAGTACTTCCTACTGATCCTACAACACCTTGTCTAGGCTACCCTATAGCAGTACTAGTGCATTCACCTATATACTGCATTGCAGCCTCTATATATGTACCCCTTGTGGCCGAGGTTCAACCCATTTTCTATTGCACCAATACTCCACAAATGCTCAAATCAAAGACAAAAACTGAACTGCTTTTTCGTTGCTAACTATAACAATTTCTGATGTCCTTACAATAAGGACAGCTTTCCTGCTGCATGCCTGTTGTGTCATTGACTGTTATCATAAATTGATTGAACTAACAGTAGTATATAATTATATATACAGTGCAAGTTGCAATTTATATAATTATTATATAAACAGTCAGTTAGTCTATAGTCAATATTATACAATGTGCACATGCACACTAGATGTGTCCATAATAATTACATGCAATCAATGTAAATAACTTGAACTCCACATGGCCATTTGAATCACACACATCAAATAGGCATCACACACATAAGCAACTTGTTAATTGCAAAACTGAAGTACAACTTGGCAGACATTCAACTGAAAAGGTCATCATGCAGCACTTGGTGCGCATACGTAATACAAAGACAACTCCTGGCAAGAAAGTTGTAACTGCTCCCAGGAAATAAAACATTTCAGTAGGAAGTGTGCTACTACAGTTACACATAGATAACAACTAAACTGGAAGTGTGCACAACAAAGGGTACACTTGCACATCAAACTAAAATACATCTATGAAAACCAGAGTTAATGCTACAACCAACAAAAGTTAACTGACGCATTGTCTGTCACATGTAGGCGTTGTCTTCAGGTAGTAGTTTCAGCCTTTTTGCACGAAACATCAGTGCCTCCTCGTCATTATTGCACTCGTATGCAACACTTTCCAATTGCATGTAGTTCCAATTCAGCTCAGGGTGGGATTTGCCAAAGATACGCTCCTTCATGTGCAGTGACTTCTCCATATACTGCTTTGCCTCCTCCAGCTGCATCAAATGCATGCACACCTGACCCAGCTTGTCCATGACAAACGCGTTCTGTGGGTGGCCTGGTCCAAACCCATACTTTGGCTCCTTTGTAAGGGTGGCACTGTCTCGAAGGACATCATAGGCCTCTTTGTATCTTCCCTGATGAATGTAGCAATGTCCTCGGAAGAAATCAACCAGAGGAACAATTACATTGCCACGGAGCTCTGCTGGGAGTCTATCGTTTAAGCTCAAAGCTTCGGCTAGCATTTTCAGAGCATTCTCAAAATCTCCTTTTTCCAGTAACACTCTTCCTTTGGTCATGATGCTGTATGCAAGCATTGGGTGTACCTCTCCATAAAGATGATGGCCCATATCAATAGCTCTGTCAATGAGGCTGCCAGCTTTGCTGACATCATACTGAGGGCCATTCTCTAACAGAAGATCAGTCAGTGTACGCAGCACCTGACAATTGTGTTGGGATGCCGGTGCACCCTCCCTGCTCTCTTCAAGGAGCTCTTCCAAGAGGTTAGGATCATATCGCTGGAGATCTTGGTTCAGCTGTGCTTGGAGGAGAAGGGCTTCTGAACGCATTACACGCCAGTCCTCGCTACTGATAACTGCAGGCTTCCCTCTCTGAAGTAGTTCAAACACCTCATCAATGTGCTTTTCAGCTTCAAACAGATCATCCTCCTCACCTCTGTCTTTGAAAGCATAACCGAGGGCTATAAAGTCCCCATGTAGGCCTTTAAAATTCCTTGCATACTGGTCCAAATCGTCTGAAGTTTGTGATTCTTCTTGCAACAATTCATCCTTCCTAATCCTAATAGTCTCGTGGAGTAGATCGATTGCAGAGGGAAACTCGTTGGCTTCCACAAGCTCTTTTGCATACATGCTCTTCAGCTGTACCTCTGCAAAAATGTCAATCTCCGTCACAGCAGCGGCAACTGTGATTCCTGTCTTGAGTACCTCTCTGACCTGTGAGCCATCACGTCGCAGCTGGAGCAGCTGTGCAACATACCCAGTAAAGCGAGGGACAGTGGCATCCTGGTATCCATATGCCGACTGGATGCAAATGCGGAATACAGCAAGAAAATGAGGAAGAAGTCGCAGTTTATCCTGCACGCTATCCAGGTAGCTTCCCTGTGACTGTCGCTCGATGGATAGATATAGAGCACAGAATGCTTTAATGATGGCTGAAACATTGCGTCTTGTTTCGAATTCTGATTCATCCGCTGGTGTTCTTCCTTCAAGTCGAGAGTGTGCAATATCTCTCAAGACAACGTGCAGAACATGATGCACTGAAATTCCAGCATCACCGTCCAACAAGATGAGGCCTAGGCAGTTCTGCCGGATGTCCTCGTCAAACTGTACAAACAAGGCATCTTCTGATCCCTCCCTGTCATCTCCATGCAGGAACACTGCAAGTTTCTTCAGCAACTGCAGAGGAACAGTTCCTTCCTCACACAGGCCGAGGAAAAAGAAGAGCTGGGCATTGTTGCCTTCGACTCCAATTCGTTTCACAGCTAGCTTTAGCGCCTGATACAGTGTTTCATTGTACTGAAGGGGCAAATTTTGAGGATGTCTGGGATCCTTTCGGTCGGCACTTTTCACAGAATCTGCTGGCAGAAGATTCTTCTCAAGATGCCTTTGCCAAGTATAGGAGGCGTTATCTTTGCGGAGCAGCTTCATTGTCTCAACTGCTACTGCTAGTGACAGAGGAATATGGGACAGTTGTCCTGCAACATTCTTCAGATCTTCTTCACAGTCATCTGGAAAAGAAAGCTTGAGAAATTCAAGACTCTCAGACTGAGACAATCCAGGTCCCAAGCGAATTTCTTCCATGTACTGCCATTTGTCTGTTATGCGCTCCTGCACAGCAATTAGTAGCTTGCCACGCCCCCATTGACTACTAGCACCCCTCTCGGATAGAAGACAACGCATCAGTCCAGTCAGCTCATCATAGCTGGAAGCCCCATCAATTACAATCAGCCATTCTTCATTCTTCTCACTATCAGGCCTTCGACTGTACTTATCCTTAAGTACCTTAAGCACCTCCTTCAAAAGATAATCAAGGCGGTGCTTGTATACCTGTTCAGTGGTGTGCATCAAAGTGGAGTCTGGGTCGATGCGCTTCAAGTAGTCTGGGTTACGAAGCATCTTTAAGCTGTCACGTAGTGAATTGGCGAGGTCTGCCGCTGTCCCTGCCTTCCACAGTAGAACAGGTAGGTAAAGCCCTCTGTCCTTTCTCTTTTCAAAGGCAGCTGTGGCATAGGTCCGACACACTTGCGTCTTGCCACTTGCAGGTGGTCCACTCACGACAACGCTCACCACATTGTTTCCTCGTCCCCTCTTCACGATCAGATCTTGGAAAGTTTTGTCAACTGTTTCCTCGACGTGCCTTTTAACCATCTCATGTTGCGGTTTAGGAAAGGCCTACAGGACAAAGATATGCAATTATGCATCTACACTTGCATGTGTTTCAGTAAATTTCCCAAGTAGTACACCATGGCAGGAACACCGTGATGGCACAAACAATACTCTTATTTTATGCACAACCATTGTCAAGAGTCACCTATGAAGTGTGTAATGAGTGCCATTCAGGTCAAAACTATGCACTCACAATTTCGAGCAACTTAGCTGTTTAAACTTATAAGTGGAACTGTCCAACTTATTAGTGGGACTTTCCAACTAACTGCTCAACTTGTAAATGGGACCAGGAGTTTATAATGAGTAAAAAATGTGAGGGGTAGGAGCGAAAAGAGCCCACAAAAACAACTGCATTTGGAATAATCCCACTTATAATTAAGTTGGACTGTGAAACAGATAAGTTGTTAAAATAATTGTGAATGCATAGTTTTGACCTGAATGGCACTCCATAAGTGTACTAGAATATTATAAATTTTCATTAAAAATTTCAAGGGATTTAGGAATGTCCAAAAAGCATAGAAACAAGTGGTGACTTCTCAGTACTTTGACTCATCACGATTTGTTGAGGATCACAAATTCTAAATCCCCTAGAGTGCATTCAGGAACACTCTGCAATGCTAATTTCCAGAGGTTCAGCTACCTCAGCATGTCTTTGTGCATGACTGGGATTGATAGGTGTCCTGTGTCAAGCGCCAGATGCACACAAAAAGCCAGTGGAAGAAGAATAAGAATAAGAGTAAAAGATACTTGGGTGAGGGCAAAATGAGTAGCTTTCTGGCGACACTAGCTACTGCAGTTTGTGACAATATAATGTTACCAATTCTATTCGTCCCGTTTCATTTTATGAAATGGTTGGATCATTCTATGGACCGTTCATTCTGTCCCTTACTATTCAAATCTTTCTGGTAGAAATGAGAAGAAATAATGCCATCGAATCAAATTATCGTGTGGTCTACAATTAGGCGCACTGTTGGTTTTTGGACGATTTGTAATTTCTGTCTCTTACAAGCAACAAGAATGCACAGCATGTATATGAGACAACACATTCCTGTTGTTTGCAAATGGGATACAAGCCACTGACTATCTGCTGCATGTTGCAAGAGGAGGGCTTGAGAGCTGACCACATGAGAATACACAACTTCCTCCTTCTCCTCCTCTTTACACCTTGTCCATTAAGTACGTATGTTGGGCAAGATCCAGAGAATAATGCTGATGCACAGCGTCAGTTCGAGTTAGGTGTACGACAGCTTGCCATGCTTCCTGTCATTCACAGTCTCTTGACAATTGGGCACCCTAACCAGGTATCTGCCTACCACGTCAATCCATCGCAGCGAAGTTACCCCTGGCCGCCTTCTCTACCCTTTTGGTCTGCACATGAGGAGTTGCTTCTGGGTGCGATGGTCAGGCATCCGCTGCACATGGCCCAGCCATTGCAGTCGCTTTTGCTTCAGCTGTTATTTCACAGGCACAACCCCTGCCTGCTTCAACACATTTACATTTCTTTGCCTGTCCTACAGGGTGAGCCCATGCAAGGATGTCCTGCAGGCACCGCATTAGAAATGTCCTAAGCCTCCTAATCTCTTGCTGCATCGCCATACAGGAGGACTGGCATAACCAGTGTATGGAAAGCTCGCATTTTCCTTGCCTTTCCAAGGTTCCGGCTTCTAATAACTTTCCTCCTCCACATTTGGTTCACTTGTCCAGCTTTCTCAAGCCATCACGTCTTTCTTTACCTTGGCACTCTGCCCCACCTCACTGCCAAGGTAGGAAAATGACTATACTTCCTCCAGTGCTTGGCCCTGCAGTGTGATGGATGGCTGGTTTGTTGTCTGTTGGTCCGCCGTTTGTTCTTCCACTGCAAGGATCTTGGTCTTGTTCACGCTGATCTGCATGCCCCACTGGGCACAGGCTCTGTCCACAACATCCAGCATGTGCTATAGCTCTCTCCTGGTCTCTGCAACCAGGGTGAGATCATTGACATAAAGTACATTTTGGATCCATGTGGAGGCTGTGGTTATGCTCCGGTATGAGAGGAAGAGACCTCCAGTAGGGGGTGTATTAGATGTGCAAGCTACCTCCAAGCAGATTAGTTGCTTCCTTCAAAAACTTGTCCATCACACAGTTGAACAGCAGCGGGGACAGCACACAACCCTGTCTCACACCAGTCTTCACCCAAAAGTCTTCTGATACCCCATCTGCTGTTCTGATGTGGCACTCTGTTCCAGTGAAGAGCTCCCGGATGATGTCCACCAGCTGATGGGGACCCCATACGATCTCAGGACAGCTACCAGGGCTGTACGATTCACTGAGGCGTGTGCTATCTGGTTCATCAACTTGGGAGTGGTCCACCAAGCCAGCCAACACATCTTCTGCAACAGTACTCTGCACATTCAGTACGCTTTCAAAGTGTTTTTTCCTGTGTGCCAGCTTCTCTTCTGCCTACTGGAGAGATTGACCTGTCTCATCTATTATGGTGTATGCTGGTGTCACTCTGTTGTTGGTCAGCTGCTTCATCTTCTTGAAGAAGCTGGTGGCGCCTCATGTCCTCTTCCATTCCCTGCATAGTTTCATCCATCCATTTCTCCTTGTCACCCCTTACTTCCCTTCTCACCTTCCTGTAGAGGTCCACATACTCTTTACTCTTCACCCATTCAGTCGATCTTCCTGCCAACGTAGAAATGCTACACGTCCATTTCTCCTTGTCACCCTTTACTTCCCTTCTCACCTTCCTGTAGAGGTCCACATACTCTTTACTCTTCACCCATTCAGTCGGTCTTCCTGCCAACGTAGAAATGCTACATGTTTCTGTTCAATCATCTTCAGTGTAGCCTCCTATCATAGTCGGACGTCTGTCTCTCAAGGCCATGGGGGCCCACTACACCTTCCATGCTCCCACCTATGGTCACATTGACGTTCCCATCACCACGGTTAGGCCGGGTCTGAGCAGAATTGATTCTTCTTCTCCACACTCCTTCGTCTCCGCACAACTTCCTACAGAAGTATGTACAAGAAGATGAAAAGCATCGAGAGAAGGTCCGGTTCGGGTCGACTAAGGAAGATGACAGTGGCTGTGAAAGCACTTGTTGAGCAGTAGATGAGGGTTGTGCAAAGGAGCAACAGTAATGGGGGGACAAAACAGAATAGAAGCACTTGGACGAGCACAGACGAATAGCTGGCAACACCACTACTTTCGTAGCCGTTCGTGTATATTGCCACTGCCAAACCCTACGTTCCATTCACTGCCCACTTGTCCAGGACTCCTCAATGGTTTATTCAGCGCCAAATCATTCTGGATTGTTAATTCAGCAATGAATTGTTTAAGAACTGTCTGTCCGTTTTGTCTAATTGGGGCTGTGTTCTGTACAACCCGACGTTGCTATCATTTTGTAAAATCAAAATGATATCGTTACACTGTCATATACCGTTATAGTCATTTGATTTCCCCCCTTTGACATGGCCACATGAAACCAATTAGGAGCGTTAACATGCACAGCAATTTATCAAAATCACCTTGCTGTAGGTTTCCTTTAAAACCATTTTGTAGAAAGCAGTTATAAAGTGTGAAGAAGGGACATGTGTGAAGCGACAGTAAAAATGTGGGCATTGCCACAGATTTATGGCGAGCGAGCGATCCAGATGCAGTGATATGTATGTGTGAATGCGTGACTTCTGTTCTTCACCCAGACCAATCATGTAGCAAACTTCCGATAGTATTATGCATATTGGTAGCAGACACAGAGAATCGCCTCTGCTGATTGTACTTCTAAAACCACACAAAATCTCCATGTTGCAGTAGACAGAGAGGCTGACAGTACATTAAGAGCTAGTCTGGCGTGCTATCTCCTACATACTTCCTGCCCACTGCGATGATTGTGCCCGGACAACTGAGTAGGGTATAGCAGAAAAGGTGAATGGCACACCTTGTCTAGACCCTACTTTCCCGCCCACACACAATTATCGCAGCGGGCAGGAAGTAGGGGATAGCACACCAGACTAATTAATAGTCTCGTCCCCAGTCCACTTCCGGCCGCCATTTTTAATGGGGCTCGAAAGGTGGTCTGGCACATTTAGTCGAAAAGCTTGGCATTCGTAAGGTACGTCAGAGACATCACGTGACTATACGACTAGTGACGTTGACGCTACGAACCCGGTACCGTCCCGTCCGACTGCCAGTACAGACTGTGAGATGCTGTTTAAGAAAGTCAAACACAGCTAGTAAGGTGGCGAAGCACAGGGATTTGCCTTCGCCTGTTGGTAAGGAAACGAAAACATCCTTGCCCTGTAGGAACTCCCTAACCGCCTTATCTTGGTCGGTCGTTGCTGCAGCGTATCCAAGAGTAAGGAAAGCATGCTTGATGGCATCGTTCACAAGCTCTACTGCCACTCCCTTAGCGTCAAGCCTCGGTATATCCATGATTGATGCTCGTAGAACGCCGCTCGTTATTACGCAGAGTGACGCGTCATTTTCTGGCGATCTGATTGGGCAGAACGATATCGTTCTGCAGTGCCAAGCTTTTCGACTAAATGTGCCAGACCACCTTTCGAGCCCCAATAAAAATGGCGGCCGGAAGTGGACTGGGGACGAGACTAACTAATTAAGGCATAGAACAGTAGGCAGTCACATGATTGTAATCGTTTTAACTATGCAGCAGTGTTTGGTCCTATTCAAACCTTTCCACACGTTTCCTTCTTAGAGGCAGACGGTTTAGCAATAGAAAGACGCACATTAAATTTGCTGTTCCCAAAGTTTAAGAAGTGACCTTTGATCCATATCTGCACATGTTCTGTGACTGATAAAGGCCGCAGAAGTGGAATCATCTCACGTATCGCATGATGACGTCATACATCAAAGGCACAGGTGTGCAGGTAAACAGGTATGCGCCCCTAACACCTCCATATATGGCTTTAAGGCAAAACACTTCATGCCCCACCTTCCCACGCATTCTCCATATATGGCTAGCAAAGTAAACACAAAATTAATCAGCAGTACAAAGGTCAAGTACAGGAACACAAGCGCTAGACCACGAATGGCAGCACACAGTGTTTAAAACTGTAGAAATTCCTTAATGTTGATGTCGGAAAAGTCCTCATCGTAGGCCTTTGGCAGTTGGAAGGTGCAGTTGATAAAGGTGCACCCCTGAAAGTTGAAACTTGGCTGTGTTGCAGTTTGTGGTGGTCTGTAAGGAGTGGGGTTTTCCAGTGGCTAGCCAAATTTTTCATTTGTCTCCAGTACCTTGCTTGCATACTTACACCTCCTGTAAGGCACTTGTTCTGTCATATTGTCTGACTCCCTCCAAAGAACGATGTCCACTTCTTTCCATTATCAGCTTTTCGGGAACATCCCCACAAAACATCTTTGAGACACTGTACGATCGCAGGCTGTGATTGATTACAGGCTTCTCCAGCTTTCCTGCTGTGGCCATTGCTTTCATCATTTGCCCAAGAACATTTCGACCAACTGGCACAGGTGTAAACCAGGGATCTTCAGCATCAGCTGGTAAGGCAGCCTTTGCTCTCAGATAGAATGTGTCCTTTTGGTGGGCTTCCCTTGGCAATTTCGACAGTACTTGTTAAGCAAAAGGACGTGGCAACGGTTCAGATCCGTGCTTTCGTACTGATGTACAATTTTGTTTGCCTGCTTGATTTGTTTCAGGCCTCCTGCCCTGTTCTTGAACACGTGCTCTGTATAAGTATATCGAACTACATACTTGCCCGTCAACTTCACAAATGCACGCTTCAGCTTGGAAATCTTAAGGTCTCTGTGCTCGGCAAAAGTTCTTCCCGTTAGAAAAGAATACGCAATTTAGTAGGCCTTGTAGAGTATCAGGCAGGATTCAGGACGCCCGACTGCCACAGCTTTTCTTCGTCTTAATTTGTGAGGGTCTCGTGTGGTTAATACAACAGCCAATGCCTTCGGAATGGAGCTTGCGGTACAAAGCGTCAACCAACTTGCGCAAACAACTGAAGTCACTGTCAGTGAAAAGGTTAACCTGGCCCTGCTTGCAGGCTCTGATGTGGCGCTGGATACCAAGAAGGTAGTGCTGGATGGTGCATGGAGGATAGTGAGTCCCATCCACCTTGCGTATCTCAGTGCAAAATTTGCTCAACCAACAGGAAAGGCTTTGGTGGTCGTCAGTCAACAAGATATCTTGGGAAACTTTAAAAACGGGCATTCTGGAACAGGCAGACACACTTGTGCGTATCAGCAACTGTTTTGGGCAGAACGAAGCCTTTGCTTAGCTCTTCGAAATCGTCATCTTCCATTTCAAAATTGAATCGCTTGCTTGGTGGTAGGACCTGGTTCTCCTTGCTGCTGGAGGGCTTCGAACATGTGCGCTTAGCCATAGTGCGAGGAAGACTGTGAATAAAGACCATGAATACCGAAATACCAAAAAAAAGGTTGAAACGTACTGCGCTTTCTTAGGGCGATTAATTTGCGATAAAGCACTTACTACACGCTCTCAATGGCGTACTGCGTGCAGTAAACGCAATACGCCATTGAGAGCGTGTAATAACCAGTACTTATTGTTCGGCATTGCTAGTATTTGCACAAAAACTACTACACTTTTTACATGGACCCACTACACAAAGTTTGTTCTGTTGCATACCCCAATACAGTATCTTTTCCCATTGACACAAAGTTCCTCAAGCATGTTTAGTTTATCACCTAAAAGGGCTAGTTTATCACACCACAGGTTAGTTATTTCATGTCAAAGGGCAATGCATCACTTTGTTCAATGCCATATATAGAGGGAGAGAGGTGAAGAAGGAGTGGGAGGCCGAAGCACGGGAACGATCGAAGTTGGAGGTAATGCGTGGTCTGCTGGCAATTGACGGTAAGAGAAGATGTGTGGACGTCAACTGTAAGAGGCGGAGGAGGATTTTGGCAAAGCTGAGGGGAGGGACTGCAGCCCTGAGGATTGAGACCGGTAGATGGAGTGGCTTAAAGAGGGAGGAGAGGCTCTGTAGGCAGTGTGGACTGGAGGAGGTGGAAGATGTGGAACATTTTCTGCTAAGGTGTGAGGGGTGGGCACAAGAGAGGGAAGTGGTGACAGCGTGTATGGAGGATTTGGCAGGAGAGTCCTGTACGGCCGATGACAGGAAGGTGGCCCTAATCTTAGACCAAGCTTGTGGCAGTGAGAGAGTAGGGAAGGCGGTAGAGAAGCTGTGGCACTGCAGATTTCTGCAGAGTTCCCAGGCCTGATGTCCCTGACTGTGCCCGTAGTTCTCATTAACAGATTTTCTTCTGATTATCCCTCTCTTAATGATGTTACTTAGTATACGTCACTCTGACAGTTCCCTCAGTTTATTTATTTACCCCTGTATAGTGCTGCATGGGACAGCATGTCCTAGTGTGCTTGCACATGGTGCACTTGAATAATAATATTGAATATTGAATATAGCACGAGCCCGTACAACATCCTGCACAACTTACTGGTAAGCATCTCTGAAAGACATAGTCTCCATCAATGATTGAATGATTCTCTACAGGAAGAGGAGGTACAGGGAATGAACCACACTATAAAGTCCGATTAAGTATGGCCACCCACCCAGCCCCCTGTAGCACAGAGAAGACATGCATGATATGACATAGTATCGCGTTGCCAGACCCTTTCTACTGTTGCTATTGTGCAACACACTCCTGGCGTCTTATTAATCAATAGTGGAGTATAGGGTCTGGCCATGCGAGACTAGATATGACAAGGCAGAGCGTAAAACAGGTACATACATACACCATCTCATATGATATTACCACTTCTTGCACAGATTTGGCATAGTTACAAGACCCTAGCATCCATGGATTCAGCAATCACCAGTTACGTACGTACACAAAGATTAACACACACAACGTCGACGCACAGTAACCTATAGTCTCGCGTAGCCAGACCGCTTTCGCTCATGTCTCGTACGTATGTGACTGTCATGAGTGAATTAGCTACGTCCTCAGAGCACACAGTGGTTTTCATCATGCCTATGTAAAGTCGGTATGAAGGGTGAAAATCTGTTACATTGCTTCCTGTGAATCACCCTGGCCTGGCGGGCGGGATGGCCTGCCCGAGCCTGCCTCGCACGTGGCGGGAAGATTCGAGACACTCACCACAACACTTCTGTAATAGCTCCAGCGGCTGTATCCCAAAGTCCTTGTTGCTACGAAAGAATTCCTCAAGGTCCGCTATAGTAGCCTGCGTCTTGGTCGCCCAGTCCAGGAGAAGGTCTTTGACAGGCTCTCCGGCGTCCCTGAATCCCGCAATCTCGTCAGAACGATACACGTGGGACTTGTCTCCTGCGATTTTCCCGAGAGCCACTGCCACTTTCTCGAACTTTTCGTGTAGTTTCACATTGAGCTCTGCCCAGAATTGCAAGGAGATCTCTCCGAGGGATAGTTCACGATACTCCGACATGGTCGGTACTAATGAACATCGTATAATTGAGAATCGTTACGGTAACTAATAATGCTGCATCAATCCTCTATATAGGTCGATCTATATGTACATAATCACATATGTAAATAATTGCTGGTATGGCAGTGATACAATTAAAGCTAACATCATGATGTTAATTACCAGCATCCAATACACAAGCTGCGGTGTTGACTGGCCACCTGCAGGGGATATATATGTGTGACTACATTCTTTCAATACACACGATTTCAGGGAACTCTTCTGAGCCACTCTACCAGCTTGATTGCAGCAGATCAACTGGATGTCAACTGCAACTATCCCTCCCATCATCGTTACGGCCACTGCCAGACCCGATTTCTTCAATCTGATGGCAATTTTGGCAAGCATGCAACATTGCTAGAACTCACCACGCCTGGAACAACCTCTCAAGCATCAAGAATGCAACAGCCCAAAAACTAGGGAAGTACAAATACCAGCTCCTTGCCTCTGACCAGGACTACCGAGTTCAACTGCTGACCATTGAGATTGGCTGCCTAAGACGATGCCACAGGAGCCTATGTAGCTCTCAAACAGGCTGCCCCACATGAAGATCAAAGCCTCCGATAGACGACAAACACTGACCAATGCAACAAAGGCTTCAAGTTCAATTTCTCCAGCTGACATGACCACCAAACACTGATTTATATGACACACTTCCTACTGATCCTACAACACCTTGTCTAGGCTATCCTATAGCAGTACTAGTGCATTCACCTACTGCATTGCAGCCTCTACCCCCAGCTGTGGTCGAGGTTCAACCCATTTTCTATTGCACCATTACTCCACAAATGCTCAAATCAAAGACAAAAACTGAACTGCTTTTTCGTTGCTACTATAACAATTTCTGATGTCTTTACAATAAGGACAGCTTTCCTGCTGCATGCCTGTTGTGTCATTGACTGTTATCATAAATTGATTGAACTAACAGTAGTATATAATTATATATACAGTGCAAGTTGCAATTTATATAATTATTATATAAACAGTTAGTTAGTCTATAGTCAATATTATACAATGTGCACATGCACACTAGATGTCCATAATAATTACATGCAATCAATCTAAATAACTTGAACTCCACATGGCCATTTGAATCAAACACATCAAATAGGCATCACACACATAAGCAACTTGTTAATTGCAAAACTGAAGTACAACTTGGCAGACATTCAACTGAAAAGGTCATCATGCAGCACATGGTGCACATACATAATACAAAGACAACTCCTGGCAAGAAAGTTGTAACTGCTCCCAGGAAATAAAACATTTCAGTAGGAAGTGTGCTACTACAGTTACACATAGATAACAACTAAACTGGAAGTGTGCACAACAAAGGGTACACTTGCACATCAAACTAAAATACATCTAAGAGTTAATGCTACAAGCAATAAAGCGTTAACTGATGCATTGTCTGTCACATGCAGTCCTTGTCTTCAGGTAGTAGTTTCAGCCTTTTTGTACGAAACATCAGTGCCTCGTCATCATTATTGCACTCGTATGCAACACTTTCCAATTGCATGTAGTTCCAATTCAGCTCAGGGTGGGATTTGCCAAAGATACGCTCCTTCATGTGCAGTGACTCCTCCATATACTGCTTTGCCTCCTCCAGCTGCATCAAATGCATGCACACCTGACCCAGCTTGTCCATGACAAACGCGTTCTGTGGGTGGCCTGGTCCAAACCCATACTTTGGCACCTTTGTAAGGGCGGCACTGTCTCGAAGGACATCATAGGCCTCTTTGTATCTTCCCTGATGAATGTAGCAATGTCCTCGGAACAAATCAACCAGAGGAACAATTACATTGCCACGGAGCTCTGCTGGGAGTCTATCGTTTAAGCTCAAAGCTTCGGCTAGCATTTTCAGAGCATTCTCAAAATCTCCCTTTTCCAGTAATACTTTTCCTTTGGTCATCATGCTGTATGCAAGCATTGGGTGCACCTCTCCATAAAGATGATGGCCCATATCAATAGCTCTGTCAATGAGGCTGCCAGCTTTGCTGACATCATACTGAGGGCCATTCTCTAACAGAAGGTCAGTCAGTGTACGCAGCACCTGACAATTGTGCTGGGATGCCAGTGCACCCTCCCTGCTCTCTTCAAGGAGCTCTTCCAAGAGGTTAGGATCATATCGCTGGAGATCTTGGTTCAGCTGTGCTTGGAGGAGAAGGGCTTCTGAACGCATTACACCCCAGTCCTCGCTACTGATAACTGCAGGCCTCAATCTCTGAAGTAGTTCAAACACCTCATCAACGTGCTTTTCAGCTTCAAACAGATCATCCTCCTCACCTCTGTCTTTGAAAGCATAACCGAGGGCTATAAGGTCCCCATGTAGGCCTTTAAAATTCATTGCATACTGGTCCAAATCGTCTGAAGTTTGCGATTCTTCTTGCAACAATTCATCCTTCCTAATCCTAATAGTCTCGTGGAGTAGATCGATTGCAGAGGGAAACTCGTTGGCTTCCACAAGCTCTTTTGCATACATGCTCTTCAGCTCTACCTCTGCAAAAATGTCAATCTCCGTCACAGCAGCGGCAACTGTGATTCCTGTCTTGAGTACCTTTCTGACCTGTGAGCCATCACGTCGCAGCTGGAGCAGCTGTGCAACATACCCAGTAAAGCGAGGGACAGTGGCATCCTGGTATCCATATGCCGACTGGATGCAAATGCGGAATACAGCAAGAAAATGAGGAAGAAGTCGCAGTTTATCCTGCACGCTATCCAGGTAGCTTCCCTGTGACTGTTGTTCGATGGATTGATACAGACAGCAGAATGCTTTAATGATGGCTGAAACATTGCGTCTTATTTCAAATTCTGATTCGTCCGCTGGTGTTCTTCCTTCAAGTCGAGAGTGTGCAATATCTCTCAAGACAACGTGCAGAACATGATGCACGGAAATTCCAGCATCACCATCCAACAAGATGAGGCCTAGGCAGTTCTGCCGGATGTCCTCTTCAAACTGTACAAACAAGGCATCTTCTGATCCCTCCCTGTCATCTCCATGCAGAGACACTGCAAGTTTCTTCAGCAACTGCAGAGGAACAGTTCCTTCCTCACACAGGCCGAGGAAAAAGAAGAGCTGGGCATTGTTGCCCTCGACTCCTATTCGTTTCACAGCTAGCTTTAGCGCCCGATACAGTGTTTCGTTGTACTGACAGGGCAAATTTTGAGGATGTCTGGGATCCTTTCGGTCGGCACTTTTCACAGAATCTGCTGGCAGAAGGTTCTTCTCAAGATGCCTTTGCCAAGTATAGAAGGTGTTATCTTTGCGGAGCAGCTTCATTGTCTCAACTGCTACTGCTAGTGACAGAGGAATATGGGACAGTTGTCCTGCAACATTCTTCAGATCTTCTTCACAGTCATCTGGAAAAGAAAGCTTGAGAAATTCAAGACTCTCAGACTGAGACAATCCAGGTCCCAAGCGAATTTCTTCCATGTACTGCCATTTGTATGTTATGCGCTCCTGCACAGCAATTAGTAGCTTGCCACGCCCCCATTGACTACTAGCACCCCTCTCGGATAGAAGACAAGGCATCAGTCCAGTCAGCTCATCATAGCTGGAAGCCCCATCAATTACAATCAGCCATTCTTCATTCTTCTCACTATCAGGCCTTCGACTGTACTTATCCTTAAGTACCTTAAGCACCTCCTTCAAAAGATAATCAAGGCGGTGCTTGTATACCTGTTCAGTGGTGTGCATCAAAGTGGAGTCTGGGTCAATGCGCTTCAAGTAGTCTGGATTACAAAGCATCTTCAAGCTGTCACGCAGTGAATTGGCGAGGTCTGCTGCTGTCCCTGCCTTCCACAAGAGAACAGGTAGGTAAAGCCCTTTATCTTTTCTCTTTTCAAAGGCAGCTGTGGCATAGGTCCGACACACTTGCGTCTTGCCACTTGCAGGTGGTCCACTCACGACAACGCTCACCACATTGTTTTCTCGTCCCCTCTTCATGATCAGATCTTGGAAAGTTTTGTCAACTGTTTCCTCGATGTGCCTTTTAACCATCGCATGTTGAGGTTTAGGAAAGGCCTACAGGATAGAGATATGCAATTATTCATCTACACTTGCTTGTGCTTCAGTAAATTTCCAAGAAGTACACCATGGCAGGAACAATGGGATGGCACAATAATACTCTACAGTTTACGCACAACCATTCTCAAGAGTCACCTATGAAGTGTGTAATGGGTGCCATTCAGGTCAAAATTATGCATACACAATTTCGAGCAACTTCTGTTTAAACTTGTGGAATCGTCCAACTTATTAGTGGGACTTTCCAACTAATTGCTCAACTTGTAAATGGGACTAGAAGTGTATAATGAGTAAAAAAATTTGAGGGGTAGGAGCGGAAAGAGCCCACTAAAACAACTGCATTTGGAATAATCATTTTCCATGGCATCGAACTGATTCTGTGGGAACACAAACATCTCTATAGCTACATTGACAAACATCCGAGCCACTTTCCGGTGAGCAGAAGAAAACTTAGAACAGGAGATCCGTACTTTGACTCATCACATTTTTTGAGGATCAGAAGTCCTAAATCCCCTAGAGTGCATTTAGGACTACTCTGTAGGGGATTTAGGACTTCTGATCCTAAACAATGTGATGAGTCAAAGTACTGAGAGGTCACCACTTGTTTCTAAGCTTTTTCGGACATACCTAAATCCCTTGAAATTTTTAATGAAAATTTTTAATATACTAGTTGTTTACTTTTTAGATAGCTATACTAATGTACACTGATTCTGTAGGGACCATCTTTGTTCTTGCCTACCTTAGCTACAGCTACGTAGCTAGCTAATTTATTAGCATATGTTTATACATTAGGGAAACTTTGCGTTCCCACGAACGCCGTATAGGTCAGAATGCCACCGGCGCTCGTTTTTAGAAGTTCAGATACCTCCGCGCAGCCTCGTGTATGACTGGGACCCATAGGTGTACTGTGTCAAGTGCTAGAAGTGCACAAAAATTCGGTCGGAAGAATAATAATAAGAAGAAAAAGAATAATATGAAAAGGTGAAACAGGGTAACAGTGACTACGACGCTTTTCCCTCACACGAACTCCAGGTTGCATTTGGGAACATTGTTGCACTTCGCACTTTGAAATAAGCCTATCCATGGCCTTGAATTGTTCCAGTTCGCCACTGCTTCGCCAGTTTTGCCGACGCACGCTAATACATTAGATAGGAGCCACCATTTTGAACCGGGGACATTCCTAAATAGACGTCACTACTGTGACGTCTGATACAATATAACATTATTTATATTATACCCAAGTTTTTGCCATTGGGAAAACATTATTTATATTATACCCAAGTTTCTGCCATTGGGAAAACATTATTTATATTATACCCAAGTTTCTGCCATTGGGAAAAGAAACACATCGAAAATAACAGTAACTCTAACGTCAACAAAAAGGGAAACGTACTCTTGCCTCACAGCAGTATACAAGATACGAAGCCGAAATGCAGCTGAATTGACACCACTTATTTCTGTGCTTTATTGGGCATTCCTAATTCTATTCTCAGTTTTTAAAAAAACTTGCAGTAACTAAATTGCTAACGTTTTACAATTGCACACTGATTTGTACGGTGTGTCTTTGTTTTGCCTAACTATACTTATGTCTTGCCACATAACAAACTGACAATACGCGTCTACTATATATATTCGGTGTTTACAAGGTGCTGTGTAAATAAAAACGTAATAAACATGTTTATTGTCAGTGACAATGCTGCGTAGGATACACATAGTCCTGTGTAGCCTGCCCATTTCTGCTGTTCTGGAGATAAATACAGCTGGCTTTAAGAGACTAAGATACATACAGGTACATTACAGAATGGTGGCATTAGTGGATATTTATACATCGAGGAAGCAAACTTTGCATTCCCCCAATCGCTGTAGGAGTCGGAATGCCACCAGTTCTCTTCTGCCTACTGGAGAGGTTGACCTGTCTCATCTATAATGGTGTATGCTAGTGTCACTCTGTTGTTGGTCAGCTGCTTCATCTTCGTGAAGAAGTCTTCCTGCTGGTGGCGCCTCATGTCCTCTTCCATTCCCTGCATAGTTTCATCCATCCATTTCTCCTTGTCACCCCTTACTTCCCTTCTCACCTTCTTGTAGAGGTCCACATACTCTTTACTCTTCACCCCATTCTGTCAGTCTTCCTGCCAACGTAGAAATGCTACACGTTTCTGCTCAATCATCTTCAGTGTACCCTCTGAGCTCCACCTCTTCTGCTTTGGCCGCTTCCTGTGTAGGTGTCCCTCTGCCGAGTCCTATATCTCTTTCCGCAGTTCTGTCCATCTATCTTCCACACTTTCTTCTTCTCTTCTATGCTCAAAACACATACAAATGAACTCTATGTACTCAAGTCATCTTTCTGCTCCCTTGAGGAGCTCAACCTCAAACCTCTTACCTGGCATTGGGTTTCTTTCCTCTTGAACCTGAGCCGCAGGGATACAACTACCAGCCAATAATCGCTGTCCAGGTCTCCTTGTCTGTAAACACAGGTGTCCAACACTGATGGTCTGAGTCTGTTTTTCACCATTACATAGTCCTTGAGGCTTGGTTTGGTTCTTGGGTCAGGTGGGTATCCTGTTGCCTCATGGATTCGCTTGTGAGGACAGATGGTGTTAGTGATGTACAGGCCATTTGCATTTGCAAATGCCACAAGTCTTCTATCATTGTCGGACGTCTGTCTCTCAAGGCCATGGGGCCTCACTACACCTTCCATGCTCCCACCTATGGTCACATTGAGGTTCCCATCACCATGGTTACGCCATTGGCATTGGCCTTCACATGATCCAGGTCTGAGTAGAATCGATTCTTCTTCTCCATACTCCTTAATCTCCGCACTGCTTCGTCTCCACACAACTTCCTACAGAAGTACGTACAAGAAGATGAAGAGCATTGAGAGAAGGTCCAGTTCGGGCCGACTAAGGAAGATGACAGTGGCTGTGAAAGCACTTGTTGAGCAGCAGATGAGGGTTGTGCAAAGGAGCAACAGTAATGGGGGGACAAAACAGAGTAGAAGCACTTGGACGAGCACAGACGAGTAGCTGGCGACACCACTACTTTCGTAGCCGTTCGTGTATATTGCCAGTGCCCAACCCTACGTTCCATTCACTGCAAGCTTGTCCAGGACTCCTCAATGGTTTATTCAGCGCCAAATCATTCTGGATTGTTAATTCAGCAATGAATTGTTTGAAAACTGTCTGTCCGTTTTGTCTAAATGGGGATGTGTTCCGTACAACCCGACGTTGCTATCATTTTGTAAAATCAAAATGATATCGTACACTGTCATATACCGTTATAGTCATTTGATTTCCCCTCTTTGACATGGCCACATGAAACCAATTAGGAGCGCTAACATGCACAGCGATTTATCAAAATCACCTTGGTGTAGGCTTCCTTTAAAACCATTTTGTAGAAAGCAGTTTTAAAGTGTGAAGAAGGGACATGTGTGAAGCGACAGTAAAAATGTGGGCATTGCCACAGATTTATGGCGAGCGAGCGATCCAGATGCAGTGATACGTATGTGTGAATGCGTGACTTCTGTTCTTCACCCAGACCGATCATGTAGCAAACTTCCGATAGTATTATGCATATTGGTAGCAGACACAGAGAATCGCCTCTGCTGATTGTACTTCTACAACCACACAAAATCTCCATGTTGCAGTAGACAAAGAGGCTGACAGCACATTAAGAGCTAGTCTGGCGTGCTATCTCCTACATACTTCCTACCCACTGCGATGATTGTGCCTGGGCAACAGAGTAGGGTATAGCAGAAAAGGTGAATGGCACACCTTGTCTAGACCCTACTTTCCCGCCCACACACAATTATCGCAGCGGGCAGGAAGTAGGGGATAGCACACCAGACTAATTAAGGCATAGAACAGTAGGCAGTCACATGATTGTAATCGTTTTTTAACTATGCAGCAGTGTTTGGTCCTATTCAAACCTTTCCACACGTTTCCTTCTTAGAGGCAGAAGGTTTAGCAATAGAAAGACGCACATTAAATTTGCTGTTCCCAAAGTTTAAGAAGTGACCTTTGATCCATATCTGCACATGTTCTGTGACGGATAAAGGCCGCAGAAGTGGAATCATCTCACTTATCGCATGATAACGTCATACATCAAAGGCACAGGTGTGCAGGTAAACAGGTTACCAGCACTGCAGTAACCACGTATGCGCCCCTAACACCTTCATATATGGCTTTAAGGCAAAGCACTTCATGCCCCACCTTCCCACGCATTCTCCATATATGGCTAGCAGAGTAAACACAAAATTAATCAGCAGTACAAAGGTCAAGTACAGTAACACAAGCGCTAGACCACGAACGGCAGCACACAGTGTTGAAAACTGTAAAAGTGCCTTAATGTTGATGCCGGCAAAGTCCTCATCATAGACCTTTGGCAGTTGGAAGGTGCAGCTGGTAAAGGTGCACCCCTGAAAGTTGAAACTTGGCTGTGTTGCAGTTTGTGGTGGTCTGTAAGGAGTGGGGTTCTCCAGTGGCTGGCCAAATTTTTCATTTGTCTCCAGTACCTTGCATACTTACACCTCCTGTAAGGCACTTGTTCTTTCATATTGTCTGACTCCCTCCAAAGAACGATGTCTACTTCTTTCCATTATCAGCTTTTCGGGAACATCCCCACGAAACATCTTTGAGACACTGTACGATCGCAGGCTGTGATTGGTTACAGGCTTCTCCACCTTTCCTGCTGTGGCCATTGCTTTCATCATTTGCCCAAGAACATTTCGACCAACTGGCACAGGTGTAAACCAGGGATCTTCAGGCTCAGCTGGGAAGGCAGCCTTTGCTCTCAGATAGAATGTGTCCTTTTGGTGGGCTTCCCTCGGCAATTTCGACAAGTGCTTGTCAAGCAAAAGGATGTGGCAACGGTTCAGATCCGTGCTTTCGTACTGATGTACAATTTTGTTTGCCTGCTTGATTTGTTTCAGGCCTCCTGCCCTGTTCTTGAACATGTGCTCTGTATAAGTATATCAAACTACATACTTGCCCGTCAACTTCACAACTGCACGCTTCAGCTGGGAAATCTTAAGGTCTCTGTGCTCAGCAACTCCGTGCAGGCAAAAGTTCTTCCCGTTAGGAAAGAATATGCAATTTAGTAGGTCTTGCGGAGTATCAGGATTCAGGACGCCCGACTGCCACAGCTTTTCTTCGTCTTCATCTGTGAGGGTCTCTGTGTGATTATTAGAACAGCCAATGCCTTCAGAATGGAGCTTGCGGTACAAAGCGTCAACCAACTTGCGCAAACAACTGAAGTCACTGTCAGTGAAAAGGTTAATCTGGCCCTGCTTGCAGGCTCTGATGTGGTGCTGGATACCGAGAAGGTAGTGCTGTATGGTGCGTGGAGGATAATGAGTCCCATCCACATTGCGTATCTCAGTGCAAAATTTGCTCAACCAACGGGAAAGGCTTTGGTGGTTGTCAGTCAACAAGATATCTTGGGAAACTTTGTCCCCCAAAAAACGGGCATTCCTTTCCTTAGCCCAGTCCTGGAACAGGCGGACGCACTTGCGCGTATCAGCAACTGTGTTGGGTGGAACGAAGCCTTTGCTTAGCTCTTCGAAATCATCATCTTCCATGTCAAAATTGAATTGCTTGCTTGGTGGTAGGACCTGGTTCTCCTTGCTGCTGGAGGGCTTCGAACATGTGCGCTTAGCCATAGTGCGAGGAAGACTGCGAATAAAGACCATGAATACTGCAACTGCAGGCTAAAGCGGGCTAAAGGTTGAAACGTTCCGCGCTTTCTTAGGGCGATTAAATTGCGATAAACCACTTACTACACGCTCTCAATGGCGTACTGCGTGCAGTAAACGCAATACGCCATTGAGAGCGTGTAGTAACTAGTACTTATTGTTCGGTACTGCTAGGATTTGCACAAAAACTACTACACTTTTCACATGGACCCACTACCCAAAGTTTGTTCTGTTGCATACCCCAATACAGTATCTTTTCCCATTCACACAAAGTTCCTCAAGCATGTTTAGTTTATCATCTAAAAGGGCTAGTTTATCACACCACAGGTTAGTTATTTCATGTCAAAGGGGAATGCATCACTGTGTTCAATGCCATATATACGTAGTACGAGCCCGTACAACATCCTGCACAACTTACTGGTAAACATCTCTGAAAGACATAGTCTCCATCAATGATTGAATGATTCTCTACAGGAAGAGGAGGTACAGGGAATGAACCACACTATAAAGTCCGATTAAGTATGGCCACCCACCCAGCCCCCTGTAGCACAGAGAAGACATGCATGATATGACACAGTATCGCGTTGCCAGACCCTTTCTACTGTTGCGATTGTGCAACACACTCCTAGCGTCTTATTAATCAATAGTGGAGTATAGGGTCTGGCCATGCGAGACTAGATATTACAAGGCAGAGCGTAAAACAGGTACATACATACACCATCTCATATGATATTACCACTTCTTGCACAGAGTTGGCATAGTTACAAGACCCTAGCATCCATGGATTCAGCAATCACCAGTTACGTACGTACACAAAGATTAACACACACAACGTCTACGCACAGTAGCCTATAGTCTCGCGTAGCCAGACCGCTTTCGCTCATGTCTCGTACGTATGTGACTGTCATGAGTGAATTAGCTACGTCCTCAGAGCACACAGTGGTTTTCATCATGCCTATGTAAAGTCGGTATGAAGGGTGAAAATCTGTTACATTGCTTCCTGTGAATCACCCTGGCCTGACGGGCGGGATGGCCTGCCCGAGCCTGCCTCGCACGTGGCGGGAAGATTCGAGACACTCACCACAACACTTCTGTAATAGCTCCAGCGGCTGTATCCCAAAGTCCTCGTTGCTACGAAAGAATTTCTCAAGGTCCGCTATAGTAGCCTGCGTCTTGGTCGCCCAGTCCAGGAGAAGGTCTTTGACAGGCTCTCCGGCGTCCCTGAATCCCGCAATCTCGTCAGAACGATACACGTGGGACTTGTCTCCTGCGATTTTTCCGAGAGCCACTGCCACTTTCTCGAACTTTTCGTGTAGTTTGACATTGAGCTCTGCCCAGAATTGCAAGGAGATCTCTCTGAGGGATAGTTCACGATACTTCGACATGGTCGGTACTAATGAACATCGTATAATTGAGGAACGTTACGGTAACTAATAATGCTGCATATAGGGCGATCTATATGTACATAATAATATATGTAAATAATTGCTGGTATGGCAGTGATGCAATTAAAGCTAGCATCATGATGTTAATTACCAGCATCCAATACACATTTATAGTTTTATGGTCAATGTCATGATACATAATTTATATACATATCTGGTCAATGTCATAAACATATCTATATGTACCTGCAGTCTGTTTTGTATTCTATATGTTCAAGTATACGCCGTAAACGTACGTAACACTAGATATATAGTTTGTACACCATTTAGACATTTCATCAATGTCAATATCTATGAATCTCTTATCAATCATCATCACTGCCGTCCCACAAGCTTTTAACTCGAAATACTTGTTAGCAATTATCATAACGTAATGACAACTAAAATGCTCATACAGGAGAGATGTTGAGTTTAAAAAGCTCTGTGAATCACATTATATATAAATAAATGACTGCCAAAACAACGTTAAGCCTGTCTATACTACAAGGATGACCTGCATGCATGCATGTGGACAAATTAAAACAGCTACATGAAAGTAATACTGCATAAAAGTGTGAAATCACAGATGGAAGTGTAACACTGCTAAAAGCTATATACTGCAGCGCTCAATGGGATCATTGAGCTTCTTGCCAGTTTCTACTCCCTTCAGCTGCACTTGCCCACTCAAGTGGTTGTACACACAGATGTGGACATAGTTACTGTCACCAACAAACACCTGTATGTGTTAAGGAAACATCAGTGGAGCTGCATATCATTATGACGAGCCATACCTGTAGTGAACCATGTCCTTTTTGAGAGAGAAAGGGAGAAATGATGAAAAAGTGACTTGTGAACTGGATAGGATAGCTAAGTATTAGAGGGAGACCAATTGCAAATTGCCACAATTGTGATAAGCAGACACTGAGACTTTACAGGTTGTAGACCCTTCACAGACTCTGGATAGGGCCCCACAGCAGTAGCATTGGAAGGGGAGGTGACAGGCAGAGATTGTGTATCAAACACATGCAGCTGCGGTGTTGACTGGCCAGCTGTAGGGGATATGTGTGAGCTAGCTAGACGGCAGTCAGGTACTGTGGTAAAAGCACAGCGCTGCAGCGTTGGAAGGCTCACCACACAATGCCTTGAAGTCGCACATATGGTGATTGTGCAAATATTGGAAAGTGGAATCAAAATGACACCGAAGTACCATGACAAAACACATAGAAAAACTCTATAGCTCCATACAAATTATGCAACATTTCAGCAAAACTAAATAAAGGATACAAACCATGGTATAGCATATATGACTGAATGGTTGAGTGTTGACTACATTCTTTCAATACACACAACTACAATGAACTCTTCTGAGCCACTCTTCCAGCTTGAATGCAGCAGGTCAACTAGCTGTCAAAGTGTTTGCAAGGCTTAGCTACACTTAGTTAGAAATTTATATATATACATATAACCTAATATGTACAATACTGTTAAACACAATAGCAATGCGCATATTTATGAGAATAGGATGCACTCACCTTAATGAAATAGTTAACACCTGCAACAACTTGAGAGCGATAGCTCACGGCAATGAACTTGTCAAATTTCTTCCCAGCCATTTTCTCAGCAGCGCCCCACACCTCTTCAGTGATTTGAATGACGTGCTGGCCTGTGGGGTCCTTGGGGTCCACCTTTCTCTCTTCTGTCAGACCACCCGGAATGACACTGCAATGAAAGCAAGTTACTATAGGATGGGCTCCCAAAATAAGAGTAGATATTCACCTGTTTTAAGTTAATAGTTGTACTTGTACCCAGCTGTAGCTACGTGCGGTACTCTGACTAGCCATAGCCACTGTAGCTAGCTAGCTTTCAAATCTATCGCTAGATCTACCGAATCTCTTACCCCTCCACCTCTTTGAGCTGAAGGAGGACTGTTATCAGGACGACAAAAGATATAGGAGAACCCGGCATCTTCTCGGAAATGGTACAACAGACACTCACTGGTGGCGGTGGTGGTCGAGTCGATTCCGGGTGTATGTGAACCTTGACCTTGCTAAAGGAACCTTTGGTCACGTGACGTGATCAACTGACTCACGAGGAGTGCTCGACTACGTACCATTTGAATAGAAGAACACTATTGTACACCGTTTGAGACCCAGGAAGGTGACGCTCGCTCGGTAATCTTAAGAATGCTGTGAAATAAATGCAGAATAGCGCGTTTAAGTACAGTTTCTGATAGGTTTGTGCATATGGAAGTTGTTCCTTATCAGCCAAAAGCCATCCATTGGTACTCTAACTATGAGCTAGCTAGTCTGACGCAGACCATTATTAAGTGTTCTTACCACTACCTAGTGCTGCAACCTGACAATGTTTCACAACTACAATTCTCATTGTGCATCTGAAAGGTGGAAAGAGAACTGGGCATGTCTGCATGTATTTTGTTTCTTCTCCATTAGCAGAATGATGCCAGGAGGAAAGACCCCTGTCCGTGATGCCGATGATGATGCCAGAGCTGTTGCATCAGCTGTGAAGGGAGATGCTGAGGCCAAGGCTGGAAGGACCTTTGACATGTTTGAAGCTGTACAGTACAAGACTCAGGTGGTTGCTGGTATCAACTATTACATAAAGGTATGCACATTGTAGCTGTTTCACTCCAAACTGGGCCTGGATGTGTGCCTTACTCTGGTGTGTGGTCAGCAGGATTTAAGGGAAGCATGTAACTATTCCTGCAATGCATGAAGCCACTGACAAGTACACACGCAAACAGCAATACCACGTATACGTAATATTGTACTAAAATGATTGGTGTGATGACTTTCCGTCTTATGTGCTACTTGTGTACTAGCTACTTCCTGTAACCAGACGGAGACAAAGCATTGATTAATTGATTGATTTATTGATTGATAATGAGATGATACTGATATACTGACTCTCGATGTGGTAGAGGCTCATGGCTACGGATTCAAATGTCACATGATGTTGAGCATTTCATGCAGCACAGTATAGATTGTAATAGTACGATGTTTTGACCACAAAGGTCTTCGTCAGGTGCACGCAAAACAGTTTTGTAAGTTCCTGACGAAGACCTTCGTGGTCGAAACATTGTACTATTACAATCTATTCTGTGCTACGTACGTAAAATGCTCAACATGGTCACTACGGGTACAACACTTCCATTTTCTTGATACCCTTTGTGGGTTTGCATGCTGGTCTCTCAGACAGTCTGTCATTTGTGCACCTCATATGCAGATGAGACCTAAGTAGTGAGTTGATCTTGAGCATATGTAGATATGCGTAGCAGATTCAATCAATGACGGCAGAGCATTTATAAACACTTTTGTACACAGTTGACAAGCTGAAATGTCCTGCAGTCAGTTGCTATCGATTGAAACTCAATGTGCTCCAGATCAATTTGATAGTTATCAACAACACAGCAATGAGCTTCTACGATGTCATGCTTTCTCCACCCTACCAGGTGAAGGTGAGTGAGGCCGAGAGTGGTTATGTTCACCTGACTGTCTGGAAGAAGCTGGACCAGACCTATGAGCTGACCAGTATTGAGCTGAATAAGACTGCCGAAGACCAACTGTGAACAGAAGTAATTTATGTAGAAAGATAGCAGGTGATCTGATACACAGTTGCATTTAGAAGTTAGAATTTAACCGGAGAGTACTATTATTTCTGTACAGTAAATAGGAATTTAACCAGAGAGTACTATTATTTCTGTACAGTAAATAGGAATTTAACCAGAGAGTACTATTATTTCTGTACAGTAAATAGGAATTTAATCAGAGAGTACTATTATTTCTGTACAGTAGTGATGTGTGGGAGGATAGTTATCATACTGTCCTGTACTTAGCAACACTGCAAGGGTGTACCATGTCAATTGCCTAGCTAGAACATCCACACACGTATAATGATTATTGCAGTCATTATGTAATGCTCTAATCTATAGTATTATTATAATCTAGTATACGTAGTTTTGTACAGGTAATACAGACAATGGGACGTCGCTTGCACAGATAAACTTTCTTACATGACTCTTGCTCTGTGGGTACATTCTATAGCTAGGGTTTAATGAAGAGCTAGTCACACATCAGCCTCATCCAGCACTTCTGCAGCTAGAACATTTAGACCAGCTTTGACTCTCTCTGCATTAATTAATTGTTGCTACATAGTCCTTCTGGGGTTGTCTGTTGTGCTTATTTGCAATTGTATATTATCGTATATTATATAACTAGTGATTGAAGGGGAACACAATGGGGATATCTTTTTCATCCAAAGTACCACATGTATATGCAACTTTATAAGACTACATTCTATACAGAGAATTATTATAATACTAATAGATGCACTCACCATTATATATAATATATGCCTGTTATACTGATCCCGCTAATGCATGCTGCATCCTGATTGGTCGGAATAGACCAAGTATGGTGTAACTAGAGCATGCCGATTGGACCTACACTGTGCTAATGAACATTCATAAACTTTCATTCCTAATAATTACCATACCATTCATTATTGTGAAAAAAAAACGCTAAGCTAAATTGCAAGAAATCCACAATGAATATAATAGACAACTGCTATTCCATGGTCCATGTACGTAGTGGTCGTAGTGGTCTTTGGACTCAGTATGGCTCGTCGAAAGGGAAATCAGGATGGTCCCTGTCTCGAGGCACATCTTTGCCATCAACCTGCACACACACAGAGTGACGGACGAAAACCGAGAGAGATACTTCTCTGTAGACAACTTTTCGATTATGCATGTCTACCACTGTTTCAATGTGACACTAGTGGCCATTTGAGTCATTGCCTGCATTTAGGTATGTTCTTCCTCAACTGTATTGTCAAAGTAGCATCATTGTGCTCAGGATGAATAATCGAAATCAAGCCATTTTGCAGGATTTTGATCCCAACGCTCTTTCGTAAAAATAATTATTCTCCTGTGAAGCTTCCTGGTTCATGCACAATACACATAGCACATACGTACTTGTATCTGTGGCAGGCAAGCCCTCCAGTTCCTGTTGAAGGACTCCAGCACTTCCAGGTCCTCCTTGCTCAGCTGAAAGTCAAACACCTGTACAGGAAAAGGGAAATACAATGGAACCTCTCAATTAAGGACACTCTGAATGAAGGACACCTCACTAATGAGGACACTAACTGCAGTCCAACCTCATAGATCTGTGTACAAATCTACCTCTGAAAGAGGGACACCTCTTTATACAGGACAGCAGCTGGAGTGGTGCCCTTTATAGAGAGGTACCACAAAGTCATGCATACACACATGCAATAGATGCATGGAGTCAACAGGAGTGATCAGAATTGAGAGATGAAGACATTTGCATGATCAGGCCACCCCACTATCCACAGAGCAGTGGCCCAGAGTGGAGCACACAGTAAAAACTGCAAAGTGTCTACTCCAAGACTGGCCAGACATTGTCTGTCACTGTTGAGCTACCATTCTATACCTTGCCCTAGTGTGGTCTCAGTCCAGATACGTACAACTGCTAATAAGTGACATGAATGAGAGGAAAACACACGCATGCACGCACACATGCACATGCACACAGACACAATTGAATCACATCCTTAAGGCTGCACAATGAATGCTTGGCTTACATCGAAGTTCTCTTTGATCCTCTTTGGGTTTGCACTCTTGGGAATGACAACAATGCCTCGGTCCACCGAAAACCTTATGAGTACTTGAGCTGCAGACTTGCCATACTTCTGTGCAATCTCAGTCACCTTTGGGTCCTCCAGCAGAGATGGGTCGCCAGGCTTAGCCCAGGGTCTGTCGGGGGAGCCCAGCGGACTGTAAGCAGTGACAGCAATGCCATGCTCTTGGCAGTGCTGGATGAGTAGCTTCTGCGTCAGGTAGGGATGGACCTCCACCTGCAGCACAGCTGGCTTGATGCTGGCAATAGCCAAGACCTGCGGGTGCATAGGCATGCATCATGAGGATACAAAATGTACACATCAGAAAAGGAAGCATACAGAACTGGTACATGCTCATTCACATGTACGTAGCTACACCGTCGTGTGCAATGTGTGTACATGCTCAGGAGCAGCATTCACTGTACACAGCTCGCATCCTCAGAAAGGCACACATGCATGATACTTCCAGCTACAAATGCTGGGAACATGAACAAAAAACTAGCCATCATACACAACCTCTTGCACTAGTATACAGAGGATATTCCCAGAAGTTCTCGTACACAATCCCCAGCGCCATCACCTCAGTGATGGAATCTACCACATTCAAAAACAGTGTTCTCTCTGCACCCTCCTATTGTGCAAATACACCCCCCTATCAGTGTTTCAGTGCTGCATCCCACATAAGTAATGGCATGCAAAGCCAATCTAATTTCAATAATTATTACCAAACAGTTATACACATCCAAGTACACAGCAACTGATTGTGCAATAGTGACGTTCGCGGAGAATAGGGGCTACTCCCCCTGCACCCCCCCTATTTCAAAATTCTGGCGAGAACACTGTTCAAAAAGACACTCTGCTATATTCTTCAGTTCATGAAGACAAAAGATCAACTGTACACTTCCTAATCCACAAAACGTATTTCTCTTAAATCTCAGGAAATGCCAATGCACAAAACTTTTACTTGTTAATAAACATATTATGCCATGTAGTAAATCCAATCATTTCACCTGCTAGTCTGACATAGCCAGACCCACTTCCAACTGCCACTTTAATGGCATCGTCATCCGACCCATTGCACAAAATAAAATGGCTGTAAAGGGGTCCCCAGAGAGTGGGGATTAAAGGGGACCGCAATGAGCTGGGACCAACAGGGTCAGATGGGTGGGCTGTAGGAGACAGTGCACCAGGTAGAAATGGCTTGGATGGACTCCCTGGACCACCGGGTGCAATATCTGAAGCTGTGATTAACCAATTGAGGGAATACATTCTGAAGATTGGGGTACATCAGACTATACACTTATAATGTGTCAACATAGCCTCCCGTATCCAGACCCCTTTCTGCCTCCATTTTCATGTTGCACAAGTGGAATGGAGGAAGCGGTCTGGCTACACAAGACTAGTGTCAACATGGTGCCAACAGCCAAAAAAAATGCCAACTCTAAACCACATGTGGACTCATAAACATGAGGGCATTGCTAAACTATGTCCCCTATCCACTCATACACCACTCTCATGCATGCACACACACCTCATATGCCTCTCTTATGTATAGTCTCACGTGGCCAGCCCGTTTTCTGCCGTTTCCGTTTCGCCGTCACCGCCAGAAAACAGTCTGGGGACTAAGTCTCGAAAAGCTGTGTGGAATGTCGGGCTTCCGGCCGACAGCCAAGAACTAATTGGCCACCAAATATGGTAGCTAAATTAGTATCCGCTTAGTGACGTCAGCGTGAAGCGTTTCGCGTACATAGCAATGGACGATTCAATCGACGCAACCAAGGGGCTGACGACAATAGCGATTGACTTGCTCTCCCTATGCCCACGGAGAATATCATATGCCGCAGGAAGGATTCCAAAGATGACAGACTTTCCATACCCTGTAGGTAATGCGACAAAGTCATCGTTCCCTTTCATGAAGGCTTCCAAGGCTTCGCGTTGCTTCGTCTTCAGAGGATGGACATTCAGCGAAACAGCCGCTGCGTCGATTGAATCGTCCATTGCTATGTACGCGAAACGCTTCACGCTGACGTCACTAAGCGGATACTAATTTAGCTACCATATTTGGTGGACAATTAGTTCTTGGCTGTCGGCCGGAAGCCCGACATTCCACACAGCTTTTCGAGACTTAGTCCCCAGACCGTTTTCTGGCGGTGACGGCGAAACGGAAACGGCAGAAACAGGCTGGCCACGCGAGACTATCTCATGTACACACACACACGCAGGCACACCTTGTCAATTTGTTTGCTGTTGAAGTTGGACAGCCCAATGTGCCTGCATAGCCCCTCCTCCACCAGCTTCTCCATCTCCTTCCACGTGTCGGTGAATGGCGTGTCCGCGTACCTCATCTTACCGTCTGGGTTCTTTGGAAACAGCTCTCCGCCGCGCTCGAAGGCGGTCGGCCAGTGGATCAAGTACAGGTCCAAGTAGCTCAGTCCAAGGTCTTTCAGTGTCTTCAAACACGCGGGACGGACATCATCAGGATGGTGGAAGGTGTTCCACAGCTTGGAAGTGACGAATAGCTCTCCTCGTTCGCATGCCTCTCCCAGCTTCTCTTTCAAAGCGCTACCAACTTCCTCTTCATTGCAGTAGGCTGCAGCGCAGTCAATGTGACGATAGCCCGCCTCGATAGCGCACTTCACCGCTTCTTCCACTTCCCCTGGCTTGCTCTTCCACGTGCCCAGACCCACGAGAGGCATGGGAGCACCGCTAGGGAGCCTGATGGTCGTCATTGCTGCAAGTCCAGTACTTTCTGTAAGCGTTACGTGTAGCACCAAAGTATACAAAGCTGAGTAATAGTAGCTGTATAAAAACATGACACGTGGTCCATATATATGTGACCGACACTGAATTAATTACCCAGCGCAAATTTTTGTGTATGATTTTGATTTCTATATCTGGGGAAGTGTTTGGTACAATTAGTAGATGGCTCCCTTAAGGAAGAATAAAACAGACATAAAGCGCATATTGTTGACAGACGCGAAACGACGCGTCATGACCAACTCTCTTGTCGACTATCGATCAAGTCTTAATTTGAGAAATTTGGAGTGGGAATGCAGTGAACAAAATGGCTGCAGAGGAGTCGAAAGGGAAAGTTGAGCGCCCCAGTGAAAAGAAGCACTTGGGGATACCAGAAGCAGTGTTCTTGGTATGTTGCACTATATAATGCAATGTATCTGGTGATCTGATGAGATACTTTAGTCACTTATGTCTGCACATACAAGTTCAGACTGTCCCTCCAGTGCCAGCTACCAGTGCCAACATTCACGTATTGTTACCAGTTAAAGTGTTACTGCCAGTTAACGCAGGTTGTCAGATCTAATCAGACCCTGCCATCTTTCAAACATGGATTAATGACCGTGTGGCCCTACATTACAGTTCAATCTCAGTGAACCTGCTTGCATTGCCCACTTATCATTTCATGTTTATGTGTCCCTGTTTGTACATACGTACCCTGCTCCCAGGACCGATCCACTCCAGTGGATCCCACTTTTCTGTTGTCCGTACAAGTATGTACTACCTACATCAATTATCTGCTCGTCTGCCATGTATGTTGTAGTATAGCTAGTATAGTACGTACTTATCTGTGTATAAGAGGGCAGCTTGAATACAGTGTACCCGCTGATCTACACCACGGCTACATTAACTAGAGAACCAGCCTGTCCGCCTGTCCACCACCTGTTTAGAATCATGATGTCACCAACATACACAAATGGGGGTGGTCTGTGTGCTCTTGTTCAAGGGACTAGCTGTTGATGTCAACGGCTCAGATTGATCTATAGTTACTGATATGTCACATACACGCCTGTTGACAAATGTGTCCTTGCCATTTGTGGTGTGTGTGTGTGTGTGTGTGTGTGTGTGTGTGTGTGTGTGTGTGTGTGTGTGTGTGTGTGTGTGTGTGTGTGTGTGTGTGTGTGTGTGTGTGTGTGTGTGTGTGTGTGTGTGTGTGTGTGTGTGTGTGTGTGTGTGTGTGTGTGTGTGTGTGTGTGTGTGTGTGTGTGTGTGTGTGTGTGTGTGTGTGTGTGTGTGTGTGTGTGTGTGTGTGTGTGTGTGTGTGTGTGTGTGTGTGATGTGTGTGCATGTGGTGTGTGATGTGTGGTTTGTGGTTTGTGTATGCAGGTCTATGTGTGTTTTAGGAGTGTAGATGTTATTATTTCCATCTCCTGCTCCATCACTCTCCCCCTTCCCTTGTGGTCTCACTATAGGATGATGTGGATGCCATGATGAAGGCACCCGAGAACACATCCGTACAAGATGTGATTAAGAGAATGGATGAACAGTATCAAAAGTACAGATTCATGGAGGCCAACCTCGTGCATAAGAAAAGAAGGTGCATAATTGTGTGTGCCCATGTGTGTGTGTGTGTGTGTGGGTGGGTGGGTGTGGGTGTGCCCGAGTGTGTGGATGTGTGTGGGTGTGCCCAAGTGTGGGTGTGGGTGTGGGTGTGCCCAAGTTGTGGGTGTGGGTGGGTGTGCCCATGGGTGGATGTGCCTGTGGGTGTGGGTGTGTCTGTAGGTGTGTGGATGTGTCAGTATGTTTGTAACTAGGCTGAATTCAGCAGTCATGTTCAGTGTGACACATATTGTGAATGCACCATTCAATGTTTTGTAGACCCAGCCTTGTGCATTTCTCTTATGCCATTGCCCTCTGTGTTCAGCCCAACTGCACGGTGCCCACTCTTGTTTGCACTGTATGTGTGTGTGTGTAGGCTACGAGGGCAGCTGCCGGACATCAAAAAAACACTGGAAACCATTGTACACCTCAAAGAGAACAAGGTTAGTGCAGGCATGCACACACTAGCCCCCTTCTAACACGGTCCTGATGCAGTAATACACCGATTCACATTTTCTTTGGCCCGATTTGGAGGCGTTTGACAGCTTTGCTGTGATTTCAACTCCTGGATGTTATTTCTCAGATGGCATCATTTCCAGGGCTACCCCTACATAGAGAGTGCTACCACACTCTGTATTATGATTGTGTTATCGTGGCTGCCTTGTCGTACACTGAGGGGAACAGGTCTCTCGACGATTCTGTTGCACGGGGGTCGATCTCGATCATGCTCGGACACGGTCACTGAACTCAGAGCAACTCAATCACATCAAAAGAGCAGTAATACAAGTCAGGGTGTGTTCATATATGCACGTACAAGTGTAAGTAACAATGGGACAATAAACTGGAGTACAATGGAGCCTACGCTTAGCATATTCATACGTTAATACAGGAAATAATAACATACCATCTGACGTCATGAATAATAGTAAGACAGCTCTGTTACATAGCTCCCCCTTTAAAGAGGACGCCCCAGACTCTTGATACTCTCAGATTGGAACCAGATCACCGAATCTGTCGGGTGGTGGTTACGGGCAGGGTACCGTCAATGATGTTGATGTTGGCTTTGGGGAAGAGGAGTAACAGGTGGCGATGGTTGGTCTGGTTCGCTACGCGCTGGAATATCCTCAGGCTCTACCACATCCAGTCTGCTGCCAGTAACTGGGGGTTCAGGTACAGGTTCCCCAGAGAGACTGGTGTCCTCTGCTGGTAGACTGCCCTCTAGGGCATCACCACAAGGTTTCAACCGATTGAAATGAACCACTACTCGTTTGTGAGCAGCCGAAGTAGCTGGATCTGGCAGGTACTGTCTGACAGCCTCTTGATGACACAGTATGGGCCAGTTCATGGATGATGGAACTTCTTGGTATTCCCTCTTGACAGTACCATAGTATGTAGCCAAACGTGGTCTCCAACCTGGTGCATATCCCCATGCACTCGTCTGTTGTAGAGTCGTCTCTGCACTTCCTATTTGGCTCCTGTGGTCTGTTGCACCTTCTTGTAGGCTGCTTCCAAGTTCCGTTTCCACTCAGCAGTGTACTCTGGAGTTGTCATCTATGGACTCACATCTGTTTTGAAAACTAGGTCCAAAGGAAAGAGTGCTCGTCACCCAAACATCAGGAAGAAGGGGTCTGTACTGTTGATGCATGCACACTGTACGGTATTGTATGTAAAACATACCTTCTGTAAGTGCCTTTCCCACTCAAAGGGGTGCTCCTTCGCCGTGGTTGCCAGCATGTCTGTCAGCGTGCAATTGAACCGTTCCTCAAGCCCATCAGACTGTGGGTGGTATGGGGTAGTCCGGGACTGGTCAATCTGTAGTAACTGGCAGATAGCAGAAATAACTTTGGACTCGAACTATTTTCCTTGGTCTGAGTGTAGGCGACTGGGGACAGAGAACCGGCAGAAGAACTCATCAACAAGCTTTTGCGCAATGGTAGTAGCTTCCTGATCTGGCACAGCATAGGCTTCCGTCCATTTTGTGAAATAGTCCCCTACAACCAGGATGTAGTGGTTGCCACTTGGGCCCTCAGGGAAAGTTCCATGGCTACTAGTTCCAAAGGGTGACCTGCATGGATGGGCTGCAGTGGTGCTCTACGCTTCGGGGCTGGGGTCTTCCGAGTGGCACAGCTGGTACAGGCCTGACAAAATAATTGTACATCTTTCCAATATCCCAGCCAGTAGAATCACTCTTTGAGTCTACTATGCGTCTTGTCAACCGCTAGATGTCCTCCCATTGCACCAGCATGTAGCTCATGACAATTTGCTCCCTGTACTTGCTGGGCACTACTAGCTGAAGGGTGGAAGAAGAACCTTGCTCATTTTCAAATTCTCGCCTTAAAAGACCATCTTTCACCCTTAGTTGGTTCAAAAGTTGGGTGAGTCATTTCAACTCCATGGCCCGTGCTTGTGGTGTCCAAGAGGGGGGGGGGGGTGTCTGTGCCTGCCTCCTTTGCCTTCAGGATCTCAGTCAGGTTAGGATCGGACAACTGTGCTTCCCGAAAGTCCTGCTGAGACAAACCTGAAATAACCTACTGTGGGGTTCTGACAGTGGCAATGGCAGTGACTGACAGTACTGTGGTGCTCTCTGGCTGTTCCATGGAAGACAGGTTGGCCTCACCGCTTAGGCCCCCTGGCCATTGACATTGGGGGCGGAAGTGTCATGAGACATGGCCTTTGTCAAGCCCTCTGGTGTCTGGCCAGCTACACCAAGGGCCTCCGATTTCCCGGGTTGCCCTGCGTTTGCTGGGGTCGGGGAGCCACGCATCCTCGGGCCTGGTGTCCCTACTTCTTACATCTGTGGCAGACAATGGGTCCATGTGGCAGGGGGATGCTGTTATTTGGCTTCTCACCTCTCACCTTCCCCACCCCCTGTTGGCTCTGGGTTAAGGATGCGACTTTGGCCTCTAGCTGATCCATTCGATCTCCTACTTGCTGTAGCAGGGTCATGACTGCATCGTTCTGGCCATGCACCAACGAAACTGGCTCTATTGACATGTAGCCTTCTGCTACCTGCGCCACTCGACTACCCTTAGGCAACAAATAAGACTCCATTTCTAGAGTTGCATTCACCGCTTCATCCACGGTCTTGGGGCGCTTCTGCTTCACACTGAAGGCAAGCTGCTGATGTTTCAGCTGTCCCAAGTAGTGGGTGAGGGCGAGCTGCTCCCTCGCGTCCTCCTGCAGGTCAGGGTACGCGCGCTCCACCAGCTGCTTCAGATCCTCTGCGAAAGTCACCCAATCTTCCGTCCCATTAGCTCTGCGAGGTACAACTCCCACTTTCTGCTTGGATCAAACCGCTCCTTGAGCGCCTCTAAACACAGGAAGTAACTTGCCCTGGCCCCTTCTGGAACCCTCTTAAATGCGGTCGCTGCTCGTCCGACCAATCGCACCCGCAGCCACAGGAGTTTCTCTTCGTCCTGCCATGCGTTAGCGGCTGCCACAGTCTCAAAGTGTTCGGCCCAGTCTATCCAGCTGCTGTCCTCTGGCAGCACCACTGGCCGACCCGAGACTGCCTGGTTCCTCCCGATCTCCCCTCCGCGCTGTTCCTGTTGTGCCATCTCGACTTGAAAATCCTGTCGACTACGCCAGTGAAATAGTGGCTGCCTTGTCATACACTAAGTGGAACAGGTCTCTCGACAATTCTGTCGCACGGGGGTCGATCTCGGTTGTGCATGGACACAGTCACTGAACTCAAAGCAACTCAATCACACCAAACAAGCAGCATTACAAGTCAGGGTGTGTTCGTACGTATATGCACGTACAAGTGTAAGTAACAATGGGACAATAGATTGGAGTACAATGCCGCCTACACTTAGCATATACGTACGTACATACGTTAATACATGAAATAATAACATGTCATGTGACCTCATGAATAATAGTAAGACAGCTCTGTTACAATTGCGCCATTATAAGCCAACATGTGTTGCAGTACCATTAATGAGATATGCAAACACCCTGAAATAGAACTGATGTGTTGTGAATGTTATATGTCTGTATTATGTATATATATCTACTGCGTGTTGGTTACATAACTGTCTGCAGCTGGTTCAGGCTGTTTGACTTACCCTTGTTCGCAAACACTCTTTCATCAGGTGAGCAGTGTGACATCCACTGCCAACTTCGTCCTGTCTGACAGTGTGTACGCTGTTGCAGAAGTGCCGCCAACTGACACTGTATACCTCTGGCTAGGGGTAAGGGGCTGAACGCATGGAGATTACCACACACTTTGCATTAGCTACATACGTACATAGTTTTGTGGTTTGAATATGGATAGCTAGTTTAATTGCACAAGCATTGTGACGTGGTTATAATGAGATGCATGGGTGTTTTAGCAGGACTTTAAGTATACAGTGCATAACACAAATACGTACAACTCTGAGCATATTATATATATTAGTTTTATAGAAATGGGATGTGATAACTTTCCGTCTTACATATGTGTTATATGTGTACTGGCTATGTACCTCCTGTGAAGGAGACAAAGCCTTCATTGATTGATTGATTGCTAGATTGGTTGTGTTAGCCTCAATGGGCTCTCCCTTCTGCATAGACACAATTTGTGACTTCCTCTTCCACTCGTTGTCAAACAGGCTAATGTCATGCTGGAGTACTCTATTGATGAGGCCGAAAGGTTACTGAAGAAGAACCAGGAGACAGCTAGCACCAACCTGAAGCAGGTGGAGGCAGATATGGACTTCTTGAGAGAACAGATTACCACCATGGAAGTCAGTATCCTCCCTTTATTCACTGCTGCAAACCCCAGTGTGTCTGCCCCCCTCTACACATGCGCACGTACGTACACACGCACGCGCGCACGCACACACACACGGACACACACACACACACACGCATGCACGCACACACACACACGCGCACACACACAACACACACACACAGTAGAGATAAAACAAATTGGATGTTGTGCACAATTGTCTAGTCCATGTAAGGCAATTGCATAGTGTGTAGCACCACATAGAGCTCCAGTACAATCTCTGGGACTGTTCTCTACTACAAATCGCCTTGAACAATGGTGTATGCAATGGGTCAGTAGTCTCCGTAGCAGAAATTGCAGTGACCATTTGTGTATCAGTGCAGTGCTCCTTGACAGCTGTGCAGACATGGCCCGAGTGTACAACTGGGATGTACAAAAACGCAAAGAGAAAAAGGCTTAGTTACAGTACGTACGTATAGAGTTTGGCAGCTGACTCAGCATTCTGGTAGAAGAACCTGCACGTCTTTGCATGTGTGCGTATGCGACTATTATTGGTGTGTTGTAGTTGTGTTCAATGCAAAAATGCCCTCACCAAGTTTGGCGTTACTCCTTTCCCTAGTTCTTGGCACGGCTGCAGCCATACGACAGGCACAAAATCAAACAAAGCTACAGTCTATAGCTGGAAACTTCTTACCTATAAAGCATAGCATGCTGCATGGAGTGTATCTAAATTTATAGTAAAATGATGCATGCATGCATGAATTTGTATCATGCTTGCACTATGGGATAATTTTGCAACAGGCATTGTCTACTGTCAGACATTTACAGGAAAGTCCACAAGGTGATGAATATCAAAGATGTTTTCTTGGAGTGTTAGAATAAACATTGCATTAGGTTGCTGATTGGACAGTGGACACATACATAAGAGCCCTGTTTGAAGCAGCTAGTGCGTTATATGGTATTAGCTATACGCTTCCAGCATTGACCGAGGGTTTCAGATAAGGCAACTGTGCGTCATATTAGTTATCCAAAACTAACGCACAGTTGCTGCCTTTGGTTTAACAACCCAAGCTGCAACACATTAGCTCACACCTGCGAACCGTTCGCAACATCGTGATGTTTCTTACAAGCGCACCACTTTCTGAACAGTCACAAATGGCATTTACAGCTGTTGTACGAATTATTGTCTTTGCTCTCACTTGCTACCTTGTTGTGTCAGAGGAGCAAAACCTCCGTAAGCACGACGACATTTCTTTGGAAAAGAAACCTGGTACTTTCGTCGAGAAGGAAGTGCAAGCTTGTTGATACCTGTCTATCCGGCGAAGAGGCGAAGATTTGTTTCATCTTCTGTGCATTGACATAATAGGCAAAGCCATGCATGTGCCACATGGCACACTCCAGGTGGTAGCACTGTGCAGTGCATGTCAATTTGTCGCAGCCAATCTTCTTTCTGCCATTCGGTTGTTGAAACTTGAAATATGTGCGAGTCCCACAAAGAATAAGATCATTCAGGCATTTACTATCAACTTAGCACAAGTCTCTAGCCACTCAGGACTTTAATGACACAGTTGATAATCTGACCATACTGCAGCATAAGGGTCAAAGCAGTGCAACTTGCACAGCCACTATATGCATATAATTAGGCTGATTCTGTACAGTGTGGATGTGGATGTTGTGTACGTATTTGTAAAGGGTAGGGTATCATGCTTGTCTAAGATGTCTGGAGTGCCCTCAGTTGCCTCTCGAGATCATCCGTCTCTGCACCCACGGTCTCTCCTTTCAACTTGCTCTTGGGTGCATCCACCAACTGGGCAGGGGAGTAGCATCACACAACAGGTCAACATTATAATTATACGTACGTACATATGTAGCAGAGCAAGTTGTTGCACGTGGAACAACATGCTCGTATGTAGGAGTACAGCCAAGTACACCCATCCCCCTCAAAGAGCATGCATGAATACATACAGTACATATTGTACAACTTTACAATTAAGGTACGTATGAATCAACCCTAACATTGTGCGTGTAACATTGGACAATTTATTAAGGTATGTATGTACAGGGGAGACACAAGCAAAGACATTCAACTTGCACAATCATTGGATGTAGTGCTTGGTTATTGCTCTCCTTGACATACACACATACATATGTATACCAAAGTTCATTCAAACACTATTACATACGTACCATGCTGTGGATGCCAGTGGAGTGCATAGTGTTACCACACTGCCACGTCATTGTGGCAGAAAACGAAAGTTGTATGCAATTTAAGTACGTTTACAAGTTAAGCATAACAACTAGACATGTCTACCAGCACATCATCTCTCTGTAAGCGTTCGATCTTGCAGGGACAAGTATACCACTAGGCCCTGTACCTTAAGGACTGAGCTGTATTAGAGCCCTTAGCCTTCCACCTACCCCTCCACCTACTGACCTTGGATGTCATCTCTATTCCAATCTCATCCAAGACCTTTCCTACAATGGCCTCTGACTCCTCTTCCTCATCTGAACCAGCCAGGACAGAGTCGAGGGTGTCATCCACTACAGGAGGGATGGGGGAGATGTGGGTAGCTAACAATCCAACACACACACATACACACACATACACATACGAAAGGTAGCAGACTGTGATGAGATCAACATGCATGTACGGATGTACGAACTACAGATGTACAGTATGTCATCATTAGTACGGTCTACATTGTGTGTGTGTGTGTGTGTGTGTGTGTGTGTGTGTGTGTGTGTGTGTGTGTGTGTGTGTGTGTGTGTGCGTGTGTGCGTGCGTGCATGCGTGTCCCTCACTTAGCTCCCCGGCCATGTCCATCTTGGTACTTTCCTTCTCATAGTTCATCATTGTCTTCTGTAGCTCAGGTAGTTTAACCTGTGCATTCACTGTTTGCATGGTCTGCACAGAACATCCCAACACAGAGGTGTAAAGGGGCAAGAAAGAGAAGGGACATCCTTCAAAGTAGAATCGTCACAGACATACGAATTTGCAATACAGTCAACTACTTTATTCTTACAGTCACTTCAGGGTCTTTAGTCCCGTTCGCAAATTACACACTGCAATCAGTAACTTATGGATGAAAGGGCTCTTAGAATAAGTACGTATGGTGAGCCACATTACTTTCTGTGTGGAGCATTCACATGAGCACAGCCAATGTAATGTTTTAACAGAGTGCTGCTCAGATATAAGTTGAACGTTTGCTACTACAGACTCGGATGTTGTCAGCAGGAGAAAGTAACAGAGTTGATAGGGTCGTGTGAATACGTACGTGAATTAGGATCTACATACACTGCTAACCAATCGATGTCTGCAAAATTTAGATAAGTCAGCCACTTTGGTGCCTCATTCATCACACCTTGTGGTCTAAATCCCACAGACACACCTCTTGGTTTGTATTAAAGGTATTACATACTTACGTATAATGTATACAAACACTCATACGTACGTTTGTAACTACATATATACACTTACAACAAAATGCATACAGCTCCTTATATGTATGTATACCTCCACGTACATACAAACGTACACGCACATACCTTTGTGGTTTTAGCCATGGCTTGAGCCATTGAGGCCTGTGTAGACATTGTCTTCATCTGATGCCCAGTGGCAGTGATCTTTGCTCCTGTGCCAATGATCCTAGCCTTCTGCTTCCTCACTTGGATCAGCTGCTTGGCATAGATGCCCAGAACCTACACATACGTAGGTACACACACACACACACACATACGTACGTACGTACAAACATAAATCATTACCCTTTTTGCACACTGCATCTAGACTTCTTTACACTCACTTGACAGTACATGGTTACTGTTTGTAATGCGTAAGTCACACCATGGAGGAGCACAACTAACCTGCTTGTTTCCAGTCTTTGCCGCTTTCCTTATCTCTGCCTCCTACAGTGACAGGTGATAGCATACTGTTGCAGTAGCACACAGAGAAACACAGACACGCACACACGCACACACACACACACTCACACACACACACACTCACACACACACACACACACACACACACACACACACACACACACACACACACACACACACACACACACACCACACACAAGTACGTACGTATGCTTAAGCCTATGCAGTGTAGAAACACAATGCACTACTGACCAACTTCTTTTCTTCTCTCTCCAGTGAATGAAGGTCTCTGTCAAGTCCCCTTCCAGCCTTCTTCAGTTCTCTGTCTTGTTTCCTCACCATATCTGAAGAGAAAGAATACATACTATAATGAACAACCAGAGGAACCTATTAATTAAAGTCACATGCGATGATTAGTAACCTTGCGTCTTCTTTGAAGACATCGTAACCGTTGTCCCTTTACTGGCTCACGAAAAATTCGAGGGTTGTAGTGTATACGTCTTATAAAGGATATACAGCTTCCTCCAGGCTTCACATGACCGTCAGGTGAGAGGTCTATCATTAGTAACAGAATGATCAAATTGGGAAAGTCCCAAACAAGGCGTGACCCGTACCATGCGGAAGGAGCCTCCTTTTACCATAGAAACCCCGGCACCGGTTATCTGCGAGAAGCCATATACAGCTACAGCCGTCAGTTTGCCATGCTCGATCACTAGCTAGCTGCGATCCGTGTGATCTAGCTCCATACTTCGAGCGCAATGGAGGACAGACACTGGTGGTTCGCCACCAAGCTACAGGAATCTTTCGGGTTTGGTGGATTCGACAGCCCGACGGTTTTGGAAGACTTTCTTGCAGACCATGACGTATGTGAGCTGCTCAACCGCTTCCTCGCGCCTGGAGAGCCCACGAAGCTCTTCTTCTACTGCGACAAGTCGGGTCACGGTAGTAGCGCTCCTCGCAGGCTGCGCGTGACGCATCGAGTGAGTCGCGATCTTGCAAGGGAGCACGGTGTCTGCATTTACGTCCTGCGCCGGGACCCGACCTGCGAGGTAGACATCAGTGATTTGGAAAAGGAGCTACTGTGCGGCGAGGTCCGCCACTCGGCGCTCTCCACGTTCACTCTTCTCCTCACGGAGGCCTTCCTCCCCCTGCTCCAGTCCAACGCAGACTGGGGCCACTGCACGGAAGAGGAGGTAACGCAGTACCTGCTCACTTTGGAGCGGTTCGTCAGCCTCCTCTCAGAGATGTCCACTGCTGAAGAGGCCAAGACTCCTGTCCTGGAGTGGCCCAAGGTGCAGCACATCCGCCCGCATGGCACCTCCGGCTCCATGCCTGGCTCGGCCATACCTGAGATAGTCGGTGACCTGGAGGGGCTTGTGACAGAGTGGATCAACACCATTGATCACTACCTCACGGATGCACTCCAGGACAGGTGCGTACTGCTATTGCTTGCAGTGATGCTGGGCATGACTTGAAGGGGTTGTGTACGACTGGCTGACTGCCCTCTGTAGGCCAGTGCTCAGTGAAGTCGGTTGTGTTACATGTTGTGTGAAACAACAACACACATGTGCGTATGTACGTACACACATAAACTCATCACCTTTCCCTGAAAACATTGTCTTGGCCTCAGCTGTGAACCTTGCATGGACTACTAGCAAGTGTACGTATGCAAGAGACACATTGGTGGTGACAAGAGTGTACCTTGGCTTTGAGGGCTTCATCTTAGCATACATATACGTACGTACAGGCCCGTATATCTATATTATTATTATTATTATTATTACTAGCAGTGAAGCCCGCCTTCGGCGGGCTTCACTGCTACGGCGCTCCTTCGACAGCGGCCCTTCAACGGCGCTCCGGCGACTGCGATTCAACGACAGAGCCTTGATAGTGCCACTGTTGTTAGCTAAATTCTCAGTTCTTCTTGCATTTGGTAGCTAGCTATATAGCTCTTGGCCATATACAAATAACACCATCCCGGGAATATGTAGCCGAAGCAAGCTGTCTGGTAGTTATGCTTGGGCAAACCACAGAACATGCCATTTTTCTGTAGCTTATTTGTGCACAATGGTCCCCCTACGTGCCTTTGTGTGCCAGAGAGCGCGAGCATCTCCTCTTGGGCATTGAACCACCTTTCACAGCTTGCGCTAATCATGACAACATTGACAACATGTGACGACATCATGACAACCTATCAACATTTTCACAGCTTGTGCTAATCATGATTCATATAGCTACAGATTCATGTTTGTTGAGCCTATTCAGCTGCAGACTGCATGGTTGCAATTATGCTATTGGGTACATCATCAAACATCATCAATGTAACTTTTGTTATCACAGGCATAAATATATTTCATGTTAGTTCCCACGATTTCCCCGGGCATTTCTAGATGGCGCTTCCACAATAATTTATATAACAATGTGCGAACCGTGCACGGAAGTCCGTATATTTTCTCCGGTTTTTCGCCGCGCGCTCCTCGGCTGAAGCGAATTTGCGCACGTCGCCCCCTCGAGGACACTCTGCGATAGGGGGCGCTGGGGCAACAGCGCTTCGGCGACGGTGCTTCCTCAAATGCAGTAGCCATTAGTTTATTTTCTCCAATGGCCGACTCTGTAGCTAAATGATGGTGCTCAAGAAAGCCATGGATCATGACAGTAGTGCAATGACGGCCATTCCATGTCAATGCTCCTCTGGATAAAGCCAAGCTATATATGCGAACCCATAGAAGCCTATAGTTCCATTGCTATTGCTGGTCGATCTGTCATATTTCATTGCTTGTACTGTCACAGCAGGTGGGCATCATGCATTTGCATGTCTAACACGTGCTTTTGAAATTGAGGAATAGTTCAGCAGACTGACACCTAAAGTTGTCACTGTCTTCCATGTATCTAGGCAGAATCTAGGCTTCTCTGCATGGGAGGTTACTCCCACGGCGATCATCCCAATACTAAAGCAGCATATCATCAATGGGGTTATATAGGAGGTAATATTTCCAAAAAAATACTGTGAAGAATGGCTATATATAAATGGTTCACTTGCTTATTCTGAGCTGGTATGTAATGACATATTCTAAAGAGCTTCTTTGTAAACAACATTCCCAGTCTTGCTACCAGGTGCACAAATGAACAGATTCCTTGGCATGCCAACCCATGAGCACCCAACATAGTACTGCCCATGTGAAAAACAGGGTGCTTGTAAATAGAGACCTGCCACTGTCAAGCTTTGGCCCTGGGCCTTTTGATCGACATGGCAAAACAAACTCTCAGCACCTCAATGCAATTGCGCATAAGTCGTCGCAAACCGTGCACGGAGGTGTTGTGTTGTGAGGTATTGTTGTTGAAAACGGAAGTCCGTATACTTTCTCCGTAAAACCAAAATGGCGGACGGTCGTTTTCTGGTTTTTCGCCGCGCGCTCCTCGGCCGAAGCGTATTTGCGCACGTTGCCCCCTCGAGGACACTCTACGGTAGGGGTTTCAAAGCGCTGTGAAGGTTTCGTAGCGATTTGGTTGCGCGCACGCGAGGATATCGCGGCCAACCGTTTTCAACTCCTCTTTATTAATATAGATTATGCCACATGCCCTCAGGCACTAGGGCCAAACTGCCCTGTGAGGCTAACAAAAAAGGAACAACAAAGTCAGCATCATAATACGTACATAATCAGTACTGTCAATCAGTCAGTTCAGCAACAATCAGTCAAGCCAGGTCCTTGGAAGGGGGCATTAGCCACTAGAATCGAGCAGTCCACATCTTCATAATGGCTTTCAATACTGACGCGTGTTTGCAGCCCTTGTCCAATGCGCAGATCAGCTTGTCGTCATCTCCGAGACTATCAAAATCATTGATCATTTGCCTCATGCACTGCAGGAGAGTTTGTCGTTTTGTGCCCCACGCATCACACTCTAACAACCAATGGGACACATCCTCAATCTTCCCTGACTGACACTCCCGACACCTTCTCTCCTCCCTCGGCAGCCCTCGCCATTGTCCACTCTCAATCATAAGGGGGGCTGTCCCACCTCTCAACATCATCATCCTCCATCTCTGAGTCTTACTAGCTACATCCAAGCATCGTGATCCACTACCCTTTTCTTATAGTAGCCGCAAAGTTGCCAACTTAGGTTTGGTGCTAAGCTCACTTGCTCATTCATCCTCAATCAACCTCTAAGTCTCTAACATAGCTTTGATTTCTACACTGGATAGGCCCCGTACCTCCTCAGCTCCAACACTACACCACCCAAATGACTTAAGACACTCCTGCAGTTTCATAATCCACGACCCTCCACACTCCATAGCTTCCATTGCAGCTATTCTCAAAATCCTGCCGTCATACAATGGGTTAGACAGTATTCTAAACCAAAATGTATATTCTGCCACATCCGCAATGGATCTCTGTAGCTTAAGTTTACCATAACTGTGTATGTAAACATTTGTTGTAACCACAATACACATGTATACGTATGAATATGAATGTACGTATTATATTATTACGGTATATACGAATACAATATGATAGTTGTATACAAATAATGCATATCTACAGTTAGATAGATATTGATGTGGAGTGGGCATATGTGTAGTATTCATTGCAATAATTAGGCTTGTCATTTGACACCTCCCGCTTTTCTCCTACCATGCCACCTCTCCCCACCCTCTCCCCCTCCCTCCCCTGTCCTCTTACAGAGATGTTACCCCCACTAGCATGCCTCTGAACGAGGTTAAGAAGTGGCAGCATCGCCTGGTCCTCCTCACATCCATTGTGGCTCAGGTCAAGAGCCGAGACTGCAACGCAGTACTCACTGTCCTAGTCGCTGCCAAAAGCCGCCAGCTCAAAAAGTGGAAGACGCTGGATGCAAAGTAAGGAAGAGGCGCCGACTGGGGTTGAACTGGGGTGGAAGTAGCTTATGGGGTGGTTGACACAATAGGGGGGAGAGAGGGAGAGAGGGTGTATGCGGTACCTGTAGGCCCACATTGTAGCATTTGCAATGCACCAGGTAGGGGAGGTGGTGGGGTGCAACCTGGAGAGGAGTGCTCCCTGTGGTCTTGTTGTTGAATTGTGCAGTGTGTGTTGTGTTTCATTTGATAGTGGCTCATACGTACGTACGTATGTACGTACGTACGCTGTGACAAAGAAAATCAGGCATTTTTCGCGTCGATCGGAGCTTAAGTTGATCGCTTTCACAGCCTATCTATCTCAGTCTCTCCTGTAGCTGTAGTTGACACAGTCTTTGGGCCCAAATTCTACAATTTTCAAGCTAGTTGTGTGACTTGCCCAAACGTCTCCTTTTTTCTTTATCTGTTGCATGGCTGTCAGTTCATGGTTCGTATTCCAGTGGTGAACGTAATTAGAAGTTTCTTCAACTGGGCAAGGTTAAGGCTACAAGGAATAGGGGGAAGTCCAGCTGGATGCAAATTATGAAAGGCTTAATAATTTCCAAGAGAGGGATGTAGCCCCCCATTCACCAACACATCCTAGTATACAGTTATTTTCTGCTTTTGGAGGTACTCACATGCACTAACTCCGCCCTACCCCTACCCCTTCTTTCCTGCTTAGCCTGACTAAGGCCTATGCTGATGCCCGAGACAAGGTGCGCTTCTTGGAGAAGTTGAAACCTCTCTTTGAGGAACTCTGGACCTGCTCTGACCCCGCCCATGTCACACACAGCATCCTCCCCTCCCTCGGGAGCGGACTCCTGCAGCCCATTGCTGCAACGTATGCCAAGTCCGGCTACCTGGGTATTCTACTGACTAAGGTGAGTGGGCCATTACTGCTGTGCTTGTGGAGATCAGGTGATAGTTCTCTGGGTCCCTGAAATTTCATGGTCTTCATGGGATACATACGTACATATGTACATACTTACATTATGTGGTGTATACACACATATACACATTGTTATTGTGCACGTGTATGTATGTATATTGGTTAGACGTACGTACGTACCTTGTATGAGGTGTTTTTATGTGTGATGCAGGCCTAAATGGCTAGGAAGACTCATCTTGAATTGTGCCTCAAACATTAGAAATGTTGATTTTTGGCTATTTTAAAGCACATTTAATGATCTACTTCTCTCTTTCTCTATGTGTGTGTGTGCGTGCGTGTGCGTGTGTGTGCTGTGTAGATCACTAACAGCTTAGTTCAAGTATGCATCAAAGCAGTCAGAAGGGTTACGTGTCAACAGCGGAACTCGCAGTGCCCTTCTGAGGAGGATCACTTCTGGGATTCTGTGGAGGAGGCCGCCAGAGCTGTCGACGGCGCTAGCCACCCCTCCCAGCCTGCCTCCCACCCCTTGATGGATGTGCTTGAGTCCTGCCAGCAGCTCAGAACAGGATACAAACACTTCTTGTGCAAACTCATGGAACAGGTGAACCAGATTACCAGCCTTCCGGGAGTTGTCTCGGCCCTCACATCTTCCAGAACCAAGATGGGCTCTTCGACCCACCTTCTGCCACTAGCAATTGGCACCACTGCAAAGGAGAAAAGACGGTCCAGCGATCGCTCCCTAGACAGCGTGTCTCCTGCCCTCGCCCCCATCTCTACCGGAATCCCACTGTCAAATGTAGCCCGCATCATGCACCACTTGGAGAGGTTTAGCTCTCGTGCCTCACAAGTTCAGGATGTGATATACTCTGTTGGCCAGTTCAAGGCTCTTGCAAAGTGTGTGGTTGGTCTTCCAAATGCACCAAAGGACTTTTGGAATATTTGTCCTAGTGAGGTTGCAAGTGACACCTTAATGGGTGACACTCCAAGTGTCGCAATCAAAGGAGAAACTGCTCCTCCCACTGCACACAAGCTGGTGATTGCAAAGGACCAACACATCCAGAAGGTCCTGAAGGTAGAGGGTGAGGATGGTGAGGCTGTAACCGAGGACGAGGGCATTGATGTGGACACTGCATCAAGAACAACAACCCCAGAGGGCACAAAGCAGCAAGATGCAGTGACAGCCTCTATGACAGGAGATGAAGGAGCAGTGGAGGGAGACTCTAACAAACGTGAGAAGGGGATTCCCAGATCTGAACAAGAAATACAACCAACTTTGATGCAAGGAACATCCAGATTTGACGAGGAGGAGAGTGGCTTGCACCAACGGTACTTGGAGCTAGTGAATGAAGGCAGTGTCAGCGCTCTGGTCCAGCTACGTCTCAAGGAGGTAGTCAGCTGTCTGAGGAAGTGCCGACCTCCCCAGGGCACTGGCCCTGCAGCGAACAGTGTCGCGTCTGCATCGACATCCCTGCTTGTGTTTGACACCCACAGCAGCAGCCAAGAGGCATTCGAAGAGACGCATGTGTCAGTCTCTGCTGTCATCACCACTCTGGAGAAGGAGTTGGTGGTGTACATGAGACACCTCCTCCGGCAGAAGATGCCTGCGTTGCTGTCCTTGAGACACATTGACACCTTCACTTGCGTTTGCCAGCGGACACAACTGAAGCCTGTCTTCCACGAGTGCACGTTACACTCACTGCAAACCTATGTGAATGAGCTGGAAGAGTTGATGGACCACTACGAGCAGCACAAGGTGTGTGTACAAGGGGTGCACTGTGTGTGTGTGCGTGCGTGCGTGCGTGCGTGCGTGCGTGCGTGCGTGCGTGCGTGTGTGTGTGTGTGTGCAATACGCACCTATGTACCTATGTATACCTATATGTACATATGTGCGTACGTACGTACGTATGTACATGTGTGATTGATGGAGGAATGGAAGTTGTACTCGTAAGCAAACCCTTTGGTGCAGAAGCAGGATGTTCGGATTGGGTGATGTTATTGCAAATTTATCATATTCTCTGTAGCAGCAATGGATATTTGTAGTATGCATGCGTACATACTTTCGTTCATACGTAAATAGTATATACGTACGTATGTGCATAAGTTGAAAGTGGACGTACTGGTAAAGATGTAAAATTGCTTTGCTGTGTACTAACTCAGACTTGTGTGGTCGAGAGTGCACGCTGTGGGACTGTGATATACATACATACGTATGTACATACAGCTTCATGACACTGCTCTCACCTCACCCCTGACCTTGTTACAGGACTCCCCTCCACAAATCAAAGGGTCCTCCCCAGTGGTGTCAGCTCTGTGCTGGTCCAGACAACTGTATCACAAGATCAGTGAGCCCATGAAGAGGTTCACTCAACACAAAACACTCATGCAGACAAATGTGAGCAGTCAATTGATTTTGCCTACCTAATCTATATGTATGTACGTTTTTACGTAGTTTTGTCGTTATCTGTGTGTTGCCATTTATACAGATAACCTTGTTACTGTATGAATGGAAGCATTGGTCTGTTTCCAGTGTGTGTGTGGGAGATGAGTAGGTAATACGTACTTGCAATACAAATGTCCTTACGCATGTGCGTATTTATATATGTATGTACCTCCCTCCCTCCCTCCCTCCCTCCCTCCCTCCCTCCCTTTGTCTCTTCCTCCCTCCCTCAATTCCTCCCTCCCTTGTCCTTCACTCTTCCTCCCTCCCTCACTCCCTCCCTCACTCCCTCCCTCACTCCCTCCCTCACTCCCTCCCTTTGTCCCTCACTCTTCTTCCCTCCCTCCCTCCCTCCCTCCCTCCCTCCCTCCCTCCCTCACTCCCTCCCTCCCTCACTCCCTCCCTCCCTCACTCCCTCCCTCCCTCACTCCCTCCCTCCCTTTGTCCCTCACTCTTCATCCCTCCCTCACTCCCATAGGAGGCCAGCTACAGTGTGAAGCTGTTCAACAAGCTCTCCCTAGCACTGGTCAAATTTGATGCTCTGTGGTTGCAACAATGGCGTAGAGGGGTGTCCGCTAAACTGCAGCCCATCAACAGTAACCTGCTGCAGCGTGTGACCGCTTCTGACCCTGAGGGTGGGAGCATTGTGGAGGTGAGCCCAGTGGCACCCCTTCTGAGTCTTTTTGAGGAAGGGAAGGGCCTGGTCCGGCTTGGTCTTGAGGTGCCAGACAGCGTGAAGGCTCTGATGCCGCAGGAGAGCCGCATTAAGAAGTACCGCCAGCACCTGGAGGCCATTGTGATGGGGTTGTACCGTGCCTGCAAGTTGGTGGACCCTGCACTGATGCCCCTCCTCCAGCCTCATGCAGTGAGAGTGATGCGGTGAGTGTGAGTTTGAGGCGGGTGGAGGATGCTGCTGCTGGAGTCACTTGATTCATGGGCTTATGTTACGTAATACAACTGTACATATCGTACGTAGTTATCAGGCTGCACTGATGTCCGGCTAGTGTTATTGCATTACGCTTGTGTACCGTGGCTTAGACCAACAGGGACCAAACAGTGTACGTAAGAAATACCATGGGAGGAGTGAGGGGAGGGGAGGAGGAGGTGAAGGAGAAAGGGGAGGGAGAGGTGAAGGAGAAAGGGGAGGGGGAGGTGAAGGAGAAAGGGGAGGGGGAGGTGAAGGAGAAAGGGGAGGGGGAGGTGAAAGAGAAAGGGGAGGGGGAGGTGAAAGAGAAAGGGGAGCGGGAGGTGAAGGAGAAAGGGGAGGGGAGGTGAAGGAGAAAGGGGAGCGGGAGGTGAAGGAGAAAGGGGAGGGGAGGTGAAGGAGAAAGGGGAGGGGAGGTGAAGGAAAAAGGGGAGAGGGAGGCGAAGGAGAAAGGGGAGGGGAGGTGAAGGAGAAAGGGGAGGGGGAGGTGAAGGAGACATGGTGGACAGGGCTGAGGTTTAAATTCATCAGTTTGTGAAGATCAGAGGTTGGGAAGGGTTGTGATACTAGAGCAATTAGAAAGCAAGCTTACTACCTTACTGTAGTTTGTGTTAGTGCTTGTGTCAAGTCTACATACATACATAGTGCGTATTGCTGATCAACACTGAAACCAGTGCACTTACGTACGTACGTAACTGTCCAGTGTTCATGTGCGCATTCTGCAGTCACATATACGTATGTGTACACGTACGTACGTATGTACTTACGTACCACATGCGAATTACGTACCCATCTACGTACAAGCATACATACGTACATACTGCTCTTCCCTCCCCTCTGTGCAGGGCGCTACAACCAGGCTGGTCCTCCCTGACCTGGAGCAGCCTCAACATTGATGCCTTCCTGCACAATGCATACTTGTCTCTGGACAGCTTGAGGGGCGTAGCAGCCAGCATGGACCACATATACCGGGAGAAGATCTGCCCCGTGCTGCATGAGATGGCCTCTCTGCCACTTCTGGACACGTCTGCACTCGTTGGGAAGGCCTGGGTGAGCGATGAGGGGTGGAAGGGTGTTGAAGGGTTTGTGCATGTGTAGGTACCGTACGTACGTACGTACATACATACGTACTGTATGTAACTAACTGGATGTCATCTGGCGGAATAAACGATGGGATCAAAATAAGAATGTATGTATGTCAACTTTACGTAGATAGATAGATACATACGTATGTGTATGTACTTGTGGCATTTTGCAATGTAATTGCGTACGTATGTGTGACATTATGTTGTATTCACGCCGGAGGGAATTCACTTCTACAATTTGTATGCATGATATAGTCAAGAGCTATGCACCTACATAGTACGTACGTATGTAGGTGCATGGTGCGTGGTCCGTATGTGCAATGTCAAATTCACTGTGGACATCTGTCATTCTGCAGACACCTGATGACTTCCTAGAGGCAGTTGCCACGGAGACCAAGCGCTCAGCTAAGTGTCTCGCAGAGAAGGTGACAGATGCAGCAAGCAGTGTTGCCGAACTACTGCAGACTGCTTACTATGCCCCGCCCACAAATCCCCTCCCTCACACCATCACCTCCTCTAAGACAACTGGTGGAGGCAAGAAGAAGGCAGCAAGGAAGGCAACATCTATAACCTCACAGGAGAAGCATGCAGAACACAGCAAACACAGAAAAAATCAGCATCCTCTTCAGGAGTTTGAAGGCAGCTCACAGGCCATTGCTGGCAGTGAACTCTCTGTTGTGCCGGGCTCTCCCCACCCACTCACCATTGACAAGTCAGCCAATGCCATGACCCCCACAGTCACATCACCTCGTCATGTCACAACTGTCACCAGTTTGCGTCACAGCCCCTACGCCGAGTCGGATGTGGCCCGTTCTGTAGTGAAGCACTACAACCAACAGTTGCAGGAGTCCTTGAAGGCAGCCGTCTTGTCCTGTCTGCAGCAGCTGCATGACAGGCTCATCACAGCACACAAAGACAATCAGAGCGTTCTCCAGTCTTCAGATGATGCCAAGAAGGAACCAGCCAGCGGTGAGGAAGAGGAGGGCAGGTTGGCTGCAATCTGCTTCACCCTAGGCATCCAGTTCTTCATCCCCCGAGTGGCCATCCATCCCAGCCTTGATAACCTGTGTTCTGCAGTGGAGGAATGCACTGCGCTAGTGGTGGGCACATCCAGCAACATTGACTGCTGGGAATACCCTTCGGACATCTCCACCGAGCCCACCATGCACAGCGTGTTGAGAAAGGACGCGGACATCAGAGGCATGCAGCACAAGATACTAGTGGCACTGAGAGGTAAGCTGAGTGAGGACAGAGCACTGCCATTCAATCACTTCCATATCCTGCACTTTGGAAGAGGCCTAATCTATCCCTGTATGCAAAAAGTGCTGGTACATATTTGTACAGCACATACGTACGAATGATGATGTTTATAGGTCTTGTACAGCTGCATCCTAATCGCACCTCAAGGATATTTCACCTGGCACAATGAAGTAGTATGTACATACATACATACGTACGTGCAACACGCATTCATATACGTACGTGAGTGCTGTTGTTTGCTGGTGAGGTCTAATGCAGCTCTGGCACGGGCTGTACCACCTCTCCTGTCCTCTGCCCTCCTCACTCCCTCCACCTTATTACCTCAACACTACATCTCATTCTCCCTTATTGTTCCCGTTCCACTTGCCACGTACGTACATTCATACGTACTTATGTACATGTACAAATCCTCCCCTTTCAGGCCTGGACCAGTCCATCATTGACCACCTCGACTCCCTGGCCCCTTTCAATCCTCTCTGGCAGCAAGACTTGCATGCCTCTTACAGGCACTTCGTAGAACAGAGCCCATCCATCGAAGAGAGCAGGGCTAAAGTTGAGGCCTACTTTCAACTAGAGAAGAAGGTAGCTTCAGTGCCTGAGCAGTTTGTTGTTGGCTGCATCCACCTCACCATGGAACCCATGAAGCACACACTCTTGGCACTCTCCCGTACATGGAAGATTGAGTTCTCGTCTCACATCCATGAAGAAGCGAATAAACTCCTTCAGGAGGTGCTTCAACAACATGATTTGTTCCGTAGTAGTCTCCAAATGGAAGTAGAGACCCTTGAAGAGCTAAGAGACACACTGAACCTCCTTCACGGCATCATGGATCTGGAGAATGTAGTGGACGATCACTTCCTTGCTATTGAGCAGCTCTATGCTGTGCTGAAGGAGTGTGAAGTGCGTCTTCCTCGCACAGAGTGCCAGCAGGTTGAGCAGATGCGGCCTGAGTGGAAGACCATCACAGAGCTCTCCGAGCAGGTGCAGCACCAGTTGCTGAACAGACGACGACTGCACTTTGAGCGCATGGTGGACAAGCAAGTCCAAAGCTTCCGTGTGGACACCATTCAGTTCCGCAACAGCTTTGACAGCGAGGGCCCCCTGGTGCCTGGGCTGACTCCTGCTGAGGCTGTCACGAGACTAGGTACGTACGTGGCTACGTATTGAACACACGCACACTATTGTAGTTATGGGAGGGGCAGTTGGGCATACGTACATATGTACGTATATATAGACAGACATTTACGTATGTAGACATGTACGTATGTACATACAGTAAGTAAGGATGTACGGATGTACGTACGCTTATATGTACATACGTATGTACATACAGTAAGTAAGGATGTACGGATGTACGTACGCTTATATGTACATACGTATGTACATACAGTAAGTAAGGATGTACGGATGTACGTACGCTTATATGTACATACGTATGTACATACAGTAAGTAAGGATGTACGGATGTACGTACGCTTATATGTACATACGTATGTACATGCCTACGTACAGATGTGTTTGTATTATGAGTTCACATGCACATGTATGTATGAATGAAATCACTCTTTATGTGAGTTGTACGTTCACATGTACGTATGTGTTAATTTTAATGTACCTACGTACCTTTACTTACAGTACTACGCACATACATACATATGGTTCTTTTTCTCCTGTCACTATTTTCCTTTCGAGTTGTGAAGTTAGCAGCTTGTACAAGTACACACCAGGTCGCAACCCTCACTCATGCAGTGTGTACGTACGTACAAGGTCTGCTAACAGTATGTGCCCCTCTGTGCTCTCTGCTCAGGTGCCTTCATGACCACCTACGAGGAGTTCAAGACGGAGGCCACCCTCCTGAACGTGGTGCAGAGGCAGCTGGACATGGCTGTGACGCCTTTCCCCGAGCTGGTCCTGACGGGTGAGGACCTGGGCTACCTCAGTGACCTCTACGACACCTACCAACTCTTCATTGACTTTGACGAGTTGTTCCAGGAGAGGCTGTGGGCTGAGGTCGACCTGAAGAAGGCCATTGGGAAGGTGTGGGGAGTGGGGAGCAATGCACAGCAGTCAATCAGTCACTCAGTCAAAGTGATATACCGTTTTGTTTGTATTCGTATGATCCTCTGTAATGGAAGTAGAATGGATCTACTATACTTTAAGTAGTACGTACTGTACATATACATACATATGTACATACATGAGTGTGTACGTATATACGTATGCGGCACCCCAGAGTCCAATACAAGCTACGTATGTATGTGTGTATTATCTGTATCAATCTACACATTATGATATAGTACGAATGCATTGCACGTGTGTACATGCATACGTACATATGTGGATAGATAGGATTTCTTTGACAATGTGTACAGATGCTATATACGTAGTAACTTCTAAACCTGATGAGGCTGATTTATGGTTCATTGTCAATGCCTTAAATCTGCAGCGCTCTGCACACTGTGTCCATGTTTCTCTTCCTCTTTCTCTCAGGTTGAGGGCTTCTGGCGGTCCTGCCAGTCCCTTCCCAGCGAGCAGCAGCAATGGGACGCCAGCCGCAAGCTAAGGGCCGAGATCTCCCACTACCAGAGCCTCCTGCCCCTCCTCCTGCGTCTGCATGGTCCGGAGATTCGCAACCGCCACTGGTTGCAAGTGATGACTGTGACAGGCTGCACGCTGCAGCTGGAGGCCAACGTGTTTAAGTTGAGGCACCTCATGGGAGCCAGGTTGATGGAGTGAGTGGGTGTGAGGGAGGGGAGGGAGGGGGTAGGAGAGACGAGAAGGTTGGGGAGACGAGGGTAGAGGTGGGTGGGTGAGGAGGAAGGGGGAGAGGAGAGGAGGGGAAAGTTGAGGAATGGGATAGAAGGGGAGGTCTAGGAAGAAGTTTGGAGAGAAGAGGGGTTGAGGGGAGGAGGAGCAATGACGTTTGATGGAGTGTGGTGAGTGCAGAGGTTGTGTGGTGTTTGGTAGCCTTACTATCCAGTCACCGTGCTGTGTGTACTGTCTGCCATCAGCTATCAGTCAGACGTTGAAGTCATCATTGACAGTGCCTGTCAAGAGCAGGAGTTGGAAGTGCAGCTCAACGACATTGAGGAGGAGTGGTCTGAGCAGGTGTGTGTGTGTGTGTGTGTGTGTGTGTGTGTGTGTGTGTGTGTGTGTGTGTGTGTGTGTGTGTGTGTGTGTGTGTGTGTGTGTGTGTGTGTGTGTGTGTGTGTGTGTGTGTGTGTGTGTGTGTGTGTGTGTGTGTGTGTGTGTGTGTGTGTGTGTGTGTGTATTGTGCATGTGTGCGTGCATGCCTGTGTTGTGTCGCTGTGTGTATGCATGTGTGTGTGCATCAGTCTGTCACAGCCATTTGAATCTAATGTGATTTGCTTGTTCAATTCTCATCTTAAGTGTCCACTCTAAGACTCCACCTCCCTTAAGACTCCACCCCTGTAAGACTCCACCCCCTTTAAGACTACACCCCCTCCTGCCTTCACGCTCCACCAGACACTTCAGTTTGAGTCCTACAAAACCAGTGGCAAAATCCTCCTCAGCCAGACCTACACGCGTGGCCTGCTCGAGCAACTTGACCACGCTCACACCTCCCTCTCTGTGATGCTCAAGTCACCCTATGTGGGCCCTCACCGTGAGGAGGCCGCTCAGTGGTCCCTCAAGCTCACCTCCATCGCCGATGTGCTGCAGAAGTGGGTGGCAGTACAGGAGCTGTGGCAGAGTCTGGAGTCTGTCTTCAGTAATGAGGGTGCAATGAAGGTAGGTGCATGGGTGAAATGCATTGGAAATGGGGAGGAAAAGTGGGTGGGGAGGAGAAGCACATTTCAGCCCTAACCAATTGATGTTAACCGTTTGGTGAATTGCTGAAAGCCTCAGACCTTCACTTTTCTTGCTGTACAAGCCATCTTATGTATGTACGTAAATATAACAGTGGCAATGTATGTACTGTAGGACCCTATCTTCTGCCCTTGGCGTGAGAGGAGTTGAAGGGAGACTTCAATGTGGGAAAATGTCATGCCTTGGAAGTGTATGCGTACGTTTAGTTCTGTCCCTGTGGTCTGTCTTCTTGCAGGACTTCCCCAGTGAGGTGGTTCGGTTCTCCTCACTCAACTCCAGCTGGCTAAAGCTGATGAAGACCACTAGTGAGACTCGGAATCTAATGAGCTGCTGTCTCGGAGGGGATTCCCCCAAAATGTCCCTTCTGGACAAGCTGCAACAGGACCTGGAAGAGTGTAGGAAGTCCCTCTCCACATACCTCATTGCCAAGAAGCAGGTGCTTTGGTTGCATCAATATGTCCTGTATCACATAACAACTTGTTCAGACGTTTCGATAGCCTGGAAGGTAGCAGCAGTTGGCTACCGAGATGTCTGAACAAGTGTTATTGTTTGGCTAGTGTGCAACAGGTGACACTTGGAAGCCCTACCTAGCCTCTCAGGTCTTTAATAAACTGAAAAGAACACTCTGTGTTGTTCCCACACTCCCTTCCTCTTTACAGTATCTGTCCCTTCACCATCTCCCCACCTCCCCCTCCCTCTTTAGGCCTTTCCCCGCTTCCATTTCATCTCGGACTCGGTCCTCCTCAACATCCTTAGTGCTGCCAACTCTGCAGAGAGCATTCAACCGTATTTGTCGTCCATGTTTGGTAGCATGGCTGCCCTGACTGTCACTCACCTGGATGACATCAACCGGGGGCCACAACCCGTCATCTCATCTGTGACTTCAATCGAGGGGGAGGAGTTGGTGTTAGTCCAACGCGTTCCAATGGAGGGAGCCGTTGAGAGCTGGCTTGCAGGTGTTGTGGCAGCAGTGCAGAAGACGCTGAAGGAGTACACTACTGATGCAATTCAAAACTATGCTGACACTCCTCTGGAGGACTTTGTCCAAAAGGTGCACCCCTATGTGCCTACATATGTATGTGTATCATTTTCAGTATATACGAACGTATGTATGTAGATTGTATGCAGTGCATATACGTACGTATGCACATTTCTTAGTAATGCATACATACCTACGTACTGTATGCCTAAAGCTGCGCATGTATCTTGTCATGTACCTACGTACATATGTATGTATGTGTATATACATGTGTATGTTGCATATGCACTAGGGATAGGGTGCTAACTATGCTCGTCTGCTGCACTTGTGCAGAGTACCTGTCAAGTGGCAGCAGCTGCTCTGCACAATCACTGGACCTCCGAGTGTGACCAGGCATTGGCAGTCTGCCGCTATGACAGGAGGGCTGTGCCTGCAGTGAGAAGCAAGTTTAACAGCAGTGTGGTTGGAAAGCTGACGACCATTTTGGGGCGTGGCAAGTGGAAAAGAACTGACTTGCCACTTACAGCCGTTGAGCGGGCAAAAGTAGAGTCTCTTGCTACTGTGAGTGTGTGGGCCTTCCTCCATCTACTGTGAGTGTGCGGGCCTTCCTCTTGCTACTGTGAGTGTGTGGGCCTTCCTCTTGCTACTGTGAGTGTGTGGGCCTTCCTCCAGCTACTGTGAGTGTGTGGGCCTTCCTCCATCTACTGTGAGTGTGTGGTCCTTCCTTCAGCTACTGTGAGTGTGTGGGCCTTCCTCCATCTACTGTGCATGTGTGGGCCTTCCTCCATCTACTGTGAGGGTGTGGGCCTTCCTCCATCTACTGTGAGTGTGTGGGCCTTCCTCTTGCTACTGTGAATGTGTGGGCCTTCCTCCAGCTACTGTGAGTGTGAATGAAGTTTGTGTACAGACCATAGATGTACGTACATATGAATGCACATGTGTACATATGCATGTAGGCAAAATATTCTGTCATTCTCAGCTATTTTGCTTGTGAAGTCTGTACACATACATGCACCACGAATGGCAAAACTATATATGAATAAAGAATTGGGGAAAAGTATCTGATGTACGTATACTTAGTATATATGTATGCATATGCAGTGTTTAGTTTGTGCAGTGCTGTCAATACGTGTGTACAGATGTGCCACATGACTGTAATGTACTACATTTTAATTGGCCTGTGTGTCTGGATATCTATGTATGTGCGTATGTATGATTCCTCCATGCAGCTCTCCATTGCCTTGCGTGACATTGCCGATGACCTCCTTCACCGCAAGCTGCGGGATGTGAGTGATTTTGAGTGGCAGCGCTTCCCTCGTCTGCAGTCCCACTCTGAACTGACAGTCACAGAGCAGCAGTACCTAGCGGACCAGGAAGAGGAGGAGGAGGACGGACGTAAGTGAGGGGGGAGCCTTGGGGGTCGGGGTGGGACGGAGATAAACTACGTATGAAGGGGTAGGGAGATACAGTAGGTAGGAGTGAGTGGTGGATATACAGTAGGTAGGAGTGAGTGGTGGATATACAGTAGGTAGGAGTGAGTGGTGGATATACAGTAGGTAGGAGTGAGTGGTGGATATACAGTAGGTAGGAGTGAGTGGTGATATACAGTAGGTAGGAGTGAGTGGTGGATATACAGTAGGTGGGAGTGAGTGGTGATATACAGTAGGTAGGAGTGAGTGGTGGATATACAGTAGGTAGGAGTGAGTGGTGGATATACAGTAGGTAGGAGTGAGTGGTGGATATACAGTAGGTAGGAGTGAGTGGTGGATATACTGTAGGTAGGAGTGAGTGGTGATATACAGTAGGTAGGAGTGAGTGGTGATATACAGTAGGTAGGAGTGAGTGGTGATATACAGTAGGTAGGAGTGAGTGGGGAGAATTTTTCAGTACAAGTGTTAGGAGGAACAGAGTGTGTGATATTTTGGCCATGCTGCATTTATACAGAAGGAAGAAGGAAGTGAATGTGAGGATTGTGCTAATCTCTTCCCTACGTATTTACTGAAATTTGCTGCACTGACAATTTCACAGCTAACAATGACTCACTGCATGTCCCTTTGTACCACAGAGCCACCTGACCGCAGCCACACATTCCTCCTTCTCCACTGTCTGGATGCAACTCTCCCCTATGCCTACGAGTTCCTCGGCTGCCAAGCGTACCCTTTCTTCACCCCACGCGCACTGAACTGCCTCATTGTGGTACTGCAGTCCTTGGCACAGTGTTGTGGGAGTGAGGTGTCTGGGCCTGTGGAGAGTGGGAAGACGGAATTTGTGAAGGGTGTAGGGATGCTCTGTGGGAGGAACGTGATGCTGACCCGTTGCAGCCAACTCATGGATCCTGCAGTTGTGGTCTCTCTAATGGAAGGGTGTTCACAGGTGAACAGAGGTGGTTTGTGGGGGGAGATGTGAGGGCGCCGCATTGTGGATAGAACAGAACTGTGTCTACCTATGTACGTATGTACTGTACGTACATATATACGTATATGTAACTCACTTGTTATTCGTACACTTTGGAATTTTGAAAATTCAAGTACATATATGTCAGTAGCCATATCAGCTCTCCCTCACTCACACCCTCTCTCTCTCTCTCTCTCTCCCTTTCCCTCCACCCTCTTGGTCCCACCCAGTCTGGCTCCTGGGTGTGCTTTGCCGAACTGCTCAGCCTTAGCCAAGAGGTCCTCTCTCTCTTTGGCCACCTCCTCCAAACAATAACAGCAGCAGTGAAGGCTAGACAAGATGCATGCACATTCTTCAATGGAAAGAAGGTACGTATGTGGTGGCTGAGGGTCTGTAGAGTTTATTCATGTGTAATACAGTATACCCTAATGATTTGATTTGTACTGTATATATTGTAAATATGTATACAGTACTGTAAATTCGCTTAGTATTATTTAGTGTGTGTAGGTATGTATACGTATGTTTGAGTGTGTACGTATGTGTAAGTATGTGTGTATTTATGCAACTTCCTGGCATGACCTCAAATGTTATCAAGTGCCTGAGGCAGAGAATTGAACTGTGTGCACTCCGGGGCAGTACACACATCATGCATGTACGTATGTACATACATGCATACGTATGTCAATCCCCCCACACTGTGCCCTCCTCTTCAGATCCCAGTGGTGGTTGGTTTTGGTGTGTTTGTCACCACTACAACCCGTGAGAGCCACACTACCCTGCCCAGCTGCTTGCAGGAGCACTTCCGCTCTTTTGCTCTTACACCACCACCACCCGGGCTGATCTTCAGGGTGCAGGCGGCCATTTTGGGCTACCGCCAGGCCCGCCTCCTTGCCGACAGGCTGATGGTGTTGTACAACCTCTCAAAAGAGCAACTGTAAGTCTTTATGTTGTCTGTCTGCACAGATCCTCTTAGTATACTGAAGTTTTTGAAGTTGTACACATCCACATTCCTCTACTCGTGGTTGTATTGTGTCTCTGCGGTGTTACAGGATTGACTCAGTTGTGAGCATGTCTGCACTTGTTGCTGTCCTCAAGACAGTTGCTCGATGTCACTTCAAGACAACCCACACCACTGCTGTGGAGGAGCCAAGCCAAGTGGATTTTGTGTCTCTCCCTTGTGTACTCCCTACGACTGCCAGTGAGAACCGACTGAAGGGGGCAGATGTGACCCCAGTGCACTCCTCATCTCGGTTGGGCCACCTCAGTGTGATAAGTGGAGTCGTGCAGTTAGTGCTTCCTCGAATACCGAATCACGTGAGTGAACTCTGCAGGAAGGACGGGGGGAGGGAGGGAGGAGGGCTTTAAGAGTGGATGTGGAGCATGTACGTAAATACGTATGTACATACTTTGTGCCATTTATGCCCATGCCTTGTTTGGTATTGTAAATACATATGATCACCACCCTTCATTTCATGTGGTGCCGTGGACCTCTTTGACTTGAAATGTGAGCAATGGCATTGTCGCCAATGCTCAGCTGTATAACAGTATTGGTACGTACGTATACGTACATACATATATTACTCTGGTACCGTATGTATGTGCAGTTGTTACATACATATGCGTCACCTGTTCATTATTTTGTACGTACGTATGTCATCACTACCCCTACTCTGCTGTTTATTGTCATCAATGCCTCTAATCCACAGGAGCGCCGAGTCTTCTTTGCCATTCTGCGTGATGTGTTTGTGGGCGTGGTAGACCACACCCAGCTGGAGGAACTGGTCCAAGAGATCCACCCCCCTCCTGCCACATTACTCTCACGGCAGGTGGATAACTCCTCCCCTCTCTCTACCAATGTCGGCGTCTTATCCCCCACCACTGCCCATCCAGCAGTGGATGGAGATGATGGGAGAGTCCAAGTGATGGAAGCTATCGCTCGTGAGGCACAACTCCTAGGCCTGCTCCTGCACCAGCCCTGGATGAGTGCAGTGGCTCAAGTGCATACTGCACTGTGCGCCAATCATGGTGGGTGCAGGCTGTAGTTACATAATCATTGGCCAATCATAGTGAGTGTTGTATCAGCCAATCAATGTGCATATGCATTATACATTCGTATGCACGTACAGTATGTATGACTCGCTTTCGGAAGAGTTATGTGGTAATTTATTGAGTAAAGTTCTTCATACTAGCTAGAAAGATTCACTGATGAAGATATATACATACTTAGCTGAAGGTTACCAAAATCTTTGGAAATTTGTGAATCTTTCTGGCTAGAGTGAATGAACAGGAATATTGTCAACTCCACCTAACCACTCAAGAGGACTGTTTGAACGTGGTCACTATTTACCTCTGACTATCATCTCTCTTTTCATTCATGCCTTATGGCCGGCAGATATGTACCTCATGTGTGTGCATGTGTCTGTACAGGGGTCATGTGTAGTTGTGTACTGTGCGCCTAACTGTGTGTGTTTGTCGTGGTGTGCATGTCTGTATGTATGTAATGCCATAAAGGCTGATTTCTAGTACTGTATGTACATACAGTACATGCATATGTGTCTACTGCAATAGCCTCTACCACATCATACGTAAGTCTGTATGTTTTATGTATGTACGTATGTGTTTCGTGAATCCATACCTACGTATGTATATGTGTGTATGTCCTGTTTGTGCTCTTGCAGCCGTTGTACTTGCTGGTACCGCTGGCAGTGGAAAGTCTGTCTGTATTGACACTGTTGTGGCAGTGGTGAACTCTCTCAAGCATCACCATGGCGAGGCTGCCCCTGTCCAAGTCAAGCTGCACCGACTGTACCCCGTTGTGTTTGAGGACCTGTCTGCTCTGTTTGGACAGGTCACTTCCGAAGCAGACTGGAAGGATGGTGTCTTCTCTGCGCTCCTGAGGAAGGCTCTCCAGGTAGGCAATCACCACACAGTAAGAATAGTGTTTGTGCGGTTAGATGAAGGCAGGAACTGTGAGTATAACCTCAATTACAGGTGAATTGATCATGCTAAGGCTCGTACTTTATTATTTGATTCTGTGTATGCGTTGGATTATGTGGCACCTTGTGGTAGCTCAAGGCTGTAAGGACAATCGTGGAGAGCCAATGTGTTCCTCAACATTTTCTTGTTCCACTGAAACAGACGTTGAGCAGAGTGTATGTACATACACTGCTAGTTGTTGAGGTATACGTTGATCACTACATTAAATGGATATTGTCTGCATGAATTGTAATCATTGGCAACCCCCGTAGCTCCTCCAAAAAGGATTAGTTGGAAGCTGACATCACTTAAGTACTTACTTGCATACATACATGTATGTTTGTACGTACCTCATTTGACAGCAGTAATTTGCACAGAGAAGGAGACTACATGTATATGGAAGTGATAGTTGTATTTCATTGCATGCAGGTTATAAAGAATAGCCTGTGTATGAATAGTACGTATTTGCAGATTGAGTGAAGTACGTAGTAGCTGCTCATTGCAGCACCGTGTTTATGCTACCCTTGATTCAGGTTCAGCAGACCGTCGGCTGGTTCTGCTTCGATGGCCCACTCTTCCCATCCTGGGTGGACCACCTGTCCAGTCTGGTGGGCGTGTCCAGAGTCTTCTGTCATCCCTGTGGGGATCGCCTCTCCACAGCTCAGAAGGGCATCAAACTACTCTTTGAAACTGGAGACTTGTCAGAAGCCAGCCCAGTAACAGTGACACACGCTGTAAGTACAAGCTGGCTATCCTCATAGTATAGTGCGTGCTGCCGGAGTGGATTTACGTATTTGTTGGTTGCTTTTGTATGCCCCTGACATTGAAATGAAGCCAGGCAAGTCTTGTATGTGGTTGCAGTACAACTTACCACACTTGTGTGTTACATAGTTGAACAGAGTGCAAGTACGGGTGATACTATTGCTTTGACACTGCTAAGTGTGTGGACAAGTGTTCCTTTTTATTTGTATGTACTTACAGATCGTTGTAGGTTTGTACACTTTTGCTTGCGTACATTTGTGTGTGCTCTTCGTTTGCTCTGTGTTTGACTGGTTTTGGCAGGATGAGGGGTGATGCTTCTGTAACTTTAGCTGACATTCCTAATGTGTGTGTGTGCGTGTGTGCGTGTGTGTGTGTGTGTGTGTGTGTGTGTGTGTGTGTGTGTGTGTGTGTGTGTGTGTGTACGTGTGTGTACGTGTGTGTACGTGTGTGTGTGCCTGTGTAGGGCCTGGTGTATTTTGATTGTGATGTGCTGGACTGGAAGGTTCTGGTGGAGTCATGGTGCAGCACAAGGAGGAGCAATGAAGTGCATGTAAGTAGTTGGTCTCAGGTGTAACGAAGTGGGGAGAGGGAGGGGGGGGGGACTGAGGATCTTGGAGAGGATGCTGTACTAGTCTCTAATGCTTGCATTGCACTGCGATTTAGTTGCTTCCGCATTCTACGCATGTATGTATGTAAATTTATGTACGTACATAGCACATACGTAGTACATACATACGTACTATATGCTCGCTTATGTTTATGGTTACATCATGTACTGTACATGCATACGTACGTATGCCTTTGTACACTTCCATGCATTATTAAAGGTCTTTATATTGTGAGTGTTGAGGTTCATTGACCAAGGCACTGATGATATGCTTTGTATGCAATTAAAAATTAGTGCATCAAGTTTACCACACTCAACTCCCCTCAACATGCATGTAATATGTAATGTATGTATGTGCGTGTCCTCCTCTCCTTTACCACTGCTTCCCACACCTCTATTCAATGTGTGCTAGTGTCTGAGGCGGTTTCTTGACAGCATTGTCCCTCCAGTGTGCCAGTTTGCACTCAAGAAGCTTGGCCAAGCCTATTGCCAGACAGGACTTGTTCAGTCCATGCTCAGCTACCTCACTGCTCTTCTCGATGTGAGCCACCCACTACTAGTGCTTCTATCATTGATGAAAGTGGATATGATTGAGACTCATGTGTTGTAGGATGCAAAGAGTGTGCATGCACTGGGTTGTAAGCAAGGTAACCTACTGTAGGAGCTCAGGAAAGTGTTCAAAAGTTTTTGGCATGGTGGCCTTTGTCAGCTAATAGGCTGATCTATCAGCTGACGAAATACTTCTCAGTTCTACGCATTCTGCTTCATTGCCCCTCCCACAAGCTGGTGCACGCACCCATTGGTAATGTGTGTATTATACTGTAATTCATTGTATGTACATACGTATATATACGTATGTGTGTATATTTATCAAAGTGGCCATTGTGTCAGCACACATACATATCATGGGTTAGAACTGGCTAGTTCTATTCCAGTATTGTACTTGTACATGTAACTGCCTATTACTGTTAGCCATTGGCCCAGGATTTGAGAGGGATGTTGAATTATTTAGGCCACCAGATCAGAACCTGTGTATTACTTACAGTGTACTGTATGTCTGTACGTATAATGTGTTAGTTTCATCTCATGACACCTTTTCAATCCTTTTACTGTACACAGGGCTATGCAGAAACAGCTGAAGTCTTCTCTGAGAACCACGTGGAGAGGCTGTTTTTGTTTGCTGTCATCTGGGGCTTTGGTGGCGCGCTCGGGGTCGAGGAGCAGATGGACCTCAGCAACCTGCTGAAAAGTCTCACCACTGGACTGCCTGATGACGACTCTGCAGTGTCTGTCTTTGACTACTACGTGGATGAGTCTGGAGAGTGGGACGTCTGGCAGACATGGTATGAGACGTACAGTAGTGCATGCGTGGTATAATTATAGTGTACGTACGTAGCATCAATGATTGTATACTTGTATTTGAGGTTGGTGGGGAAGGTATGCTAGTCAGTTGGCTGTTTTGTTGGTGTCCTGCAGTGTTCCCAAGGTCGACTACTCGACTCAACTGGACCCTATTAATGGTCTCTTTGTGGAGACAGCACAGACTGTGAGTGCTGTGTGTGTGTGTGCACACATGTGTGTTTGAATACATGTAAGCGTGTATGTACGTAAGTGTTTGTCTGTTAGGGGAGGGGTGTAGTCCTTTTCATTAATACCTACCTAGTCCCTCTTAGCCATACTGTACATACATAGTCATACAGGCATACGTACGTTAGATTTCAGGGTTGTTTAGCCCAGACTTCGATATCTCTGGTAGAGAAAAGTTGTCCAGCCAGTAATTACGTATATAATGTGACTTAAGGAGCACATTCCTTTGGCAACATCTGTAATGTATGTCACTATGTACATCACCGTGGGGACAGAAGAAGCAACCAGTCCATGTGAAAAGCCACTACACTGTAGAATTCTACAACTTACGTACCTTGACTCTGACAAATATGTACAACTCTTGGGAGGGAGTTATATTTTATGACCTTTTGTTGCTGCTGTTTGAATGTACTGATGTATGTATGTATATGTGTGAAATGCATACATATGCTATTGTGTCTATGTACTGCATATATATGTGTGTACGTAGGTATGTGTGAAGACACTGCTAGAACTGACCCACCGAAGTGGTCAGCATGTGCTACTTGTTGGATGTAGTGGTGCCGGGAAAACCACCACCATCAACAACTTCTTGGCAGGCAGAGGTTAGTCCGATGTACTGGTGTTTGAATGTACAGGCAATATCAACACTGAGACTGACAACTCCTCCTATCTTAGTATAGCTCCACTAGCCAGGAGATTGGGACAGATGTCACTTGTCAGTAGTGAGTCAGGCATTTCAACCCAATCTGGGGTCTTCATCAGTGATAAACTCGCAAGCGATATCTGTCCCAATCCCTAGGCCAACTTACTCCACATTGCCAAGTGTGAGTGCACCTAGCCACACAGAGATCTTTAAAGTGTAATTGATGCTGTAAATGCATCCCTATTCTGCGCCTCTGCAGCCCTTCACTTCTCCAGCACAGAATCAGTGAAGAAGCTCACCTTTAGCCGGCAAACAGCAGCCTCATTTGTGCACAATTTCATGGAGAACAACTTTCACAGAAGGCAAGGTGAGCAAAGGTAGACAACAGTACATACCTACGTACATAGGTATGTACTGTATATGCGACGTACGTACGTATATGTGAGTGAGCACAAAACGCGTGGCATATGGAATAAAAAAGGTGCATACAAGATGATAAGTTGTACGTAGATCGAAACGTCACCTACAGACAGTGGCACCTCCAAGCAAAATGTAAGAACAAGAAGCGACTAATACTGTCTTGAACTGGAGTACTGCAGAGATTAAGCAGTGTACTGCGAAATCACTGTGGCTTTCAAGTGAACAATGCAAACAGGCAAACCAGCCTGTATTCAAGCAGTGTGCACAGGTAAGCCCTACGAGTGAAGAAGCGTCGATTCATTGAGTCAACAGTATACAGGTAAGAATTTGCATTCACACATGACATGGACATGAACGCAATTACCTTTAATGGGTATTAATTAAAGGTATTGCACATGAGTGACAGGTATGACAGTAATTTTCGAAGTCTCAACTTCTTGAACCTTTCTTCCCTCAACCTGCAAATAATAGTATGTATGTGTTGTGGTGTTCACGCCATGAAGTGAATGCTGCACTATCTGAGCAACATTTGCATCAAGGATATTGGCTAAGATCTAGCTACTATTGGCACAGGCCCAGTTGTAGTAATGCTCAAACCATTGACCCCCATGCTGGCAACCGAAAGCTTCCGAGCAACTCATCAAGGAACACAGTGTTATGAGGACAACCACAATCTCTGTAGACTCACTGCAGAACAAGGCATCCACTGTGGTGTGATGCAAGAAGTAATGTACTGTATCACGATGATGTAGTATCAACAATAGAATCCAACATACTGTAAGAATTCTGTGTGGAACATTTGCTACACATATGCTATACATATGTGGGGTGCAATTAAACTGCAAAAATGTAGTCTGCAAAAAGAACACCAAAGTCATGTTATTGACAATTGTCCAATAATCATATCTTCTCTCAGTGCAATGTGTCAGCTGTTGCGTGTGTAGTGGAGTCTCTGGCCACTGTTGTTCCTTCACTCACTTTTGCTGCACAATCGTATTGGGGGTAGCTTCCATTACCAAACAGGTTGACTTGTTCATTGGCTAAAAGTCTTCTTTGGCTTGCCTACAGTGTGTGTTGGCGTGCCTTGTACGTAAGTGCACAAGTAAATGTCACACTCATTCAGTGTAGATGCTGAGAAGTGACAAGAGTAGACCAGGCAGCTGAGCTGTGTTGCTGCTGTTGGCTGTAGCAGAAAGCTTGCATTCGTTTCTACTGTGTCAATCATCCTTAATTTAAGCAGTAAATGAAAATGTAGTGTGTATGTACACATGTAGTACTGCACCAATGTAGCATTTTACTGTGACAATATTACTGTACATGCATTGCCTGTCTACATCAGTACAGCTACATGCAAAATAGTAAACTCAGCTATGGACAGTGTGTGGCTAATTTGCACATATGTACAGTCATTACGGTACCGTACTGTATTCTTGAACTGTAGAGAACTGTTGCTACATGTCCACACATGCCAACTTGACTATTACTTGTGAAGTGATAGCGAATACATAAAAGCAGCTCGAACCAATCACACTGGAAAGAACCTACCAACGAATTAAGTATGTATGGTAATTCAGTTGATAATCAACTGAGAAACGTGCGTTCCAAACAAACAAGCACTTTTCCCAAACTGTGGCTGGTTAGGTATGCTAGGAAGAACTTGCCTCACGCTACAGTCTCAACATGACGTATACCACTGTGAGTGTTGAAAGCTCCCATGCAGTTTGGGACAATCGCTACTGCACACCATATATGGCATCGCAGTATAGTGTACAATTTATATATATATATACCACCACACAGTGCAAATTGCTAAAGTGTCTGTGTAGTTTATATATATATATATAACATATTTACACACAGTATAGTGTACACAGTGCCATGTGTAAACTCAAATTTGGGACAGTACATAGAATTTGGGATTAGAAATGGCTTTCATTTCCACTATCAATATTGACAATGAAACAAGTTTCATTTTCTTCATTGTTTTTAGTGGATATGTAAGTATACAAACAAAGCTGCAGTTGCAATTGCTCATTTGTGGGTGCCTTCAACGACTGAGACAGAATGCTCAAGATGAAACTCTTTGTGTTTCTTATTCAACTGTGGACCCTGACTTTATCAACTAATGTTAGCAGCTGTGTGGACAACTACCTAGACTTTGAGGAGCAGACCTTTGGCAACAACAGTGAGAACAGAATGAAGCTGTACCAAGCTTTCTATCCTCCCAATGATCACCTGCCTTACTCAGTGGCAGTGAGCTATCAGGCTGTTCTTCCCAATGGAACTAGGGTCAACATCTCCACTGACCCCAGCTGCACTGACAGACAAGTGTGGCTGTGGTTATCCTCTCCTTTTCTGCTCAATATACATCCTACAAACTTGAATCGCTTAGCTCTGTATACCCTGAACCACTTCACTGAGTGGGTTCCTCCACATCTTACCATTGCAACACCTCTGCCTTGTTCGGCCATAGCTGAAGAATTCCTCACTCTAATGACCACTTCAGTAAGTAGTACAATGAATTTACAGTGTGTTCTTGTACACACTGAGGAAGTTTCTTGTTTGTACATGTGTGGTTCACTTTGTTGCTGTTCTCATCTCCCCAGCTTCAGGCATATGCATTGGGTGAGATGTCAAATGGAAAATATTTGGAATATTCCCTCCAAGGGTGTACCAGAGGTGTAGTCATTTTTTATCTAAGGGAGGGAAACCTAGTTCTACACAGTTATGGCTTTTTCGGGGTAGTCAGCTTTATTTTTGTATGGCTTTTCGGTTCTATGGCTTCTGTTTTACTGCTTCAAGCACCCCTTAAGTCTCTATCTCAGACTATGGATAGCTACTCATTGGACTCATATGGAATGTTCTGGGGATTGTCAGCCATTCTCTGCCCATTTGTAGCATTGCTGCTATACATAGATATCAGATATTTGTCAGAAAGCACCTTCAATCCTGGCAACCAACAGACAAGTTACGTTAGGTACATGTGGCCATTTGTCCTTGCTTTCCCTATGATATTCAGTGCACCTGTGGCCATTTACGTTGGTGTCAAGTATAACCTCCCCACTCCCTCTGTCTATGTTCTTCCTGCTAAACTCCTCTGCTGCTGCAGTGAGAAACGTGCTCGAGCATTGATTCTTTCACTAACCGTTTGGCTTGGCTTGGTTGCTGCCAATTTCATTGTTGGTCATGGTTTATTTGTTTTGAAGGCCTTTCCAGTAGCACCATTCGCTGTTACTGTGAATGTGATGCTGCTTGTATTGAGTGTGATGTGTCTCACTTACATCATGGCATTGGTCTTCACAATCTGTGCATCTGTTGGTTCCCGAAGGTGTCTTAGTAGCAGGGCTGACTGTGTAGCTACAGTTCGTGCTGCAATGCTCATCCCTCTCTTGTTGGCAGTCATCTTTTTCAGCTTTAAAGATGCTTTTCATAGCCAATTAGTTAATACTGCAACTCAACAGAACAGCCTTCATGTACTTCTTAAGGCATTGTTCACACCTGTACTCCTGGCGGCCATGAGCTTGTATTTAAAGAGGTTCATTTCTGTGTGGATGCACTGGTCTCCTGGTGGTGAGAAGGATGGTTGTGCTCTCAGTTCAGTCCGTGGCAATTGGCGCAACGAATACGAAGCTCTAGATGATGTAGCTGTGGAGTAGCGAATGTGTGCCTTAATCTTCATGTTCATCATAATTTGTAGCAATGACTCCATGGTTTGTTTGCAAAAGATGTACGTAGCTGTTGTTTACAACTTGACTTATAGCGATGACTACTATGTGCATTGTATTGTATTTGAGCAGATTGTGTGTATAAGTTATGTTAACAAATGTGTTCAATGTCTTAACTATACCACTTACTTATTACACGATTGGCTGCAATAGCTATGATATTATCCCAAGCATTTTTTAAAGCACACACTTTCCAGGTAGCTTTAGTACTGTACTTGCCTTAACAGCACAAGTCACTCAGCAGATGGCAACATGTTTAGAGTGTTCGTCATCACTAATGATCAATCTGCATTATAATTGCTGACGGTGCTCTGTGTTTATGTACATAATGTTCCGAACATTTTGCATGCTCAAAGCACCCTTAGCTCAAGAGATCAGCGAACAGGCTCAAATCAGTCTTCTTCTTCATCAGTGACAGAGAGTTTAAACAATTCTGACCACCATTGCTTCAAATAGGTTTATCCAAGGTATGGAAGTGTGCTTTAGTGAAACAAATATTGCTCTTAAATGTATATTTGGCCTTACTGGGTTTACCTTCAAGATTTGACCTAAAATTGCATTGATATTTAATGGGGTAAATACTGCAACAAGTGACAGAGATTATCCTAAATCGTAGACTCTGCTTTCATAGCAGTCTCCTTTGTGTGCAGGAGTGTCATTGCTTAGCATGTCATCGCACAATATAAAGAACATGCTGCACATACAAGTTCTGGCAAATACAAACTGTTCTGGGGTTCTTTCGCCTTCACTGGTCATCTGCTGTTATGGAGGTGGTAAACCGGTCAGTCACTACCAGTACAATATGAGTAATGCAGTAGGAGACATGTGCAATTTGTTTCCTTCCTTGTCTTCTGTTCATAATGTTCTTGAATTTCTCTAGCAACAGCTCGTGCTGTTGGTTTGACAGAAGCTGTTTGTACTGTAATTCCTACTATTGTGTGGCTTCTATTTTACAGCAGTTCAGCTGTTCATTTTGCAGAATGTTCTGCAGTAAAGTTTGCTGTTTTTGATTTTGTACAAGCAATGGCACAAGCATTTCTGTAGGCGGTGTAAGTACATAATATAATATATTCAAGTATTGTGGTTTGGGCAATTCTGAGGGTGCCTCCCTATGGGTGGACATATCTAGGCAGGAATAGGTGAACCCTGTTCCTGCCGGTTCGTTCTTCAAGGGATTATGGTAGCCATACAACAGAGGAATGTGGCATCAATCTTCTCCGCAGCACACAGGATTCTGTTTGGTGTGTTACATTGTTCCTGTGTGCTTGTGTTTGTTACTCTGTGGCATCCATGGGTGTGTCAGACTACAGGTGCCTGTTTGCGTCCAGTAGAAAGCTTCCAATTTGCAAAGTTTGTCTATTTTAGCAGAAAGTATAGTCCATCACACGTAGACTAAGTCGGAAAGGTCCTGTTTGATATTCTGCTCTTGACCATTTTCACTAATCCTGATACAGTACAAACATCTGAAAGTCCACAAAAACTGAAACTGTATCTGCACAAGCTACTGTCTATATATCAAACTTTGTCCTTGTGTTTTCTCAAATACTACACACTTTCAATGGCATAATGCAAACTTTGCTGCTCAACACCTGAGAGTACGTAAGTCCAGTAAACAAAATACATCACTGAGAGGATGTATGTAGAGACAGTAGGTTTGCCAGCACTAACTAACTATACCCATGTACGTATATACGTGCGCATGTTCTCAATATTCACATTGTGAAAATCCACTATGCACGTTCATTGCTGGACAAGTCCCTGTAAGTGCAGTAAACTCAATACACTATCAAAAGTGTGCAGCACGTTCAGTAGGTATCTATAGCCTGTACTTAAACTTTCACTGTATGGTCACATTGACACACCACAACCAGCCTAGCTTACACAAACTAAGTCTACTAATTCCCACTTGTTACAACCCAACAATAGTGCATCACTCCGAACATGAGAGCTCAGAACTTTTATGATGCTGGACTGTCCTTTCAGTAATCAACCTACCATATATACATACAGTCTTATATATTGATACCACACTTGTGTACACTTAGGGCATGCTGTTTCCTCGTTTCTGAAATTTTTTTTCATTTTCTGCTTTGCTCTAGTCGGTAAGTTAACTATAAATAGCTCGTGTGGGGTGCCTTCGGTAACTCAGAAAAATGCTCAAGATTAATCTGGGTCTTCTGATCATCCTGCAACTGTCAACTTTGGCATTCTCAGATGATGGCAGTAGCTGTGTGGACAACTACCTAGACTTTGAGGAGCAGACTTTTGGCAACAACAGTGAGAACTGGCTGAAGCTGTACCAAACGTTCTATCCTCCCAATGACCACTTCCCTTACTCAGTGGTAGTGACCTACCAGACTGTTCTTCCCAATGGAACTAAGGTCAACATCTCCACTGACCCCAGCTGCCCTGATAGACAAGTGTGGCAGTATCTTCTCCCACTTTCTTCCTTTTGGATGCTACAAACTTGAATCGCTTAGCTCTTTATACCCTGAACCACTTCACTCAGTGGGTTACCCCCACAACTTACCATTGCAACACCTCTACCTTGTTCAGCCATGGTTGAAGAGTTTCTAACACTACTGACAACTTCAGTAAGTGGTACAATGAATGTACATTGTGTATTCTCCTGTGCACACGAAGAGGTTCCTTGTTAGCCGTGCGTGATTCACAATATGCTGTTCCTCATCTCCCCAGCTTCAGGCATATGCTTTGGGAGAGAGATTAAAGGGAGGGCACACGGGATATTCCCACCAAGTGTGTGCCACAAGCATAGGCATATTTGTAGAAAGTACAAGCTCAGCAGTTTGTGTATATCAGACTATTCGCACTATTGGCGTAATTGGCATTGCTTTTTTATGTATTTTTAATGTAATGGCGTCTTTTGCACTACTCCAAGTACTTCTTAAGGCTCTTTTACAGAAAATGGAATCTTCCAATTATTCTTTTGACTCTTATGGGATGTTCTGGGGAACGTCTGCCATTCTCTGTCCAGCCCTAATGGTGCTCCTGTATGAAGACATCACACATTTGTTTAGTTTCACCTTTGCCTTTCAACATTAAGAGTATGCCACATGCATGTGGCCATTTGTCCTTACTTTACCTATGATAGTCTGTGCACCTGTGGCCATTTACTTTGGTGTCAAGTTTAACCTCCCCACTCCATCTGTCTACCTCCTCTTTCCTAAACTCCTGTGCTGCTGCAGTGAGAAACGTGCTCGAGCATTGGTTCTTTCAGTGACCCTTTGGTTTGACTTGGTTGCCGCCAATTTCTTGGTTTGTCATGGAGTGTTTGTTGTGTATGTCTTTTTAGTGGCACCATTTGCTGTTACTGTGAATGTGATGCTGCTTGTGTTGAGTTTGATGTGTCTCACTTACATCATGGCATTGGTGTTTACAATTTGTGCATCTGTTGGTTCCCGAAAGTGTCTCAGGAGTAGGGCTGACTGCGTTTCTGCAGTTCGTGATGCAATGCTCATCTCTCTTCTGTTGGCAGTCTTCTGCTTTAGTGTATTACTTGTTTTCAGTAGTAATTTTGTCAATACTGCAACTCAACAGAACAGTTTTCCCATGTTAATCAAGTCTCTAATCGCTCCTATTCTTCTGGGTGTGGTAAGCTTAGGTTTGAAGAGGTTCATTCTTGTTTGGATGCGTGGGTCACTTGGTGGTGTGAAGGATGATAACGACCCTCCAAGACATAGGTGGAATGGATACCAAGTGCTGGATAATGATAATGTGATGCAGTAACCAACTGCAGTGTGTACTTTACTTGTTATGGGTGCAATAAAGGCTGTATCTTGTAGTTTGCCATTCATATAACTACTTTTGTATTGATGCTTTAATACCGTATGGACCTTAATTTTCGCGGTACTAAACTTTCGCGGTTTTCGCGGTTCGACAGCCATCCGCGAAAGTTTAGACCAGCGCTTACTGGGCAGCGAATAACGTCCATTTTGATGAACAGTTACGTCACAATTCTATAAAAAGGCTACAGTGTTTGGGCGTAGCGAACACCGGTGTGGCGTAGCGTCGAATCGCCTCTGTGGTGACTAATTCTGACTCGCGACTTCAAACATCCTTTGAACGATCTTAGAAACGACAACTTTTGCACGTCTTCGTAATTGTGAACAACAATTGACATTTACCCGCGGTGGGTTTCTACGCCAGACCTTACAGAGGAAGTTGGAATGGGCCGAATATGACGAGGGACAAGTACGCAGAGCAGGGTAGCGGTGAACAGCGTCATTGCTTTGCTATAGCTTCTCCGACTCCTCGCGCAGCCTGGACAGGCTTCGTATATGGCTTATATGCGAAGCACATATTAGTACAGATATATATTCAATATAATATAGTGGGACGCCATCCGCGAAAATAAAAACGCAAAAAACGCGAAAATTCTCAATCCGCGAAAGTTTAGTACCGCGAAAATTAAGGTCCATACGGTATACACACTGTATGTACGTAGCTTGCGAACTACTATTATGTGCCCTTTTTAAAGTATGGCGTTCATTCATTCATTCATAGAAACTGTTTTGTTGTGTATGTAAGTCTGCTTTAATTAAATGAAAATGAATGCTTTTTGCAGGTTACTATTTTTCAATATGTATATGTTATGTTTTGAGCAATTATTATAGTATCAACAGTAAAATCCACAAAATAGCATAGTGTAAGAAGTTTCGTCTCGAACAGTTGCTATACATACACATGTGGGGTGTTGATAGAGTAAAGATTCATTACCACGTCTATAAATAGGCAGTTCCTTGGTTCTCGAGCGTAAGACACGTGGTAGATAGCTTCACTTAGCAAAACATTTCGGCCCCAAAAGGGCCTTCTTCAGTTGCAAAGGGGTACAAAACAGATTTGCTAAGTGAAGCTATCCACCATGTGTCTTACGCTCGAGAACCAAGGAACTGCCTATATGGGGTGTTATTAAACTGCCAAAATGTAGTCTGCCAAAAGAACACCAAAGTCATGTTATTGGCAATTGTCCAATAATCACATCTGGTGCAATGTGTCAGCGTCAGTGCTGTGTATTGTACAATATATCAGCGTCAGTCTTGTGTATTGTGCAATGTATCAGCATCACTGCTGCGTATTGTGCAATTTATCAGCGTCAGTGTTGTGTATTGTGCAATGTGTCAGCATCAGTGCTGTGTATTGTGCAACGTATCAGCATCACTGCTGCGTATTGTGCAATTTATCAGTGTCAGTGCTGCGTATTGTGCAATGTGTCAGCATCAGTGCTGTGTATTGTGCAATTTATCAGCGTAAGTGTTGCATAATGTGCAATGTATCAGCGTCGCTGCTGAGTATTGTGCAATGTGTCAGCGTTAGTGCTGTGTATTGTGCAACGTGTCAGCGTCAGTGTTGCGTATTGTGCAATGTGTCAGCGTCAGTGCTGTGTTTTGTGCAATATGTCACCGTCAGTGTTGTGTATGTAGTGCAGTCTATGGCCACTATTGTGTTTCTTCACTCACTTTTGCTGCACAATCCTATTGGGGTGGTTACCATTACTGAACAGATTGACATGTTCACTTGTTTAAAAGTCTTCTTTGGCTTGCCTACAGTGTGTGTTGGCGTGCCTTGTACGTAAGTGCACAAGTAAATGTCACACTCACTCAGTGTACGTAGATGCTGAGAAATGACAAGAGTAGACCAGGCAGCTGAGCTGTGTTGCTGCTGTGGGCTGTGGCAGAAGCTTGTATTCGTTTCTACTGTGTCAATCATCCTTAATTAATTGGATGATGTGGTAGAGGCTCGTGTTGCTATGGCTTTGAATGTCAGTAGTGATGTGGAGCATTTCATGTAGCACAGCAGATTGTAATAGTGCAACGTTTCGACCCTGAAGGTCTTCATCAGGTACAAAAAATAAATTGCAATACAAACTAGTGTGCATTTAACTTTTATGTGGTCATATTTGTCAAAGGTGTCTGTGGGTATGTAGCTGTGCAAGAATGTGTTGTTGTAGGTTAAGACCTCTCCACATGTGCCAACAGATGCACACAGTGTACATACATATACATATTCTCCTCACAAGGTGCACATTAAAGCTAGTACACATGGAAGTGCTACTGATATAAGAACAGTTTAAGGAATGATTTGCATGGATTTTGCAAGTTAAGACGTGTTCACCTTCAGACAGCAAATATCCTTCAAGAACTCCAACAATAGCTGAACAAGCGGAATAGTGAAGGACAAACTGACAAGCTACACTCCGACCCTCTTTGTTCTCTCAAACTGAAATTAGCATGAGTTTTAACTTCAATTCATTCAATAGTCGTATCGACCCTCTTTGTTCTCTCAAACTGAAATTAGCATACGTTTTAACTTCAATTCATTCAATAGCCGTATCAATGATTGGGTTCTATGAATTGCCAAAGAACTTTCACCACTGATCAGTATGAGAGAGTTAGTCAGCTCAAACTCCCGACTTGTGAGAATCACAACTCCCATGTATTTTGGCATTAAGTAAATAGGCATATTGCTTTATTTAGCCACAATTTTAGTAGACATGTAGACAAGACCGGTCAGTGCATCCAACCTGCATGTTCGCATATAATTGGATGCACATATTGTGTGGTAACTTTTAGTACTGTATGTGTTCAATTTGTCAAATACTTACGTACGTATGTACATTGTCATGTGCCCATAGAATGATTATCTCTATTGACAGTACATATATTTGCTGGCTTTGCCAGCATGCATGTTGTATGTATGTTATTGAATTGATTTTCATTTTCTACACAGTTCTAATCGGTAAGTAAACTGTAAAACCAATAAATAGCTCGTGTGGGGTACCTTCGGTAACTCAGAAAGAATGCTCAAGATTAAGCTGGGACTTCTTATGACCTTCGGTAACTCAGAAAGAATGCTCAAGATTAAGCTGGGACTTCTTATGATCATCCTGCAACTGTCAACTTTGGCATTCTCAGATGATGCCTGTGTGGACAACTACCTAGACTTTGAGGAGCAGACCTTTGGCAACAACAGTGAGAACAGAGTGAAGCTGTACCAAGCGTTCTATCCTCCCAATGATCACTTGCCTTACTCAGTGGTAGTAAGCTACCAGACTGTTCTTCCCAATGGAACTATGGTCAACATCTCCACAGACCCCAGCTGCCCTGACAGACAAGTGTGGGTGTGGGTATCTTCTCCCACTTTCTTCCTTTTGGATCCTACAAGCTTGAATCGCTTAGCTCTTTATACCCTGAACCACTTCACTGTCTGGGTTCCCCCACATCTTACCATTGCAACACCTCTACCTTGTTCAGCCATGGTTGAAGAGTTTCTAACACTACTGACAACTTCAGTAAGTGGTACAATGAATGTACATTGTGTATTCTCCTGTGCACACGAAGAGGTTCCTTGTTAGCCGTGCGTGATTCACAATATGCTGTTCCTCATCTCCCCAGCTTCAGGCATATGCTTTGGGAGAGAGATTAAAGGGAGGGCACACGGGATATTCCCACCAAGTGTGTGTCACAAACAAAGGCATATTTGTAGAAAGTACAAGCTCAGCAGTTTGCGTATATCGCACTATTCGCACTATTGGCGTAATTGGCGTTGCTTTTTTATGTATTTTTAATGTAATGGCGTCTTTTGCACTACTCCAAGTACTTCTTAAGGCTCTTTTACAGAAAATGGAATCTTCCAATTATTCTTTTGACTCTTATGGGATGTTCTGGGGAATGTCTGCCATTCTCTGTCCAGCCCTAATGGTGCTCCTGTATGAAGACATCACACATTTGTTTAGTTTCACCTTTGCCTTTCAACATTCAGAGTATGAGACATACATGTGGCCATTTGTCCTTACTTTACCTATGATAGTCTGTGCACCTGTGGCCATTTACTTTGGTGTCAAGTTTAACCTTCCCATTCCGTATGTCTACCTCCTTCCGGCTAAACTCCTGTGCTGCTGCAGTGAGAAACGTGCTCGAGCATTGGTTCTTTCAGTGACCCTTTGGTTTGACTTGGTTGCTGCCAATTTCTTGGTTGGTCATGGTGTGTCTGTTGTGTATGCCTTTTTGGTAGCACCATTTGCTGTTACTGTGAATGTGATGCTGCTTGTGTTGAGTTTGATGTGTCTCACTTACATCATGGCATTGGTGTTTACAATTTGTGCATCTGTTGGTTCCCGAAAGTGTCTCAGGAGTAGGGCTGACTGCGTTTCTGCAGTTCGTGATGCAATGCTCATCCCTCTTCTGTTGGCAGTCTTCTGCTTTAGTGTAGTACTTGTTTTCAGTAGTAAGTTTGTCGATACTGCAACTCAACAGAACAGTTTTCCCATGTTAATCAAGTCTCTAATCGCTCCTATTCTTCTGGGTGTGGTAAGCTTAGGTTTGAAGAGGTTCATTCTTGTTTGGATGCGTGGGTCACTTGGTGGTGTGAAGGATGATAACGACCCTCCAAGACATAGGTGGAACGGATACCAAGTGCTAGATAATGATAATGTGGTGCAGTAACCAACTGCAGTGTGTACTTTACTTGTTATGGGTGCAATAATGGCTGTATCTTGTAGTTTGCCATTCATAACTACTTTTGTATTGATGCTTTAATATACACACTGTATGTACGTAGCTTGCGAACTACTATTATGTGCCATTTTTAAAGTATGGCGTTCATTCATTCATTCACAGAAACTGTTTTGTTGTGTATGTAAGTCTGCTTTAATTAAATGAAATTGACTGCTTTTTGCAGGTTACTATTTTTCAATATGTATGTTGTGTTTTGAGCAATTATTATAATATCAAGAATAAAATCCACAAAATAGCATAGTGTAAGAAGTTTCGTCTCGAACAGTTGTTATACATACGCATGTGGGGTGTTGATAGAGTAAAGATTCATTACCACGTCTATAAATAGGTTGTGTATTGTGCAATGTGTCAACGTCAGTGCTGAGTATTGTGCAATGTGTCAACGTCAGTGCTGCGTATTGTGCAATGTATCAGCGTCACTGCTGAGTATTGTGCAATGTGTCAACGTCAGTGTTGCGTATTGTGCAATGTGTCAGCGTCAGTGCTGTGTATTGTGCAATGTGTCAGCGTCAGTGCTGTGTATTGTGCAATGTGTCAGCGTCACTGCTGAGTATTGTGCAATGTGTCAACGGCAGTGTTGCGTATTGTGCAATGTGTCAGCGTCAGTGCTGTGTATTGCACAATGTGTCAGCGTCGCTGCTGAGTATTGTGCAATGTGTCAGCGTCAGTGTTGCGTATTGTGCAATGTGTCAGCGTCAGTGCTGTGTTTTGTGCAATGTGTCACCGTCAGTGTTGTGTATGTAGTGCAGTCTATGGCCACTATTGTGTTTCTTCACTCACTTTTGCTGCACAATCCTATTGGGGTGGTTACCATTACTGAACAGATTGACGTGTTCACTTGTTTAAAAGTCTTCTTTGGCTTGCCTACAGTGTGTGTTGGCATGCCTTGTACGTAAGTGCACAAGTAAATGTCACACTCACTCAGTGTACGTAGATGCTGAGAAATGACAAGAGTAGACCAGGCAGCTGAGCTGTGTTGCTGCTGTGGGCTGTGGCAGAAGCTTGTTTCTACTGTGTCAATCATCCTTAATTAATTGGATGATGTGGTAGAGGCTCGTGTTGCTATGGCTTTGAATGTCAGTAGTGATGTGGAGCATTTCATGTAGCACAGTAGATTGTAATAGTGCAACGTTTCGACCCTGAAGGTCTTCATCAGGTACCAAAAATAAATTGCAATACAAACTAGTGTGCATTTAACTTTTATGTGGTCATATTTGTCAAGGTGTCTGTAGGTATGTAGCTGTGCAAGAATGTGTTGTTGTAGGTTAAGACCTCTCCACATGTGCCAACAGATGCACACAGTGTACATACATATACATATTCTCGTCACAAGGTGCACATTAAAGCTAGTACACATGGAAGTGCTACTGATATAAGAACAGTTTAAGGAATGATTTGCATGGATTTTGCAAGTTAAGACGTGTTCACCTTCAGAAGGCAAATATCCCTCAAGCACTCCAACAATAGCTGAACAAGCGGAATAGTGATGGACAAACTGACAAGTTACACTCCGACCCTCTTTGTTCTCTCAAACTGAAATTAGCATGAGTTTTAACTTCAATTCATTCAATAGTCGTATCGACCCTCTTTGTTCTCTCAAACTGAAATTAGCATAAGTTTTAACTTCAATTCATTCAATAGTCGTATCGACCCTCTTTGTTCTCTCAAACTGAAATTAGCATACGTTTTAACTTCAATTCATTCAATAGCCGTATCAATGATTGGGTTCTATGAATTGCCAAAGAACTTTCACCACTGATCAGTATGAGAGAGTTAGTCAGCTCAAACTCCCGACTTGTGAGAATCACAATTCCCATGTACTTTGGCATTAAGTAAATAGGCATATTGCTTTATTTAGCCACAAGTTTAGTAGACATGTAGACAAGACCGGCCAGTGCATCCAACCTGCATGTTTGCCTATAATTGGATGCACATATTGTGTGGTAACTTTTAGTACTGTATGTGTTCAATTTGTCAAATACTTACGTACGTACGTACATTGTCATGTGCCCATAGAATGGTTATCTCTATTGACAGTACATAGTACATCTGTCTACCTCCTCTTTCCTAAACTCCTGTGCTGCTGCAGTGAGAAACGTGCTCCAGCATTGGTTCTTTCACTGACCTTTTGGTTTGACTTGGTTGCCACCAATTTCTTGGTTGGTCATGGAGTGTTTGTTGTGTATGCCTTTTCAGTGGCACCATTTGCTGTTACTGTGAATATGATGCTTCTTGTGTTGAGTTTAATGTGTCTCACTTACATCATGGCATTGGTCTTCACAGTCTGTGCATCTGTTGGTTCCCGAAAGTGTCTCAGGAGCAGTGCTGACTGCGTTTCCACAATTCGTGCTGCAATGCTCATTCCTCTTCTGTTGGCAGTCATCTGTTTCAGCTTATTTCTTGCTTTCAGTAGTAAGTTTGTCAATACTGCAACTCAACAGAACAGTTTTCCCATGTTACTCAAGTCTCTAATCACTCCTGTTCTTCTGGGTGTCGTAAGCTTAGGTTTGAAGAGGTTCATTCTTGTTTGGTGTGAGGGATGTTAATGACCCTCCAGGACATGGGAGCAATGGATACCAAGTGCTAGATAGTGATAATGTGGTGCAGTAACAAACTGCAGTGTGTACTTTACATTTTAAGGGTGCAACAATGGCTGTATCTTGTAGTTTGCCATTCACAACTACTTTTGTATTGATGTGTACGTATACGTACTGTATGTACGTAGCTTGCTAACTACTTTTATGTTACAATTTTTAAGGTACAGCATTCATGCTTACTGTTTTGTTGTGTATGTAAGTCTTTAATTAAGTGAAAATGGCTGCTTTTTGCAGGTTACTATTTTGCAATATGTATGTTGTGTTTTGAGCAAATTGAATGAATGAATAGCTCTGACGGCATGATCTCCAGTGCTGGAGGTAGCCCTTACAACATAGAGGGAATGTAATCTTAAGTGCTAGTGTTAACAGTCATTATGTATTATAAATTGAAATTGTCCATCCAGCGCTTTCTCGGTATTCCTCTTGGTCTTCTGCCAGTCACCTCCTCATTGTACACCCGCCTCACAAGTCTTTCCCCTTCCATGCCATCTAGTTTCTTCTTCCATGCTCTCTGCTTCTTTCGGGCTACTTCCACAACTGCTTCCTGATTCAACCTTTGTCTGATGTCCTCATTCCTAACTTTATCTAGCTTTGTCACTCCTTCCACTCTCCTCAAATACCTCATCTTCGCCGCCTGCAGTCTGCTCACATGTCGCTTCTGTATAGTCCAGGTTTCACACCTATATAATAGCGTAGGAACCACCATTGCATTAAACACTCTCACCTTTGTTCCCTTGCTCAGCTCTCTTCTCTCCAGGACTTCTGTTCTCATTGCTCCAATCACCTTCGATGCAGCTCCAATTCTATTTTCTATCTCTTCTTCGCATGACCCTTCTTCATTGAACAGTGCTCCAAGGTATTTCATCGACTTCAATTTTCTCCCCTTTCACTGAAATATCACATGTACCACCTCCTCTTTTAACTGTCAGCACCTTAGTCTTCCTCCAATTAATCCGCATCTTCCACTTTCCCATTACTTCATCCAGCACTCTGAGATTTCTCTCCACGTCTTCATCATTTTCTGCCACAAGCATCAAGTCATCTGCAAATAGCAGCAGTTGGACCACAGTCTCCTCGATCTGAACTCCCCCCACAAACTTCTGCCTGCTTCCCTCACAATATTATCCATGTACAGGTTGAACAGCCATGGCGACATTACACAGCCCTGCCTCACTCCCTGCTCAACTCCGAACCAGTCTGAATTTTGTCCTAAAACTCTCACACATGCCTGACACCTCTCATACTGTGATCTCACTGCTCTGCCTAGTCTCCCACCAACTCCATAAGACTCCAACACCTGTCACAACATCTCTCTGTCTACCCTGTCATATGCTTTTTCAAGGTCCACACACACCATCACCATTCTCTTATTCTTCTCAATCTTCTCCCCTAGCTGTCTGACAGTGAACATTTGATCCACGCAACTTCTTTTCTTCCTGAATGCCCCTTGTTCCTCTAGGACCTTTGCTTCAGTGATGTCTCTGACCACAAGGTCTAGAATTCTTGCATACACCTTCCCTGGTATGCTCAGAAGACTAATGCCGCGGTAGTTTGTGCACTGCATTTTACTCCCTTTCTTATGGACAGGGACGACTAGGGCCTTCCTCCAATCCTCTGGTACAGATCCTGCCTTCCAAGCCACATTCCCAATACTATGCATCCATCTGATAGTCACTTCACCTCCTGCCTTTAACATTTCGCCTGATACCCCACACACGCCTGGTGCTTTCTTGCTCTTTAGCTTGGCGATACTATTACGGACTTCCTCCAATGTGATCTCCTCATCAGCTTCTTCCACCATCTCCTCTCCATAGGCATCTCCATGTGGTACCCCCTGCTGTGGTTGGTCATTACTCTGTAGTAGTGTGGCGAAGTAATCCCTCCATCTCTTTCTCACCTCTCCCTCCTCACATATCACTTGACCGTCATCATCACATACTCTTCCCACTTCTGGTCTTCCCTTCACACTCGTTCTTACCCTTGCCCAAAATCTCCTTTGGTTCTGGCTGAAGTCATTTTGGAGTGATTCACCAAGCTTGACCCATTCTTCATTTTTGCCTTCCTCACAGCATCTCTCGCTTCCCTCTTTGCCCTAAGGTACTCATCTCTTGATTCTGATGTCTGAACTTGGATCCACCTCTTATACGCTCCTTTCTTCTTCCTCACAGCATCTTCAACATCACCATTCCACCACTTTGTTCTTTTCATGTCACTTCGAATCTTTCTTCTCCCACACACAGCTTCAGCTGTCCCCAGGACACTCCCCTTATTAAACTCTCCCCATGCTCTTTCAACGTCTTCCCCAGTTAGATGCTTAGCATTGTACATTAGGTGCCCCAGTCTAGCCCGGAACCTCATCTTCCCTTCCTTTGTTCGCAGCCTTTCACTCCTCAACTGACACCTTCTTTCTTTTCTCTTCATTTTAATCCTTCCACAGATAACCACTTTCATCAGCACCAGATGGTGGTCACTGCCAATTTCTGCCCCCCGAATCACTTTCACATCATGTACCTCCTTTCTTAGGTCACCTCTCACCAAGAAGTAGTCAATGATGTACTTTAGACCTCTACCTGGGCATGTCCACGTGAACTTAAGAATCCGCTTGTGGTCATACTGGGTATTCATCACTTGCATTTCATTTTCAGCACTAAAACTCAGCAGTCTTCTCCCACTGTCATTTTCCACCTCCTCACCATGCTTTCCAATCACACCCTTCCATAACTCGGCTTTATTTCCTACCCGGGCATTGAAATCACCCATCACAATCAACTTGTCACCTCTAGGGACTTTGTCTACCGCCCCTTGCAGTTCCTCAAAGAAAGCATCCTTGATTCCACCATCCTTATCGTCTGTCGGGGCATACACCTGTATGATCGATATCCACTGGCCCTCGATTCTCAACCTGATCGTAACACATCTCGCACTCACGCACCTCCAACTACGCAGTCGATCTGCCCACCGTTCTGACACAATTAGGCCTACACCGCCTTTCGCTCTCCCTTCTGTCACTCCCGTGTATGCATATTTCGTTCCATTGATCTCCCTCATGCTGTTTCCTCTCACCTTCGTCTCGCTGAGGCCAAGGATGTCCAGATTGTAGCGCTCCATTTCCCGAATTATCTCATTCTCCTTATTTTTTAGTGATCTAACGTTCCAGTTGCCTATCCTAGATACTTTTCTTCCATTCATGGTCGGCATTGTCCTCCTCCAAGGTTCGGTGGGCCGTCAATCGTAGACAAGAAGACCCGACGCGAGATCACTTCGCCGCCATTTTCTTCACACTTTGAGCAAATTGTCTATGCAATTTGATGAGTTAAGCTGCTGTTTGAAATTCATTCACTTTTATATCTACTACAATATTGTCTGTGCATACTCCCAATTGTACCAAGTTCACCAAGCGGGCTCCAGTACTACAGTGCTGATTCAACACAGTTATATGTAGTTCATGATTAAAGAAACAGTCCCTTGGCTACCATTACAAAGCAATGCTATTACAATCCTATGAATATCATTAATTTTTAGGATACAACATAAGTAAGAATATTATCATTGTACTAATGAAAAACAACTAGTCATATATGCATTATTAACCCTAAACACAGAGAGAAAATAAGAAAGTAATTATTAGAGTATCTCTAGACTGTATAAGGCACACCAGCGTGTGCTATGTGCAGGATAACTATCTCTGTGAATAGATAAAGTTTGTATATCTCAGTACATTTCACAATGCAAATATTGTTAGTACTGTATGTACAGTAATGTAATGAAAAGTCCATCTTTCCAAAACTGTCGTGCTGTATTTAAGGTAGTGTGTCCTAGTCAGCTGTGCTGCAGCCTTCTGCTGAGGACACATGTGCACATAGACGTGCATTAACATTCATGTTCATCATAATTTGTTGCAATGAATCCATGGTTTGTTTGCAAAAGATGTACGTAGCTATTGCTTACAACTTGACTTAAGCAACTTAGAGCAATGACCACTACTTTGTGCATTGTATCGTATTTGAGCAAATTGTGTATAAAAGTACGTTTTGTTAACAACTTTGTCAACGTCTTAACTGTACCGCATACTAATTACACATTTGGCTGCATTAGCTATGATAGTATCCCAAGCATTCTTTGAAGCACACACTTTCCAGGTAGCTTTAGTACTGTACTTACCTTAACAGCACAAGTCACTCAGCAGATAGCAACATGTTTAGAGTGTTTGTCATCACTAATGATCAATCTGCATTATAATTGCTGACGGTTCTCTTTGTGTATGTACATAATGTTCCACACATTTTGCATGTTCAAAGCACCCTTAGCTCAAGAGATCAGCGAACAGGCTCAAATCAGTCTTCTTCATCAGTGACAGAGAGTTTAAACAATTCTGGCCACCATTGCTTCAAAATAGGCTTATCCAAGGTATGGAAGTGTGCTTTAGCGAACAAATATTGCTCTTAAATGTACATTTGGCCTTACTGGGTTTACCTTCAAGATTTGACCTAAAATTGCATTGATTAATAATGGGTTAAATACTGCAACAAGTGACAGAGATTATCCCAACCGTAAGATGGCTGTCCGAAGGCTCTGCTTTCATAGCAGTCTCCTTTGTGCGCAGGAGTGTCATTGCTTAGCGTGTCATCGCACAATATAAAGAACATGCTGCACATACGTACAAGTACATACTGTACATAGGTTTGAAAGAAGAGAAAGAGGAAGGATTATCTGTCAGTGGGTGTCATAGCTCAGTGACAGATCACCTACTTATTAAGCCAGAGGTCCTAGATTTAACTCCTGTTGGTGCCAACTTTCTTTTTTCCCTTAGCCATTTAAAAAACTAACGGCCCAGAATGTCTCTGATTACATGATTTCTAATGGTATTCATACCATAGGAGAGTACCAACAATCAGGCTCACTTTGCTTTCATTTTACTCAAGATCATTTTCTGTGTAATGTAATTATTCATGTAACTTCATATAGCTTCATGCATTGTTTTGTCTATACTAGGCTGACAAAGGTCACCTTTTAGATACACTGTTGTGGTGTTTGTGGATATGGTGGTATAGAGATGTCCATGATGTTCGTGGACAGCCAATCTCATTAGCAAGTGGTCTTTGTGCCGCACTGTACTGGTCTTGTTGATCTGGGGTTCTTCCGCCTTCACTGGTAATCTGCTGTTATGGAAGCGGTAAACTGGTCAGTCACTACCAGGACAATATGAGTGATGCAGTAGGGGACATGTGCATTACACCATAGTTGTCCCTTGTCTTCTGTTCATAATGTTCTTGAATTTCTCTAGCAACAGCTCGTGCTGTTGGTTTGACTGAAGCTGTTTGTACTGTACATAATTCCTACTATTGTGTGGCTTCTATTTTACAGCAGTTCAGCTGTTCATTTTGCAGAATGTTCTGCAGTAAAGTTTGCTGTTTTTGATTTCGTACAAGCAACGGCACAAGCATTTCTGTAGGTGGTGTAAGTACATACATATGTATTCAAGTATTGTGGTTTGGGCAATTCTGAGGGTGCCTCCCTATGGGTGGATGTATCTAGGGAGGAATAGGTGAACCCTGTTCCTGCCGGTTCCTTCTTCAGGGGATTGTGGTAGCCATACAACAGAGGAATGTGGCATCAATCTTCTCCGCAGCACACAGGATTCTGTTTGGTGTGTTACATTGTTCCTGTGTGCTTGTGTTCGTTACTCTGTGGCATCCATGGGTGTGTCAGACTACAGGTGCCTGTTTGCGTCCAGTAGAAAGCGTCCAATTTGCAAAGTTTGTCTATTTTAGCATAAATTATAATCCATCACACGTAGAGTAAGTCGGAAAGGTCCTGTTTGATATCCTGCTCTTGACCATTTTCACTAATCCTGATACGGTACAAACATCTGAAAGACTACAAAAACTGAAACTGTATCTGCACAAGCTACTGTCTATATAGCAAACTTCTTCCTTGTGTTTTCTCAAGTACTACACACTTTCAATGGCATAATGCACACTTTGCTGCTCAACACCTGAGAGTAAGTCCAGTAAACAAAATACGTCACTGAAGGATGTACGTGTGCACGTAGGCACAGTAGGTTTGCCTGCACTAATTATACCCATGTACATATATAGGCGTATACATATATACGTTTATAGAAATGTTCTCAATATAGATGATGTAGCTGTGGAGTAGCGAATGTGTGCCTTAACCTTCATGTTCATCATAATTTGTAGCAATGACTCCATGGTTTGTTTGCAAAAGATGTATGTAGCTGTTGTTTACAACTTGACTTAAGCAACTTAGAGCGATGACCACTACTACGTATGTATTGTATCGTATTTGAGTATATATAAGTTGCGTTTTGTTAACAAATTTGTCAATGTCTTAAATATACCGTATACTAATACACATTTTGGCAGCATTAGCCATGATATTCTCTGCAGCACATAGGATTCTGTTTGGTGTGTTGTATTGTTCCTGCATGCTTGTGTTTGTTATTCTATTGCATCCATGGGTATGTCAGACTACAGGTGCCTGTTTGCGTCCGGTAGAAAGCTTCCAATTTGCAAACTTTGTGTACTTTAGCAGAAATTATAGTCCATCACACGTAAAGTAAGTCGGAACAGTGATGCGTAATAGCCTGCTCTTGACCATTTTCACTAACACTGATACGGTACAGACATCTGAAGGTCTGCAAAAACTGAAACTGTATCTGCACAAGCTACTGTCTATATAGCACACTTTGTCCTTGTGTTTTCTCAAGTATTACACACTTTCAATGGCATAATGCACACTTTGCTGCTTTACACCTGAGAGTAAGTCCAGTAAACAAAATACGTCACTGAAGGATGTACGTGTGCACGTAGGCACAGTAGGTTGCCTGCACTATTTTACCCATGTACATATATGCATGTTCTGAGTATTCACATTGTGAAAAGCCACTACACACATTCACTGATGTAGTGCACACATTGCTGGACAAGTCCCTGTAGGTGCAGTAAACTCAATACACCATCAAAAGTGTGCAGTATGTTCAGTAGATAGCTATAGCCTGTACTTAAACTTTCAGTGTACAGTCACATCCACACACCACAACCAGCCTAGCTTACATAGACAAAGTGTACTAGTTCCCACTTGTTGCAACCCAACAATAGTGCAGCACTCCTAACATGAGAGCTCAGAACTTAATATACCAAGCTGTACCAAGCGTTCAATAATCACTTGCCTTACTCAGTGGTAGTGACCTACCAGGCTGTTCTTCCCAATGGAACTAAGGTCAACATCTCCACAGACCCCAATTGCCCTGACAGACCAGTGTGGCTGTGGTTGTTTTCCTCTTTTCTGCTCAATACTGGCCCTATGGAATTGAAGTGCTCAGCTCTGTATGCCCTGAACCACTGCACTGAGTGGGTTCCTCCACATCTTACAATTGCAACACCTCTACTTTGTTCAGCCAAAGCTGACGAATTCCTGACTCTAATGACCACTTCAGTAAGTAGTACGTGCAATGAATTTAAGGATGTTCTCTTGTACGCACTAAATTGCCTTGTTTGTGTGGTTCACATCTTGTTGTTCCTCATCTACCCAGCTTCAGGCATATGCTTTGGGTGAGATGTCAAAAGGAGAACACTTGGGATGTTTCCGCCATGGGTGTGATATAGTAGGCATGGCCATTCTTTCTCTAAAGTTTCAAAGCTCAGTTGTTCGCTTTATAACTTAATCGCTAATATTGGCTTTATCTTTACAGGTATTTCTATTTCTGTGGTATCTATTATACTACTCCAAGCACTCCTTAAGGCTCTTTCACAAAAAATGGAGTCTTGCAACTACTCATCTGATTATTATAGGATGTTCTGGGGAATGTCAGCCATTCTCTGTCCGGTCATAATATTCCTCCTGTACAAAGATATTGCACACACAGCACAAATCGCATTCAATCCTGACATCCAGCAGATGAAGTATGTCAAGTTCTTGTGGCCATTTGTCCTTGCTTTCGTATTTGTATCAGGTCCCCCTGCTTTGATTTTGCTCAAGATCATTTTACATATGTGTAATGCAATGTTACATGTAACTTCATGTAGTCCATGCATTGTTTTGTCTACACTAAGCTGACAAGGGTCACCTTTTAGATACACTGTTGTGTGGCATTTGTGAATATGATGGTATAGAGGTGTCCATGATGTTCATGGACAGCCAATCTCATTAGCAAGTGGTCTTTGTGCTGCACTGTACTGGTCTTGTTAATCTGGGGTTCTTCCGCCTTCACTGGTCGTCTGCTGTTATGGAGGCGGTAAACCGGTCAGGACAATATGGGTAATGAGGTAGTCGATGTGTGCATTACACCATAATTTATTTCCTTCTTTGTCTTCTGTTCATAATGTTATTGAATTTCTCTAGCAACAGCTCCTGCTGTTAGTTTGACTGACGCCGTTTGTACAAGCAACAGCACAAGCATTTCTGTAGGTGTTCTAAGTACATACATATGTAGTCAAGTAGTGTGGTTTGGGCAATTCTGAGGGTGCCTCCCTATGGGTGGACATATCTAGGCAGGAATAGGTGAACCCTGTTCCTGCCGCTTCCTTCTTCAGGGGATTATGGTAGCCATACAACAGAGGAATGTGGCATCAATCTTCCCTACACCACGTAGGATTCTGTTTGGTGTATTATATTGTTCCTGTGTGCTTGTGTTTGTTATTCTGTGGCATCCATGGGTGTGTCAGACTACAGGTGCATGTTTGCGTCCGGTAGAAAACTTGCAATTTGCAAAGTTTGTGTATTTTAACAGAAATTAGTACTCGTAGAGTAAGTCGGAACGGTGCTGTTTGATATCCTGCTCTTAACCATTTTCACTAACACTGATACGGTACAGACATCTGATAGTCTACAATAACTGAAACTGTATCTGCACAAGCTACTGTCTATATAGCAAACTTCTTCCTTGTGTTTTCTCAAGTACTACACACTTTCAATTGCATAATGCACACTTTGCTGCTCAACACCTGAGAGTAAGTCCAATAAACAAAATACGTCACTAAAGGATGTACGTATGTGTGCACGTAGGTACAGTAGGTTTGCCTGCCCTGATTATACCCATGTACATATATACGCATGTTCTCAATATTCACATTGTGAAAAGTCACTACGCACATTCATTGATGTAGTGCATAGATTGCTGGACAAGTCGCTGTAAGTGCAGTAAACTCAATACACCATCAAAAGTGTGCAGTTTGTTAAGTAGATAGCTATAGCTTGTACTTAAACCTTCACTGTACAATCACATCCACACACCACAACCAGCCTAGCTTACATAGACAAAGTGTACTAGCAACCCAACAATAGTGCAGCACTCCTAACATGAGAGCTCAGAACTTAATATATATATACATTAGTATAATGATATTCAATAGTGCGTCAAACTTAATATATGATGCTGGAAAATCTTTTTAGTAATCAACTTACGTACCATATATACATACAGTCATATCATATAATAATATAATATAATGATACCACACTTGTGTACACTTAGGGCATGCTGTTTTCTAATTCCTGAAATTGTTTTTCATTTCCTGCATTGCTCTAGTCGGTAAGTTAAGTATAAATAGCTAGTGTTGGGAATGCCTTTGGTAACTCAGAAAGAATGCTCAAGATTAAGGTGGGACTTGTTATGATCATCTTGCAACTGTCAACTCTGGCATTCTCAGACGATGGCAGTAACTGTGTGGACAACTACCTAGACTTTGAGGAGCAGACCTTTGGCAACAACAGTGAGAACAGAGTGAAGCTGTATCAAGTGTTCTATCCTCCCAATGACCACTTGCCTTACTCAGTAGTAGTGACCTACCATGCTGTTCTTCCCAATGGAACTAAGGTCAACATCTCCACTGACCCCAGCTGCCCTGACAGACAAGTGTGGCTGTGGGTATCTTCGCTCATTTTGTTCTTTTTGGATCCTACAACCTTGAATCGCGGGGCTTTTTATACCCTGAACCACTTCACTGAGTGGGTTCCTCCACATCTCACCATTGCAACACCTCCACCTTGTTCAGCCAAGGTTGAACAGTTTCTAACACTAATGACCACTTCAGTAAGTATACAATGGCTGTACATTGTGCATTCTCCAGTGCACACGAGGACGCTCCTTGTTAACAGTGTGTGTGGTTCACAATTTGCTGTTCCTCATCTCCCCAGCTTCAGGCATATGCTTTGGAAGGGAGGTCAAAGGGAGAGTACACGGGATATTCCCACCAAGGGTGTGCCACAAGCGCAGGCATTGTTTTTCTAAAAAGTGCAAGCTTACAATTTTTTGTATATTACACTATTCGCATTATCGGCATAATTGGCATTGTTTTTTTAGTAATTTTTAATGTAACGGCTTCTTTTGCACTACTCCAAGTACTTCTTAAGGCTCTTTCACAGAAAATGGAAACTTCCAATTATTCTTTTGACTCTTATGGCATGTTCTGGGGAACGTCTGCCATTCTCCATCCAGCCCTAATGGTGCTCCTGTATGCCGACATCAGAAATGTATGTTGTACTGCCAATGCCAATGTTCAGCAGTCTGCAGGAATTGTCAGGTACTTGTGGTTATTTGTCTTTGCTTTCCCTATGATAGTCTGTGCACCTGTGGCCATTTACTTTGGTGTCAAGTTTAACCTTCCCATTCCGTATGTCTACCTCCTTCCGGCTAAACTCCTCTGCTGCTGCAGTGAGAAACGTGCTCGAGCATTGGTTCTTTCACTGACCCTTTGGTTTGACTTGGTTGCCACCAATTTCTTGGTTGGTCATGGTGTGTTTGTTGTGTATGCCTTTTTGGTAGCACCATTTGCTGTTACTGTGAATGTGTTGCTGCTTGTATTGAGTTTAATGTGTCTCACTTACATCATGGCATTGGTCTTCACAGTCTGTGCATCTGTTTGTTCCCGAAAGTGTCTCAGGAGCAGTACTGACTGCGCTTCTACAGTTCGTGCTGCAATGCTCATCCCTCTTCTGTTGGCTGTCATCTGCTGTAGCTTATTTCTTGCTTTCAGTAGTAATTTTGTCAATACTGCAACTCAACAGAACAATTTTCCCATGTTACTCAAGTCTCTAATCACTCCTGTTCTTCTTGGTGTTGTAAGCTTTGGTTTGAAGAGGTTTATTCTTGTTTGGATGCGTGGGTCAGTTGGTGACGTGAGGGATGTTAATGATCCTCCAGGACATGGGAGCAATGGATACCAAGTGCTAGATTATGATACTGTAGTGCAGTAACCAACTGCAGTGTGTACTTTACTTGTTAAGGGTGCAATAATGGCTGTATCTTGTGGTTTACCATCCAAAACCTGTTTTGTATTGATGCTTTAATATACGTACTGTATATACGTAGCTTGCGAACTACTATTGTGTTACCATTTTTATTGTATGGCATTCAGGCTTTAGTGACTGTTTTGTTGTGTACGTAAGTCTACTTTAATTAAGGTAGTAGGTACGGCTAAAGTGATGAAATCAAACTTGCATGATTATTGGTACAGATGTTGTGTTATAGATCTTGTTCTCATATCCGAGATTTTATCCCAAGCATCGCTTGCCTGCACGAGTCATAGGAGAAACAAAAGAACGTTTATTCGTGTTAATTTTCAAGTAATAAATGATCAATGGATGGTGCGAAATGTAATTGCTGCACTGACACTAGAAGAAGCATGGCTGTGGCTGAAAGGCTGTCTTTGGAGGCGACTATCGCCATTTTAGAAGCGAAGTTTGTGGACAATGGGTAAGCGCCGGCTAAGAACTGCCTGTGCATTCAATGTGAATCTGCGAATGGTCATATATTTTTGGTTTCGAGACCGCTCCGCCGGGATTAGTCGCCTTGCTAAAGATGGGAGAAAGCGGCGGAACCGGACGGGGAGGGCGGTCCAAGCTGTACCGCCACTTGTACGGCATTCTATGGGCAATCGGATCGATTCAATCGTTCCTGCGTAGTGTAGAATCTATGCCTATATACAGAAAGGGTGCGTAAGTGACAGGTGTGAAGGCGATAATTATTAGGCATGAAACCACAGGTAGTTCAGCTGTAAATCAGCGGCGAGAGAAACTTACTAATCTTTCGGAGTTTAGACTATCGTAGGCAATCGTTTCTGTTGCAAAGCTTGAGAAGAACTGCTATGGAAGTGGCTTTAGTGTTGGCCTGGACATGTACTACAGTGCTGATTCAACAGTGTTATATGTAATTCATGATTACTAAAGAATCAGTCCTTTGGCCACCATTACAAATCAATGCTATTACAATCCTATGAATATCATTAAATTTTAGGATACAAAATAAGTAAGAACAAGTCATATAAATCATGTGAAGGACTTCTGCGTGGCTAGGTTCTTGCATATCAGTACGATCGAGGGAACCACACTAGCCAAAATCAAGTTAGAATAGATTCCAGACGTTTCGGTCCAATCCAGGACCTTCATCAGTGGAATTAACACTTACAAAACTGAGATGGCAGACTTTATACACATAAAACACGGGAATAAGGTGTGAATAAATGTGTTGCTAGGGGATGACAGCTTGCATGCATGAGGTATAAGTCCTGTTGTTAACTGTAATGTAATATAGTAGTGTAATGGAAATATAAAATAGCTGAAACATGCTAACATGCAGTGACACAATCAAATAATCAGGAGGTTGTGTAGAGGTGGATAAGTGGGTTGTACACCCCTGGCAACGGGCCTTCATCTCGGTTCATCTTGTGCCGCTCTGTTCGGATGTGCCAGGCTTCAAGGGTGCATCTCTGGCGGTACCGTGGGTTGTGGTCCACCACTTCTGCATCCTCCCACTTGATGGTGTGGTCCTCCTCCATGGCATGCTCTGCCACTGCTGACTGGGCTGCCTCCCCTGACCTCAGGGCCCTCTTGTGCTCTGTGAATACTCAAGAGTAAGATGTCATGCGTTATGGTCCTCTTTCAACTGTGGGCCCTGGCTTTGTCTACTAATGATAGTAATTATTGCTACTTGTGGATGAAAACTCAGCTGTTAGTATTTATCACATTATCGTTACTTGTGGCCTTGTTTCCTTTGCTATTTTTCAGTCTGTGGCATCTCTTTTACTGCTTCAAGTACTCCTGAAGGCTCTTTTACAGGAAATGGATTTTTGCAACTACTCGTTTGATTATTATGGGATATTCTGGGGAATATCGGCAGTTCTCTGCATGCTCCACATAGTGCTCCTGAGCATTGAACTCTTATCCCTCTCACCTTCAATCCTGACATCCAGCAGAGAAAGTTTGTCAGGTACATGTGGCCATTTGTCCTTGCTTTCCCTATGATCTTCTGTGCACCTGTGGCCATTTACTTTGGTGTCAAGTTTAACCTCCCCACTCCGTCTGTCTACCTCTTTCCTGCTAAACTCCTCTGCTGCTGCAGTGAGAAACGTGCTCGAGCTTTGGTTCTTTCACTGACGCTCTGGTTTGACTTAGATTATCCTTGTTAGCCATTGTATTGCATTTTGGAATGCCTTTCCAGTATATCTAGAGGAATTGACTCATTACAGTGTGTATCTCTACTGACACCTATCCTTATGTTGCTGTTGTGCCTCTTCATTTGCAATCATTCTGGCACAGTGTCTCTCCTCCGTTATTTCAGCACAGACACAAATTAGGAGCTGCTACACCCCCAAAGAGCACTCACTTCCGTCTTCCATGATCTCTCTTCCCCAAACAATGGTGTAAATGCATTCAGAGTGAGCAGCAGCATAAATGGAAGTCAAAGAGGGAATCATATGCAATTATGAACAAAAGCCTGAAATATATGTATAGCAAAGCAAGCGCAAGCACAGGTAGGATAGCTTACCATCTGCCAATTGCACTGTACAAAAGTCACTAAGGGGTGTAGCTGTGATCCACAAAAATTACTTCTGCGCAAGCTTGTAGAAGGCCAATCCGCAAAAATTGTGCTCCCCCAAAATTTGGAACTTTATGGTCATAAAAAAGGAAAGAAGGGCTGAATCTGTGGGGGTAACATGCAACTCAAGGCAATGACATTTAGGCAATGACATTTACTATGATCTAGAGCCAAGGAGGTGGTTGTATTCTGGCGGTTGTGGTAAATTATCTTCATCCCTGTTCATTATGGTGATTTCAGATCTGATGTACCATGACTCAAGTGAGCATAGCATCTCTGGTGGTATTGTGGGTTGGCGTCCACCATCTTAGCCTCCTGCAATCAGTGGCATGCAATTCGTGGGTTGCAAGTTTTGCTATTGCAGACTGGGCCAGGTTTCCCATACGTCAGTAGTCTCATGTACACTTTCAGACGATGGTCCAACATCCGACAAGTCTGGCCCACATGCACCTTGGGACAAGTGCCAATGGAATCCTGTAGACCACAGCCGTTGTTGAAGAGGATTCCATAGGGGTGCGATAGGAACGAAAACAGGTCTAAATCTCCAGTGAAGTTAGGATCTAGACAGTTCCTTGGTTCTCGAGCGTAAGACACGTGGTAGATAGCTTCACTTAGCAAAACGTTTCGGCCCCAAAAGGGCCTTCTTCAGTTGCAAGGGGTTACAAAACAGATCGGATTGTGGATGCACTGGTCTCCTCGTGGTGAGGAGGATGGCTGTGCTCTCATTCATTCATGGCAATTGGTGCAACGAATGCAAAGCTCTAGATGATGTAGCTGTGGAGTAGCGAATGTGTGCCTTAACCTTCATGTTCATCATAATTTGTAGCAATGACTCCATGGTTTGTTTGCAAAAGATGTATGTAGCTGTTGTTTACAACTTGACTTAAGCAACTTAGAGCGATGACCACTACTACGTATGTATTGTATCGTATTTGAGCATATTGTGTGTATAAGTTGCGTTTTGTTAACAAATTTGTCAATGTCTTAAATATACCGTATACTAATTACACATTTTGGCTGCATTAGCCATGATATTCTCTGCAACACATAGGATTCTGTTTGGTGTGTTGTATTGTTCCTGCATGCTTGTGTTTGTTATTCTGTTGCATCCATGGGTATGTCAGACTACAGGTGCCTGTTTGCATCCGGTAGAAAGCTTCCAATTTGCAAACTTTGTGTACTTTAGTAGAAATTATAGTCCATCACACGTAGAGTAAGTCGGAACAGTGCTGTGTAATAGCCTGCTCTTGACCATTTCACTAACCCTGATACGGTACAGACATCTGAAGGTCTACAAAAACTGAATCTGTATCTGCACAAGCTACTGTCTATATATCAAACTTCGTCCTTGTGTTTTCTCAAGTACTACACACTTTCAATGGCATAATGCACACTTTGCTGCTCAACACCTGAGAGTAAGTCCAGTAAACAAAATACGTCACTGAAGGATGTACGTGTGCACGTAGGCACAGTAGGTTTGCCTGCACTAATTATACCCATGTACATATATAGGCGTATACATATATACGTTTATAGACATGTTCTCAATATTCACATTATGCACATTGATGTAGTGCATACATTGCTGGACATGTCCCTGTATGTGCAGTAAACTCAATACACCATCAAATGTGTGCAGTATGTTGAGTAGCTATAGCCTGTACTTAAACCTTCACTCTACAATCACACCCACACACCATAACCAGCCTAGCTTACATTGACAAAGTGTACTATATAGTTCCAGCACTCCTATCGTGAGAGCTCAGAACTTAATACGTATATGATGCTGAACAGTACTATATATACATACAGTCATGTCATGTAATGATGCCACACTTGTGTACACTTAGGGCATGCTGTTTCTCATTCCTGATATTGATTTCATTTTCTGCACTGTTCGAGTCGGTAAGTAAACTGTAGAACCAGTAAATAGCTTGTGTGGGGTGCCTTTGGTAACTCAGAAAATGCTCAAGATTAAGCTGGGTCTTCTGATCATCCTGCAACTGTCAACTCTGGCATTCTCAGATGGCAGTGCCTGCTTGAATGACTACCTAGACTTTGAGGAACAGACCTTTGGTAACAACAGTGAGAACAGAGTGAAGCTGTACCAAGCGTTCTATCCTCCCAATAATCACCTGCCTTACTCTGTGGTAGTGACCTACCAGGCTGTTCTTCCTAATGGAACTAAGGTCAACATCTCCACTGACCCCAGTTGCCAAGCTGACAGACAAGTGTGGCTGTGGTTGTCCTCTCCTGTTTTGTTCATTGTGAATCCCACTGAATTGAATCGCTTATCTCTGTATACCCTCAACCATTTCAAGCCCTGGGTCCCTCCAAAGCTTGACATTGCAACACCTCTACCTTGTTTACCCAAAGCTGAAGGCTTTCACAGGCTAATGACCACTTCAGTAAGTAGTACAGTGAATTTACAATATGTTCCCTTGTTCCGGTATGTTCACTGAGGAGGTTCTATGTCTGCAGTATTTGGTTCATGTTGTTGCTGTTCCTCATCTTCCCAGCTTCAGGCATATGCTTTGGGTGAGATGTCAAAAGAACACTTGGGATATTCCCGCCAAGGGTGTATCTCAGATACAGCCACTATTTCTCTAAAAGATGCCAGTTCAGATGTTCGCATGTATCTTACTGTTGGGATAATTGGCTTTATCTCTGCAGTTATTTCTAATGTTATGGCATCAGTTGTATTCCTTCAAGTACTGCTTAAGGCTCTTTCACAGAAAATGGAATCTTGCAGCTACTCGTTTGACTATTATGGGATGTTCTGGGGAATGTCTGCCATCCTCTGCCCATTCCTACTTTTACTCCTCTATGCAGACATTACACATGTGTTTTACATCATCGTCAGTCCTGACATTGGGCAGACAGAGAATGTTAGGTACATGTCGCCAATTATCCTTGCTTTCCCTATAATATTCTGTGCACCTGTGGCCATTTACTTTGGTATCAAGTATAACCTACCCACACCGTCTGTCTACCTCCTCCCGGCTAAACTCCTCTGCTGCAGTGAGAAACGCGCTCGAGCATTGATTCTTTCACTGACCCTTTGGTTTGACTTGGTCGCTGCCAATTTCATTATTGGTCACGTTGTGTTTGTTGTGCTTGCCTTTCCAGTAGCTCCATTTGCTGTTGCTGTGAATGTGATGCTGCTTGTGTTGAGTTTGATGTGTCTCACTTACATCATGGCATTGGTCTTCACCGTCTGTGCCTCTGTCAGTACCCGAAGATGTCTCAGGAGCAGTGCTGACTGTGTAGTTACAATTCGTGCTGCAATTCTCATCCCTCTCCTGTTGTCTGTCATCTGTTTTAGTTTTTTGATTGCTTTCAGTAGTCAATTTGTCAATGCTGCCACTCAACAGAACAGTTTTCCGATGTTACTCAAGTCTCTATTTGCTCCTGTTTTTCTGTTCGTTATGAGCTTGTTTTTGAAAAGGTTCATGTCTGTTTGGGTGCACTGGTCACTTGGTAGAGTGCCGAATGGTGAAGAAATGAATCAACCACCCCAGCATGGATGCAACAGATACCAAGCCATGGATAATGCAGTAGTGGACAATGTGCACTGACCAGCTTCAGTATGTGCTGTTCTTTAAACTGTGTGCAAGTTAGTTTGAACATGTGTGTAGTGTTGCGGTGTGTGACTTAATTTTATAGGTCTTAGTTAAGGCTAATGCTTTTGTTTGAGGTCGTTTGTAGGTTACTAGTTTGCAATTTGTTGTGTGCGGAGGGGTTCACTTGCCACAGCCTCATGTGCTTGAGGCATTACAAATAGACAAAGGTCACACTAACACTAACTCACTGTTAGCCTAGTCAACATCACTGACATGTTGTGCCATCTCCACAGTGCAATATGTTTTTTTTCGCTATTAAAGAACTAAGCTGTTATCTGAACACAGTTGCTTGTGACTCTCCCTAAGCCTAGTACTTTTGACACTTGCATTAAGACAGCTTCAGAAGTGCAGAATAGTTTGTTAATGTATACATCATCTACACTGAATTGACTCAGTAATGTATGTAGCTGAGGTTAACGGGTTTCATTAAGTCGTTCCTTTTCGACAGAGGATTGACTCACTGGCTGAGTAGCTTGGCATTGTTGCGATTGATAGTTGACATGTGTCATGTTCTGTGTAGCCTGGCAATGCACAGTTATAGAGTTATAGAGAATATGATGTGGCTCACTACAGCTAGGATAGCCTGGTCATCACATCCAATCCAGGCGTTGGGAGTGGTGTATCCTCTGTCATGAAAATGATGTCCATTTTCATTCATTTTATGGATGATGTAATTAACAAGTGATATTGCACTACCATTAGTTTGTCGTGTCGTCAGAAACTAAGGGAGAATGCTCGAGAGTAAGCTGGCACGCTTTATGGTCCTCCTTCAACTGTGGACCCTGGCTTTATCCACTAATGATAGCAACTGCGTAGACAACTATGTAGCCTTTGAGGAGCAGACCTTTGGCAACAACAGTGAGAACAGAATGGAGCTGTACCAAGCTTTCTATCCTCCCAATGATCACCTGCCTTACTCAGTGGTAGTGAGCTACCAGGCTGTTCTTCCCAATGGAACTAAGATCAACATCTCCACTGACCCCAGCTGCCCTGACAGACAAGTGTGGCTGTGGGTATCTTCACCCACTTCGTTCTTAATGAGTCCTACAGAATTGAATCGCATAGCTCTGTATACCCTCAACCACTTCTCTGAGTGGGTTCCCCCACATCTCACCATTACAACACCTCTGCCTTGTTCAGCCAAAGCTGAAGGCTTTCTCAAATTAATGACCACTTCAGTAAGTAGTACAATGGATGTACATTATGCATTCTCTTGTGAACACTGAGGAGGCTTCTTGTTTGCAGTGCGTGGTTCACAATTTGCTGTTCCTCATCACCCCAGCTTCAGGCATATGCTTTGGGAGAGATGTCAAAGGGAGAGCACACGGGATATTCCCGCCAAGGGTGTCCCACAAACATAGACATTGTTTTTGTAAAAGATGTAAGCTCAGATGTTCGTGTATATAGCACTATTAGTGTATTTGGCTTTGTTTTTTTAGGTATCTTTAATGTTATGGGATCTGCTGTGCTTCTTCATGTAATCCTTAAGGCTCTTTCACAGAAAATGGAAGCTTGTAACTACTCATTTGACTCTTATGGGATGTTCTGGGGAATGTCTGCCATTCTCTGTCCATCTCTGATGGTGCTCCTGTATGCAGACATCACAGAAGAATATCATTTCACCTTCCGTGTTCAGAATTCATATTATGTCAGATACATGTGGCCATTTATCTTGGCTTTCCCTATGATATTCTATGCACCAGTGGCCATTTACTTTGGTGTCAAGTTTAACCTCCCCACTCCATCTGTCTACCTCCTTCCTGCTAAACTCCTCTGCTGCTGCAGTGAGAAACGTGCTCGAGCATTGGTTCTTTCACTGACCCTATGGTTTGATTTGGTTGCTGCCAATTACTTCTACGAAGACTAAACAGTGCATTATGCCTTTCTTATGTCACATACCCACATGTCACACGCAGATTTGTGGTTTGGTTCTTTGCTTAGAGCAATTCCCCTAGTTGGGCCGGCGATACCCTGCCCATCACATCTCAGCCAGACACATTCCCATTTTATGGTGGTCACATCCTCTGAAAATGATGTTCATTTTCATAGTCTTTATAGATGATGTATGCATATGCACGTTGGTGATATTAAAATAACATTGTACCATCACTAGCTTGTGTCCCGTGTCTTCAGTGACTTGAGTAAGTATCGCGTAAGTAATGCTCGAGAGTAAGCTATCATTCTTCGTGGTCCTCCTTCAACTGTGGACCTTGGCTTTATCCACTAATGAGAGCAGTTGCGTGGATGACTATCAAGACTTTGAGGAGGAGACCTTTGGGAACAACAATGAGAACAGAATGAAGCTGTACCAAGCGTTCTATCCTCCCAATGATCACTTGCCTTTTTCAGTGGTAGTGACCTACCAGGCTGTTCTTCCCAATGGAACTAAGGTCAACATCTCCACTGACCCCAGCTGTCCTGACAGACAAGTGTGGCTGTGGGGATCTTCACCCATTTTGTTCCTCTTGGATCCTACAGAATTGAATCGCGGAGCTCTTTATACCCTCAACCACTTCACTGAGTGGATACCTCCACATCTCACCATTTCAACACCTCTACCTTGTTCTGTCAAGGTTGAAGAGTTTCTAGCACTAATGACCGCTTCAGTAAGTAATACAATGAATGTACATTGTGCATTCTCCTGTGCACACGAAGAGGTTCCTTGTTAGCCGTGCGTGGTTCACAATTTGCTGTTCCTCATCTACCCAGCTTCAGGCATATGCTTTGGGAGAGATGTCAACGGGAGAGCATACCGGATATTCCCACCAAGGGTGTGCCACAATCACAGACACTGTTTTTTTTAAAGATGCAAGCTCGGACGTTCGTGTATATCGCACTATTAGCGTAATTGGCTTTGTTTTTTTAGAAATCTTTAATGTTATGGGATCTGTTGTACTACTCCAAGTAATCCTTAGGGCTCTTTCACAGAAAATCGAAACTTGTAACTACTCATTTGACTCTTATGGGATGTTCTGGGGAATGTCAGCTATTCTCTGTCCATCTCTGATGGTGTTCCTGTATGCAGACATCACACATGTATGTCGTGTCACTTTCGACAATCAACAGTCCTCAGAGTATTTCAAATACATGTGGTCATTTGTCCTTGCTTTCCCTATGATATTCTGTGCACCTGTGGCGATTTACTTTGGTGTCAAGTTTATCTTCCCCACTCCGTCTGTCTACCGTCTTCCTGCTAAACTCCTCTGCTGCTGCAATGAGAAACGTGCTCGAGTATTTGTTCTTTCACTGACCTTTTGGTTTAACTTGGTTGCTGCCAATTACTTGGTTGGTCATGGTGTGTTTGTTGTGTATGCCTTTTTAGAGGCACCATTTGCTGTTGCTGTGAATGTGATGCTGCTTGTGTTGAGTTTGATGTGTCTCACTTACATCATGGCATTAGTGTTTACAATTTGTGCATCTGTTGGTTCCCGAAAGTGTCTCAGGAGCAGTGCTGACTGCGTTGCCACAGTTCGTGCCGCAATGCTCATTCCTCTTCTGTTGGCTGTCATCTGTTTCAGCATATTTCTTGGTTTCAGTAGTAAGTTTGTCAATACTGCAACTCAACAGAACAGTTTTCCCATGTTGCTCAAGTCTCTAATCACTCCTGTTCTTCTGGTTGTCGTAAGCTTAAGTTTGAAGAGGTTCATTCTTGTTTGGGTGCGTGGGTCACTTCGTGGTGTGAGGGATGTTACGGATCCTCTAAGACATGGGAGCAATGGATACCAAGTGCTAGATAGTGCAGTAGTGCACAATGTGCACTGACCAACTGCAGTATGTACTGTATACTGGTCTATTTTCTGGGTGCAATAGAGGCTGTATCTTAGTGTTTGCCATTCATAATAACCTTTGTAGAGCTGTTTTAAGTTTAGTATTAATTTTGTATGTAGCTTGCTAACTACTGTGTAATGTAAGTTGAACTGTTTGTAATGAATAGCGTTAGTATTTGCAAAGTGTTGTGTTTTGAGGAAATTGCGAGTTTGAGGACTTTTCTGAAATGCTAATCTACAGCAAATTTGTCATGTGCCTTTTCCATTACGCCTCTAGTCAAGAAGAGAGTTCCAGTTATTCAAAGCTGATTTGTACTGTATTATGTGTTTAGTACTTCACATGATTATACGTATAATAATGTAATGTCACAAACCTCCATGACCGTAATTGTAGTGGGGTGGATTCATAGGCATCTAAGTGTAACTGTTAGTACGTACACCACGCTGATGATCATTAACAAGCCAAAGCAGCTGTCTGTGACACTTCTGTCCTTCTTTGAAATAAATAGAGAGGCATTCACAGATTCTTGGTCAAACGAGCATAGTGACCCCCCCCCCCCCCCAATCTACTCAGCACTGATTCACACAGTGTGAAATACATTCTCCCTTTTACCAAGGACTTGCTCTTTCATAAAAGCTAAAAGTCAATGCCATTTCCCCCATATGCATTCTGTGTATCCCCTACTCCTATCTTCTATCTCCTAGTCTAGCATGCCAGCATCATCCTCATGGGAGGCATAGGCATGATTAACGAGACTCGTCAATCACTTAAATGATACGCAGTTTGGTTTAAGCTATCAGCTTGAATCTTGCAAGGCTTTTTTGAACATAACGAATGCACTTGAATGCCGTCTGAAAGCACATACTGTGAGAACAAGTCATACTTCCGTTTGTGGAGGGATAGATGCCTCTCTGTTTGTGAGCTGTGGCCAATTTAGTTACTTTTGACTTGGTGTAAGCAGTGGAGAAAACACTGCGCAAGAGTCTGACCGCAACTACAGTATATACACATACGTATATGTACTTTTCATTATGTAATAATGGCATTCGTCTGCTACAACTGATCATCAGAACCTTTCCATGGGGAGGGTGCTGGTGTGAGACTAGGTCATCTCCATCTTCAAGAAACCAGATTTGTGAGGACGTGTAAGTCCCTTTGTCCCAAGATGATGTCAACTGGACAGAGAGGTCTGAAAGTTAACCAGGAATGTACTCATGCTTGTCAAGGATAGACGAGTAGGCAGATAAAAGTACTATGAATGCATCTACGGTGTGTGCATGTTTTGACTACATCTTTCAGCCATCTGAAGGGCTCCTTGATTGTCCCAGTAGTACCAAAAGGTGTTCAGCACTGTCTGAGTCCACCACGTGCTGATACTTTGTGTGCAATGAGGCATTTGCAATATCTGCAGGACTTTGCTTTGTGAAATACGACAATAGGTAATTAACCTTTAGTCTCAACTGCCAAGCGTTCAATTGTCTGGATGTTCTTCATTGGTCATGGTGTGTTTCTTCCTGTGTCTGCACATTGAATGGACTCTGTAATGCAGCCAAGAGTAACGTGTCTCTCTGAGGCATTCCTTCTTGACAGAGTATTGACTCACTGGCTGAATAGCTTGGCATGGATGTGATTGATAATTGGTGCGAGTCTGGTGCAAACCACATGAGCATTCTGAAGAGTTACTGACCTGTTCAGACTGTTGAACAGATACGTATTCTGCATCAGCCAGCCATCACTCACTCTGTGTAGGTTGCATTGGCCTATAGCTAGACATGTTAAGACTGTTAGTTGTCTCCCTGGCTTTAATACATAGTCGCCATTTGATTGGCTATAATGATTGGCATTTTGGTACCTTGAACAAAACACAAAGTGTAGGCGTACATCTGTATAGTGTGTCTGTGAAGTTTATTTGCATTAAAACAGTGCACACAGAAGTAAAAATTGGCTTGTATATCTGCTCACACAGTGGGTATATGTCGATGCATAAATTCGCATACATACTGTACGTATGTATTATGCAGAATAACACAATAGGGCAAGTTATTACAGTCTATGGTGGCTAGTTTGTTGATACAAGCCAGTGGCATGGCGGAGAGAGCTCCATTACACATGTGTTATATTTCTGTATAGCCTAGACATGCACAGTTAATCTGGTGTTGAGTTACATTGCACAGAGACTAAACAGTGCATTATGCCTTTCATGTGTCATGTATGTACGTGTCACACGCAAAGATTTGTGTTTTGGTTCTATACTTAGAGCAATTTCCCTAGTTGGGCCGGCGATACCCTGCCCATCACCCTGCCCATCACATCTCAGCCAGACGCATTCCCATTTTATGGTGGTCACGTTCTCTGAAAATGATGTTCATTTTCATAGTCTTTATAGATGATTTGTGCATATGTACGTAGGTGATATTAAAGTAACATGTTATTGCACTATCCACTAGCTTGTGTCCCGTGTCTTCAGTGACTTGAGTAAGTATCGCATGAGTAATGCCCAAGAATAAGCTATCATTATTTGTGGTCCTCCTTCAACTGTGGACCTTGGCTTTATCTACTAATGAAAGCAGTTGCATAGACAACTACCTAGACTTTGAGGAACAGACCTTTGGGAACAACAGTGAGAACAGAGTGAAGCTGTACCAAGCTTTCTATCCTCCCAATGATCACTTGCCTTACTCAGTGGTAGTGACCTACCAGGCTGTTCTTCCCAATGGAACTAAGGTCAACATCTCCATTGACCCCAGCTGCCCTGACAGACAAGTGTGGCAGTGGTTGTCCTCTCCTTTCCTGCTGGATATGGACCCTACAGAATTGAATCGCTTAGCTCTGTATACCCTCAACCACTTCACTGAGTGGGTTGCACCACATCTTACAATTGCAACACCTCTACCTTGTTCAGCCAAAGCGAAAGAATTCCTGACTCTAATGACCACTTTAGTAAGTAGTACGTACAATGAATTTACAGAATGTTCTCTTGTATGCACTAAATTTTTTTGTAGTGTGTGGTTCACTTATTTTTGTTCCTCATCTACCCAGCTTCAGGCATATGCTTTGGGTGAGATGTCAAAAGGAGAACACTTGGGATGTTTCCGCCATGGGTGTGACGTAGTAGACTTGGCCATTGTTCCTGTGAAGCATGAAAGCTCAGCTGATCGCATTTATCGCATAATCCCTAATGTTGGCTATATCTTTGTGATGATTTTCGTATGTATGGTATCTGTTGTGCTTCTCCAAGTAATCCTTAAGGCTCTTTCAGAGAGAATGGAAGTTTGCAATTATTCCTTTGACTCTTATGGAATGTTCTGGGGAACGTCTGCCATTCTCTGTCCTTTCATAATATTCCTCCTGTACAGAGATATTGCACACTTGGAACAAATCACCTTCAATCCTTCAATGGACAATCAAGGAATCAGGTTTTTGTGGCCATTTGTCCTTGCTGTACCTATTGTATTCTGTGCACCTGTGGCCATTTACTTTGGTGTCAAGTTTATCTTCCCCACTCCGTCTGTCTACCTCCTTTCTGCTAAACTCCTCTGCTGCTGCAGTGAGAAACGTGCTCGAGCTTTGGTTCTTTCATTGACGCTCTGGTTTGACTTGGGTGCTGCCTATTACATTGTTGGTCATGGTTTATTTGTTTTAAGGGCATTTCCAGTGGCACCATTTGCTGTTGCTGTGAATGTGTTGCTGCTTGTGTTGACTTTCATATGTCTCACTTACATCATGGCATTGGTGTTTACAATTTCAGCATTTGTTCGTACCCAAAGGTGTCTCAAGAGGAATGCTGACTGTGTTGCTATAGTTCGTGCTTCGATGCTTATCCCTCTTCTGTTGGCAGTCATCTGTTTCAGCTTTACATTTGCTTTGAATGGTCAATTTGTCAATACTGCAACTCAACAGAGCAGTTCTCACATGTTACTTAAGTCTTTCTTCACTCCTGTCATTTTGGCTGTTGTGAGCTTGGGTATAAAATGGTTCACTTCTGTGTGGATAAAATGGTCACTTGGCAGTGTAGACGGTTGCCCTGTCAGTCCACTACATGGGCATGGATACAACAGTTACCAAGTGCTAACTAATGTTGTAGAGGACATTGTGCACTAATCAACTACAGTTTACGTACCGTAGTTTAGACTGGAGAAAACTACTCTTGTTGTGTGCTTTATTGAACTGAATAGACGTAATGTGTGGCATTTATAACCTGGGTTATCTTTTGTTAAGACACATTATGTGACTGTTATTATTTTACCACTTTTGGACCTCACCACTTCGCCAATGTGTTGTTTCTTGAGCAATTTGTGTGTTTCCAAGTAAGGTTTGCAGTTTATCATCCTCAGATATGGAAGGAATTTTCTAAGCAGAAGACACATCACAATTTCTCTTCTACAACTACATGCATGCTGTTAATGACCACACAATAGCTTAGCTGTTGTCTGAAATCCAGTTAGTTTCAATCTTCTATGATCACCCTGTGCCAACATGCAAACGTATATAGTGAGAGCAGCGTGTATGTGACATGCAAACAATCCCCATAGCACAGGGCCATCACAACACCAGACTGCCACAGTGCATCAGTAAGCTATGACCTCATATATACTGCTGAGTTCAGCCTGCCCACAAATCTATTACACATGTGCCCCTGTGTCTGGCGACTGCAAATTTGAAAATGTGGCCAAAGTGATTCATCAACATAATAGGGTCCACTTTGCAAATAAGTCTTTTGAGTTAAAATACTCGTGAAACTGCCGCCCCAACTCAAACTACTTGCTGCATGTCTTCAGTCGCAAGTCAGGACACGACAACATGTAAGAACAATGCAATGACATATGCCAATGCAGAAAGTATGAGCACATACAGTTTCACTCGGGCATGGGCACACAGACAGAGTGTGCATACATATTCCTTTCTGCCTGGACTAAACACCTGCTACTGTGTCCTTGCGACATGTGTGTGTGCATGTCACTGCATTCTTAATTGTGTTTAAGTCTGGAAATGCAGAAGTACAATGTAGCTAGTTAATATAATATGTGCACGACTATCCAGATTGTGTGGTACAACTCCAAAAGGAAAGATTTAAAGAAATCGGACGCCAATGTTATCAAATGCAATACTTTGCCTGTACTTTTGCAATATAAATTGTAGTACAGTTATATATTAACCAACATCACCATATATATTTATCAATCATGCCCTGGAAGACAGGTCGTACCCTTGTCTGGGATGCCACATGCACAGATACCTTTGCTGCATCACATCTAACACTTGCCGCCAAGGAGGCAAGGGCTGTTGCAGCGTTGGCGGAAGAGAGGAAGATGGCAAAGTACCTGGACTTGGCACAGACACAGCACTTCGTTGCGGTAGTTGTGGAGACAGCTGGTGCCATGGGCACTGATGCCCTGGACATTATTGGAGACGTTGGAAGCCGAGTCAGGGCGGTTTCTAATGAAGCCCAGTCACGTTCTTTCATCCTGCAGCAGGTCTCCGTGGCCTTGCAGCGAGGCAACGCTGCCTCAGTCCTGGGAACCATAGGGTGACCCCTTTAGGTTAGGTATTAGGGTATTAGGTACTTATCATTATTTCTATTAATTTGATGTTAATTATTGTAGCTAAGTAGTAATGTTATTACTATACCACTGTATGTAAATACGTATATATGATTATTATTATTATTATTATTATTATTATTATTATTATTATTATTACCACTTTAATAAGTGTGTGTGTGTAATTTTGTGGTATACTTTCTCATATATATATATATATATATATATGTGATATTATATTTCCGTACTATAAAGCCATACGATTGGCACAAAATAGATATACTATAGGGGCTGCCACAGGCAATGGCATGGCAGCCATTGTTGTGTCATGTTTACGGCACAGCCAGTTCACATTGACGATCACGGTATGTTTTATAAAATGTAACAGGTATGTATGTATGGTCTGTACAAGGTGCAGAGCTCCAACAGAATACAGTTTTTAGAGGCAGTCTGTGGCAGCCCCTATAGTGATATTACTTTGGCCAGCCGTATGGCTTCATGATATGAAGGTCTTCGTCATTTACAATGCTGCATTGTTTTACATTTCAATCTGTTTCCACTGCTACGTGGTGGCTGAACAGTTGCCCATCCATAATGGCAACTAATTGCAGGAAAAACAGTTTTGTACGCAGTTAAAGAAGGTGTATACATGGATGGAACGTCTTGCAGCCAGCTGTCATTGATTTACTACAGGATGAGTGCAGTGCATCAGAAAACAAAAAACACCTGGTATTGTATATATTAATAGTGGGTGTATATACAAACACCTCAATACCACCATATTGACTAACACCCCAACAGGGCTACACTAGACAGGGCTAGCCACCCAGACATTTTCAAGATTTTCAGGGACTAGACAGATTGGCTGTATGCTACAATCTACGTTACTGCATGCTAATGTTATGTGAGAAAACATATATCGAACATACCAGAGGGTTGTCACACATGTTCATATGTTTCATTAATTTAACGTGTATGCCAGTATTAGGTGCATTTCTATAGACATGTAATTGTGTTCTGCCTGCTATGTTCAGTTTCTGTATCGCAAAACCAATCTGCTGCATCCTATTTGCCTGTACCCAGTGCACCTACATACACATGTACGTAGGACACCCATCTCTTGTGGACGTATGTATGTTGAATTCACTTGCAGTAAAGCACCTTCAGGTAGTACGCTGCAATAAATAGAAACCTCTTTGGAATGTTTGTATACTTTGTACATATATGTAGTTTGTATAAATATGTAGTTCTGCTGTTGTGTTCAAGCACATCATTGTCTTATCCCATCTCACCTTCAATCCTGACATCCAGCAGACAAAGTATGTCAGGTACATGTCGCCATTTGTCCTTGCTTTCCCTATGATAGTCTGTGCACCTGTGGCCATTTTCTTTGGTGTCAAGTTTAACCTCCGCCCTGCGCTTGTCATCTCCTTCCTGCTAAACTCCTCTGCTGCTGCAGTGATAAACGTGCTCGAGCATTGGTTCTTTCACTGCATGACCCTTTGGTTTGACTTGGTTGGTACCTTTATCCTTGTTAGCCTCGGTATTGCTTTTTTGAATACTTTTCCAGTGACACCATTTGCTGTTGCTGTTAATTTGATGCTGCTTGTGTTGAGTGTGATGTGTCTCACTTACTTCCATCATGGCATTGGTGCAATTTTTAATCACCTTTGGTACTTTACAGACTTACAAATTGGTTAATTGACAGCCCAGTAACCTAGTTGGTATGCTTTCTCATCTCCAAAAGGCTATAATTATGTTAATGATTGAGAACAATGTATCTTATTGTAATCAGCGTAACTGTTTGCGTGTGTGACCTGTTCATTCATTCTCAACGAATGGTCACCATACCAGGTAGGAATACGACTCATTGGCAGGAATAAGTAAGAGGCCCATGTTAACAAACAAGTCTGGTACAATTTTGTTGTGTTTGGGGATGTATTGGTAGTGGAGGTCATAGCAATCATGTCTTCAAAGCCAATCTCAGCCACTTACCACATGTTATTGCTTTGTGATGGACTTCACTGGTCTTTTTTCTGCTGGTATCTAATGTCTTCTTTTCTGTGTGCACACACTAGTCCTTTTGTGTCACGTACGTAGGTGATAGATAATACTAGAGCAATCTCCTGAAGATAACCTGCCCCCACATCTCAGACACATTAGCATGTTGGGTGTGGACACATCCTACGTCCTGAAAATGATGTTAATTTGCAATGTTTACAATAATACTGTACGTAGGTGATATTAAAAATGTGATTGCACTACCACCAGCTTGTGTGTCGTGTCTTCAGTCAGAAATGCTCTTCATGCCGTGACTGCATTACCATCCTTCACACCACCAAGTGACCCATGCGCTCACAAAGAAAGTAGATAAAAATGAACCCAGTACAACAGGACCAGTGCAGTGCATCAGAAAGCAAGAAGAAACACCTGGTATCCTATTAATAGTGGCTGTACCACCTTGTTTACAAACACCACAACAGGGCTATACAGGGCTAGCCACTCAGACATTTTCTGGATTTTCGGGGGCTAGCTAGACAATTGGCTGTCTGCCACGATTGCTGTCTGCTGCAATCTACGTAGCTGCATGCTAATCTTATGTGAGAGAACATACATCGAGCATACCAGATGGTTGTCAGACATGTTTATACAATTCATGTATTTAACGTATATGCCAGTATTAAGTGTATTGCTAAGTACGTATGTAATTATGTTCTGCCTGCTAACTTCAGTTGCTGTATCAGCAGGACCGAACTGTATCCTATTTGGTTGTACCCAGTGCACCTTTGTACAGACATACATAAGATACACATGCTTTGAAGGCATCCTTAGCTGTTGGGTGTATGTTCAATTCGCTTACAGCACATTCCAGTAGTAGGCATGCTATGAACAACAAGCACTTTGGAATGTAAGTATACTTGGTGGATCATTTTGTATACATGTGTTTAAGTAGTTGTGAGTGTGTCATGAGAAGCAACCATGATCTCACAGTGTCCACACTGTTGGTTTTGTGCACTTGCACTATCTTTTCATTTGAAATGACTTACTGTTCATATTACATACACACTCCTACACACATTTCAGGGGATGCTCTGTGCTGAGTTACTCTGCACAATGTCTCAACACCCTTTTCACATAGACGCACATTTTCTATCTTCAGTTGGACTCAGCAAACCTTACCGAACAAGACACTCAAAACATTGTAGATCCGAGTGAGACGTGTACCGTTTCTCAGTAATAAAACTCCCAATCATTTTGGGACTCACTTAATTTTTATCTGTTGTCAAGTTTCAGTTTCTCCAGTGGGTGAGTAAACAAGTAGCACTGTAGTGCTAATAACTTTGGGCCTTCAGTAATCCAGACAGAATGATCATGTCTAAGCTGGCAGTCTTCGTGGTCCTCCTTCAACTGTGGACCCTGGCTTTCTCTACTAATGAGAGCAGTTGCGTGGATGACTATCAAGACTTTGAAGAGCAGACCTTTGGGAACAACAGTGAGAACAGGCTGAAGCTGTACCAAGCTTTTTATCCTCCCAATGATCACTTGCCTTTCTCAGTGGTAGTGACCTACCAGTCTGTTCTTCCCAATGGAACTAGAGTCAACATCTCCACTGACCCTAGCTGCCCTGACAGTCAAGTGTGGCTGTGGGTATCTTCATCCACTTTGTTTCTTTTGGACCCTACAGAGTTGAATCGCTTAGCTCTGTATACTCTCAACCACTTCACTAAGTGGGTTCCTCCACATCTCACCATTGCAACACCTTTACCTTGTTCAGCCAAGGTAGAAGAGTTTCTAACACTAATGACCGCTTCAGTGAGTAATACAATGAATTTACAGTGTGTGTTCTATTGTGCACACAGAAGAGGCTCCTTGTTAGCCGTGCCTGGTTCACAATTTGCTGTTCCTCATCTCCCCAGCTTCAGGCATATGCTTTGGGAGAGATGTCAAAGGGAGAGCACATGGGATATTCCCACCAAGGGTGTGCCACAAGCGCAGGCATTGTTTTTCTTAAGGATGCAACCTCAGATGTTCGTGTATATCGCAATATTGGCGTAATTGGCTTTGTTTTTTTAGGCATCTTTAATGTTATGGGATCTGTTGTACTGCTCCGAGTAATCCTTAAGGCTCTTTCACAGAAACTTGAAACTAGTAACTACTCCTTTGACTCTTATGGGATGTTCTGGGGAATGTCAGCCATTCTCTGTCCAGCCCTGATGGTGCTCCTGTATAAAGACATCACTATTGTATGTCGTGTCACTTTCGACGTTCAACAGTCAGAGTATGTCAAGTACATGTGGCCATTTTTATATGCTTTCCCTATGATATTCTGTGCACCTGTGGCCATTTACTTTGGTGTCAAGTTTAACCTCCCCACTCCGTCTGTCTACCTCCTTCCTGCTAAACTCCTCTGCTGCTGCAGTGAGAAACGTGCTCCAGCATTGGTTCTTTCACTGACCCTTTGGTTTGACTTGGTTGCCACCAATTTCTTGGTTGGTCATGGAGTGTTTGTTGTGTATGCCTTTTTAGTGGCACCATTTGCTGTTACTGTGAATGTGATGCTTCTTGTGTTGAGTTTAATGTGTCTCACTTACATCATGGCATTGGTCTTCACAGTCTGTGCATCTGTTGGTTCCCGAAGGTGTCTCAGGAGCAGTGCTGACTGCGTTTCTACAATTCGTGCTGCAATGCTCATTCCTCTTCTGTTGGCAGTCATCTGTTTCAGCTTATTTCTTGCTTTCAGTAGTAAGTTTGTCAATACTGTAACTCAGCAGAACAGTTTTCCCATGTTACTCAAGTCTCTAATCACTCCTGTTCTTCTGGGTGTTGTAAGCTTAAGTTTGAAGAGGTTTATTCTTGTTTGGATGCGTGGGTCACTTGGTGGTGTGAGGGATGTTAATGACCCTCCAGGACATGGGAGCAATGGATACCAAGTGCTAGATAATGCAGTAGTGCACAATGTGCACTGACCAACTGCAGTGTGTACTATTCACTGGTCTTTTTCTGGGTGGTATAATGGCTGTATCTTAGTGTTTGCCATTCATAACCTCCTTTGTAAAGCTGTTTTAACTTTTGTATGTTGCTTGCTAACTACTGTTACCATAGAGTAATCTGAACTGTTTGGTAAAGAGTAGCCGCATTAGTATTTGCAAAGTATTGTGTTTTGAGCAAAATTGTGCAAGTTTGAGAAGTTAACCTGTTGTCTGAAATTCTAATCTACGTACAGCAAAATTGTCATGTGCCTATTCCATTAAGCCTGTAGTCACCAAGAGAGTTCCAGTTATTCAGTGCTGATTTGTACTGTATTATGTGTTTCACACAGTACTTCCCATGAGTTTATGTAATGTCACAAACCTCCAGACTGTAGTTGTGGTGTGTCCTGGTCAGCTGTGCTGCAGCCTTCTGCTAAGGACACATGTGCACAGAGACCCACTCCGCATGTATAGGACATCTTCAATCATGAGAAAGGGTAGTTCTCGAATACCAGCTTCAAAACACGGTTGAAAGCCCTGCCGACGTTTCGACCAGATGCTCTGAAGAACGCCAGAGCATCTGGTCGAAACGTCGGCAAGGTTTTCAACCGTGTTTTGAAGCTGGTATTCGAGAACTACCCTTTCTCATGCCTGAGCCAGCTGAGAAGCCCTCACTTCATTCATCTTCAATCAATCAATCTCGTAAATGATCCGTAACTTAGTGTAAGGTAGCAGCTTGTGGCTTGCAAGACATGTTGGACATGTAGTGACTTCACTTCAATGCTGTCTGAAAGCAGATACTATTAAAGCAAGCCATATTTTCATTTGTGGAGGCAAAGAAGCGTTTGTGCTTGTGAACTGTGTCCAATCACTGTGTGTGACTTGCTGTGATGAGTTGAGAAATGGTCATCTGCCTATCACATCTCAGCCAGACACATTCCCATTTTGGAGGTGGCCGCATTGTCTGTCTTGAAAATGATGTTAATTTTCATTGTTTACGTACATACAGTACGTACGTTCGTAGATGATATTTAACATGTAATCTAGATTGTGTATCGTGTCCTCAGTGACTTAAAACAGATTGCAATTCACTCAGTGGTTCTTTTTCACACATTAGAACAAGGTACAGTTTTGGCTGTACCTTAGTTTCTGTGGTGACGTGTGTCCAAGCTAGCAGGTTAATGTGGTTGGAAAATACTCATTTCATATGTTTAATGTTTCAGGATGGCCTTGAATGCACAGTTAGTTACTATGCGCAAAGACTCAACATGACACATTGCCTTTCATGTGTCACAGACTTGTCACATTCTATGTTGGGTGTGGTTACATCTTTCGTCCTGAAAATGCTCATTTTCATTCTTTTTATGGGTGATTAGAAACTCAGGAAGAATGCTCGAGAGTAAGCTGGCACACTATATGGTCCACCTTCAACTGTGGACCCTGGCTTTGTCGAGTAATGATAGCAGTTGTGTGGACAACTACCTAGACTTGGCAGCCAGAGTGAAAATGATGTTAATTTTCATTGTTTACGTATGTACTGTACGTAGGTGATATTTAAAATGTGATTACCCTACCACTAGCTTGTGTGCCATGTCTTCAGTGAAATGCTTGACATTAAGCTGGCAATTTTCATGGGGCGACTGCATTACCATCCTTCACACCACCAAGTGACCCATGCACTTACAAAGAAAGTATGTAGATAAAATTGAACCCAGTACAACAGGACCAGTGCAGTGCATCAGAAAGCAAGGAAACACCTGGTATTCTATTAATAGTGGCTGTAGCTGGCAAGAATTTGAATAAGGCATTCGTGAGATCCAAGAAAGTGACCATTGTGGGCCTCGCGTATGCTGATCATTAAGATATGTGCAGTATATCCACTACATGGACATTGATGCAGCAGATTCAAAGCTATTGATAATGCAGTAGTGGACAGTGCACATTAAGCTTATGCGGATGTTGTATATAAACAGTAGCTGATTAATTAAAACTACCTGAACGATTAGTTATTTTGGCAACTTTTGGTTGCCTTCGTCAGAAAGCGACAACAAAACAAGCACTACTGTATCATACAAGTGCAGACAATTAATGAGAGGTCCTATGTGTGGTCAAGAATTTGAATAAGGCATTCGTGAGTGTACAGTTAACATTTTAATTTGATCGATGGGTTTGATGAAAATGCCATAACGTATGTACATACGTAGACCCCACACAAATTCATTCTATCTCCGTTTGTGCACCATGCAAGTGTCCACCTTGCTTTTCAATGAAAGTGCACATTGTTGTTTTGTAGGTTAATTGAACAGGTGTCTGCAGATTGACATGCAAAGGAATAAATATTGCACAATCTATATATGTATCTAGCTGCTTGCAAATGTTTTGTGAGAGAACATAGATTGAAAACATACCAGAGGGTAGGGTTGTCATACATGTTCATACTTTGCATTCATTTATAGTGTATGCCAGTATTAGGTGCACTGCTAGACATGCAATGTGTCCCACCGGCTAAGTTTAGTTGCTGTATCAGCAGGACCAGTCTGCTGTATCCTATTTGTCTGTATCCAGTGCAACTTGTACACACGTAGGATATACAGTACATGCTTTGTAGGCATCTTTTAGCTATTGAATGTATGTTCAATTCACTTAGCTCACCTTCCGGTAGTTGGCATGCCATAATGAGAAGCCACTTTGTTGAATATAGATGTACTTGGTACAATCATATATTTGTATGCATATGTGTATGTAGTTGTGTGGGTGTGTCAGGAGGAGCAACCATGATCTCACAGTGTCCACACAGTTGGTTATTGCATTTGTACCATGTTTTGCATTTGAAATGACTTCCTGTCCATATTTCATCCACACTCCTACACACATTTCAGGGGATTGTCAGTGCTGACTTACTCTGCACAATTTTTCAACATAGACACATGTTTCCTACTTATCTTCCATTGGACACAGCTAGCTTTCCTAGGAAGAAGTCACTCGAAAAACATTGTAGATCCAAGCATAGATAAACGAGGTCTCTTCGTTATCTAAGATCCAAGTGTGACGCGTTTAGTTTCATGGTGAACTCCCATCTCTTTATCCTGTTATTGACTTGCATTTCAACTTTATCCTGTTATTGACTTTCACTTTCTTCAGTAGGTGAGTACGCAGTAATGCTATAGTGCTAGTACTTGTGGGCTTTCAGTAAGTCAGACAGAATGCTCACGATTAAGCTGGTACTCTTATTGGTCTTCCTTCAACTGTGGACCCTGGCTTTATCAACTAATAATAGCAGCTGTGTAGACACATACTTCGACTTTGAGGAGCAGACCTTTGGCAACAACAGTGAGAACAGAATGAAGCTGTACCAAGCGTTCTATCCTCCCAATGATCACCTGCCTTACTCAGTGGTAGTGAGCTACCAGGCTGTTCTTCCCAATGGAACTAAGGTCAACATCTCCACTGACCCCAGCTGCCGAGCTGACAGACAAGTGTGGCTGTGGGTGTCTTCTCCCTTCCTGCTGGTTATGGACCCTACAGAGTTGAATCGCTTAGTTCTATATACCCTGAACCATTTCACTGAGTGGGTTCCTCCACATCTTACCATTGCAACACCTCTACCTTGTTCAGCAGAGGCTAAAGGCTTTCTCAAATTAATGACCTCTTCAGTAAGTAGTACAGTAGTTGTAGCATCTTCTCATGTGTATATAAAGTTCCTTGTTTGCACTGAGTTGTTCACATTTTGCTGTTCCTCATCTACCCAGCTTCAGGCGTATGCTTTGGGTGAGATGTCAAAGGGAGAACACTTGGGATATTCCCGCCAAGGGTGTACAATCCCAGCTGCGACCAGTATAACTCTAAAGGACGAAAGCTCAGCTGTTAGTATTTATCGCATTATTGGTGCTAGTGGCTTTGTTTCCTTGGCTTTTTTTGAATCTGTGGCATCTGTTTTACTACTTCAAGTACTGCTTAAGGCTCTTTCACAGAAAATGGAATCTTGCAACTACTCGTTTGATTATTATGGGATGTTCTGGGGAATGTCGGCCATTCTTTGCCTGCTCTTTATAGTGCTCCTGTTTAGTTACATTAATCACTTATCTCATTTCGTCTTCAATCCTGACATCCAGCAGACAAAGTATGTCCGGTACATGTGGCCATTTGTCCTTGCTTTCCCTATGATCTTCTGTGCACCTGTAGCCATTTACTTTGGTGTCAAGTTTAACCTTTCCACCCCATCTGTCTACCTCCTTCCTGCTAAACTCCTCTGCTGCTGCAGTAAGAAACGTGCTCGAGCTTTGGTTCTTTCACTGACCCTTTGGTTTGACTTGGTTAGTACTTTTGTCCTTGTTGGTCATGGTATTGCGTTTCTTAATGCCTTTCCAGTGGCACCATTTGCTGTTACTGTGAATATGTTGCTGCTTGTGCTGACTTCCACATGCCTCACTTACATCATGGCATTGATCTTCACGATTTGTGCATTTGTTGGTAGCCGAAGGTGTCTCAGTAACAGTCCTGACTGCCTTGCTACAGTTCGTGCTGCGATGCTTATCCCTCTCCTGTTTACTGTCATATGTTTTAGTTTATTTGTTGTCTTAATTGGTCAATTTGTCAATATCGCCACTCAACAGAGCAGCTTTCACATGATGCTAAAGTCTCTATTTGCTCCTGTTCTTCTGTTTGTTGTGAGCCTGAGTTTGAAGAGGTTCATTTCAGTGTGGATGCACTGGTCACTTAGTGGTGTGGAGGATGAAAGTCAGGAGGCGAACTCACTGCGGAGGCATGATTACCAAGAATACCAAGTGCTGGATAATGTGTAAAGTTTGTCAGTTTACGCTAACTAGCTGCAGTGTGTGCAAGTGTGCTTTGTATTTTTAGAGTTGATTGTAGTGTAGACTACGTAGGCAGTTTACACTTTTGCAATGACTGATTTAATTAAGTTGGTGACATTTATGTTGCTATTTTGTACTGTGTTGCATTTGAGCAATTTATGTGTGTACACTGGAGCCACCCTTAATCACCTCCTGATAGCAACTGCCCTGCCAGTGCAGGCTCCTTTTTGATACACCTAAATATTCCTTACTCGCAGAGGGCCGGGCTTCTCTGCTATGGTGCTCCTTCAATAGTGCCCCTTCGACAGCACCCCTTCAATGGCGCTTCAGCAACTAGAGATACTAATGTCTTTGTTTTCTCCTTCGCAAGTGCAAATCACCATTTCTACGTACACTCTCCATCACAGTTCCGTATATTTTCTCCATAAAACCAAAATGGCAGACAGCAATCGAGTCATCGGTGGCAATAAACGATAAGGGCTCCACGCAAGTTAGGCACCATGCTGTGGTGTTTGAGGATGTGGTGGTAACAGTGTTCATAGAGTCAGCTCATCTTGGCGACATACATACGTACATAGCAGTATATAGTTACAGTAATTTAGTTTATTCTTGTTAAACTCACGTGGTTTATTATGCTATATAAACTGTTTTCTTGCCTGTTTCCTATTGTGTGACTTTTGTTTCACCAAAGTTTAGTTGTGTTTCATTTTCCATGTTCTCGTTTCCTGCTTGTGTTTCAATGTAGTGGAGTATTTGAATAATTTACGAGCATACCGTCAACATTTCAGATTTATAAAAGATTTTAGCTGAGAATGCTGTAATATACGTACGTACATGTACATACGTCACACACATTCATTTCATGTGGGTGTTAGTACCATGCAGTTATCTGGCTCAATCTGTGCCTTTTGGTTCACTGCGCAAGTTTTTGGGTCAGGTGTGCAGAATTTTACAGATTGCTGCACAAGACGGATTTTAAATGTCACAACATAACTCATTTTACCTGCTTACCAATGTACTTTTTTATCAAACATACCAGATGTTAAACTTTACATTATGTTGTCAGTAAGTGTTATGCAAGCTGGTGTGTAACTTATCCAAGTTCGCCAACTACACAGCTTGAAAGTAGTGAATGGAGAAAAAGAACCATGAACTGTATATATATTTTGATTGGGGATGAAGAATTATGGCCACATCGGTGGCTTGCATGGCTGAAGCTCCGCGTTAGGGTGTAGGCTATGATTTCAGGCGCCGGGTCGTTTTTTTTCTCCAGTCGCCACTTTCAAGCTGTGTAGGTGGTGAACTTGGACACTTTACATTATACATACATGATACAGGTGTCTTTACAGTAGGTAGGCAATACACAGCATCCCATGTGTCAGTTTGCAGTAGCCTGCATTGTTGGCAACACACTGTGAAGATATGATCTACTAACAGCATAACATGTATTATAATTCTTACATGGCATGCATTTATTGGCCATGCTGCTGTCCGACAGTATTTCTACACATCTGTGGTGTTTCCATGTCTGTTTAGGGCCTATCATAAAGTAACCCGTGTGTGGTATTTGTTTGTGTGTGAGGATTGTGGGTGCATCACAAGGAGTAACCATGAAGTCACAGTATCCACACAGTTGGTTTTGTACATTTGTAATATATCTTTTGTATTATTTGTAGGTAAATACGTAGCTTGCTGCCCACACTCCTACAGACATGTCGGGGTTTGCATATTGCTGCGGTACTCTGCACAGTTTCTGAACATAAACACACCTGATAATCTCTCTGGAAACAACTCCAGCCAATTGTTTTTTGGGGACAGATAGAGGTCCAAAACACAGACGTTTTGACCCCAATCCAGGGGTCTTCATCAGTGAGTGATGGTTACAAAAAACAGGGCAGGCCAATTTGTATGCCCTGTTTTTTGTAACCATCACTCACTGATGGAGACCCCTTGGATTGGGGTCGAAACGTCTGTGTTTTGGACCTCTATCTGTCCCCAAAAAACAATTGGCTGGAGTTGTTTCCAGAGAGATTATCATGATGCTACCTAGCCACTCAGAAGTCTTCAAATAAACACACCTTTCCTCTCTCAAGTTTGACTCGGCAAAGCTTGCCTTAAACAGTCATACACTGAACAATGTAACTTAATTAAGCAAAGCACACAATAATTACTTGCTAATTTTCTTTGCCCTGCAAACAAGTTTCAGTTTCTTCATTTTTAGTGGATACATAAGTATACAATACAAACAAAGCTGCAGTGCCAACACCAATAATGCACCAACTGAGATAGAATGCTCAAGATGAAACTCGTGTTTCTTCTTCAACTGTCAGCTCTGGCATTCTCAGATTATGGCAGTAGCTGTGTGGATAACTACCTCAACTTTGAGGAGCAGACCTTTGACAACAACAGTGAGAACAAAATGAAGCTGTACCAAGCTTTCTATCCTCCCAATCACTTGCCTTACTCAGTGGTATTGACCTACCAGGCTGTTCTTCCCAATGGAACTAGGGTCAACATCTCCACTGACCCCAACTGCCCTGACAGACAAGTGTGGCTGTGGTTGTCCTCTCCTGTTTTCTTCATTTTGCAAACTACACAATTGAATCGTGTAGCTCTGTATACCCTGAACCACTTCACTGAGTGGGTTCCTCCACATCTCACCATTGCAACACCTTGAAGAATTCCTCACACTAATGACCACTTCAGTAAGTAGTGCAATTAATATACAGGGACTTCTGTTATACACACTGTGGAAGTTCCTTGTGTGCAGTGTGTGCTTCACTTCTTATTGTTCCTCATCTCACCAGCTTCAGGCATATGCTTTGGGTGAGATGTCAAAAGGAGAGCACCCGGACTATTCCCTCCAAGGGTGTACTGCAGATGTAGCTATTACTTCTCTACGAGTTGTAAGCTCAGATGTACACATGTATTTTACTATAGGCGTAATTGGCTTTGTTTTTCTTGTTATCTTTAATATTATGGCTTCTGTTGCATTCCTTCCAGACTGCTTAAGACTCTTTTGCAGAAAATTGAAGCCTGCAACTACTCCTTTGACTATTATGGGATGTTCTGGGGAATATCAGCCATTCTCTACCCAGTCCTAATTTTACTCCTCTTTGAAGATCACACTTATGTGTTATATCATCATCAATCCGGACGTTGGGCAAAGCACATGAAAATTCTGAAGTGTTGCTGACCTGTTCAGACTGATGAACAGATAAATTGCGTCAGCCATTCATCACTCACTCTAGTTTTTGCCTATTGTGTTAAAACTGTTAGTTGTCCCCCTGGCGTAATACATAGTTGCCATTTGATTGGCTATAATCACTGGTAGTTAGAATTTTTGAACCGTGAACAATACACAAAACATATTAATTATGTCTATATTGTGTATTTGTGTGTTCAAACAGCATGCACAGTATTAAAAACCGGTTTGGATATCTGCTCACTTCGTGGGCATGTAGATGCGTGAATACATAATATTATATTAATGTACATTTGTATTCTATGTACGTACACATTATACAGAATATATAACACAAATGATTAGCATCAATTGCAGCTAATTTGTTGATACAAGCCAGCATGTACAGTACATATGGCAGAAAGAACTCCATTACATGTGTTATGTCTCTGTATAATGTTGAGTTACTCCGCACAGAGACACAATGTTACATTGCTGCCTTTCATGTATCTTATTCTTGTCACGCATAAGGACTTGTGTTTAGCTTCTTAGAGCAATTTCTCTAGCTGGGCCGGTGATACCCTGCCCATCATATCTCAGCCAAACACATTCCCATTTTGGGGTGATCACATCTTCTGAAAATGATGTTCATTTTCATTGTCTTTATATGTAAATGATTTTTATGCATATTTTCGTACGTAGGTGATACTTAATATGTGATTGCACTATCACTAGCTTGTGTGCCGTGTCTTCAGTGACTTGAAAATGCTCGAAAGTAAGTTGTCAATCCTTATGGTCATTCTTCAACTGTGGACCCTGGCTTTATCAACTAATGATAGCGACTGCATAGACAAATACCTAGACTTTGAGGAGCAGACCTTTGGCGACAACAGTGAGAACAGAGTGAAGCTGTACCAAGCGTTCTATCCTCCCAATGATCACCTGCCTTACTCAGTGGTAGTGACCTACCAGGCTGTTCTTCCCAATGGAACTAAGGTCAACATCTTCTCTGACCCCAGCTGCCCTGACAGACAAGTGTGGCAGTGGTTGTCTTCCTCTTTTCTGCTCAATTTGGACCCTACAGCGTTGAATCGCTTAGCTCTTTATACCCTGAACCACTTCACTGAGTGGGTTCCGCCACATCTTACAATTGCAACACCTCTGCCTTGTTCGGCCAAAGCTGAAGAATTCCTCACACTAATGACCCCTTCAGTAAGTAGTACAATGAATTACAGTATGTTCTCTTAGAAAGGTCATTTTAGTGGCTTGCTCTATGCATTTTATTGTTCCTCGTCTCCCCAGCTTCAGGCATATGCTTTGGGCAAGATGTCAAAAGGAGAACACTTGGGATGTTTCCGCCATGGGTGTGATATAGTAGGCACGGCCATTCTTTCTCTAAAGTTTCAAAGCTCAGTTGTTCTCTTTTATAACTTAATCGCTAATATTGGCTTTATCTTTACAGGTATTTTCATATCAGTGGTATCTGTTCTACTACTCCAAGCACTTCTTAAGGCTCTTTCACAAAAAATGGAGTCTTGCAACTACTCATTTGATTATTATGGGATGTTCTGGGGAATGTCTGCCATTCTCTGTCCGGTCATAATATTCCTCCTGTACAAAGATATTGCACACACAGCACAAATTGCGTTCAATCCTGACATCCAGCAGATGAAGTATGTCAAGTACGTGTGGCCATTTGTCCTTGCTTTCCCAATTGTATCAAGTGCACCAGTGGCCATTTACTTTGGAGTCAAGTTTAACCTCCCCACTCCGTCTGTCTACCTCCTTCCCGCTAAACTCCTCTGCTGCTGCAGTGAGAAACATGCTCGAGCATTGGTTCTTTCAGTGACGCTCTGGTTTGACTTGGTTGCTGCCACTTTCTTGGTTGGTCATGGAGTGTTTGTTTTGAAGGCATTTCCTGTGTCACCATTTGCTGTTGCTGTGAATGTGATGCTGATTGTTTTGACTTTCATGTGTCTCACCTACATCATGGCATTGGTGTTTACAATTTGTGCATTTGCTGGTTCCCGAAAATGTCTCAGGAGCAGTGCTGACTGTGTTGCTATAGTTCGTGCTGCAATGCTCATCCCTCTCTTGTTGGCAGTCATCTGTTTCAGCTTTACACTTGCTTTGAATGGTCAATTTGTCGACACTGCAACTCAGCAGAGCAGTTCTCTTGTGATACTTAAGTCTTTCTTCACTCCTGTCATTTTGGCTGTTGTGAGCTTGGGTATAAAATGGTTCACGTCTGTGTGGATGAACTGGTCACTTGGCAGTGTAGACGGTTGCCCTGTCAGTCCGCTACATGGGCATGGATACAGCAGTTATCAAGTGCTAACTAATGCCGTAGTGAATACTGTGCACTAATCAACTACAGTGTGTACTTTTGCTTAATCTGAGACAATTACTCCCTGTGATGTACGTTTTGGAGTGAATAGGCATAATGTGTGGCATTCGTAACCTGGATGATCTTATGTTAAGACAGATTCTGTGACTGCTATTATGTTTCCACTTATACAGTGTGTTCTTATTAATGCAATTTGTGTGCTTTCCAGTCACAGTTTGCAGTTTTCTCCAACTTGAATGGTACTAATGATCAGAAATTTGTGTGCTTTCAAATAATGATCACTCCATAGTTTTAACTGTTGCCTAAAATGCAGTTGCTTTTCAATCTACTACGTACGTATATTCGCCCAATGCCTATATACTTCCAAAGCGGTGCTAGGCTCAAGTCATCACAAGAGTAGATAATTAATTACATACTTATTGCTCAGTACTTGCAGCTGCAGTGTGTCTAAAGATCTTTTTTTCAGCGATTTGCTTGCAAAGGTCATCGTATATGTATGTGAAATGTCCTGTTGTAGGTGTAAGTGATGCTCATGGACATGCCAGTCTGATGTACGTACCTACTTACCAGTGTCTCATTGTACCGGTTATCGTTGATTAGTAACAGTCTAGGGCGAAAAACTAACCACACAGTTCATTTTGTGCATTTCTGCAATCTTTAGTATGTAAGCTAACTGATTGCCTGATGTAATCATACATAACTCAGCCTTGTACCTTTAGGGGTGATTATTTTGCAAGTAAAAATTTGCGAATTTAGCCAAATCACAAAAATCGCGAACTTTAAACTTTGTGAAATATTTTCCCGCTAGCCATACAGTAAATCATTCATTGCATTGCAGTAATGCAGGGAACATAAACTGTGAAAAGTTAAATATGGCACAAAAATTAGATTGGTGCTTCTGATCTACTACTTTAGGGCATAATTTGTTTACTGAAGCTCAGTAGTAGTCATTACATTGCATGCACACTCTTACACACTTCATGAAGCAAATTTCTCCACACGGCTTCTTGACAGTGGCTGAACTTTCTATGTACTATTCATTTGAAGTGTGAAAGCTTGTATAACCTGACTAACAGGCTCAGACAATGATACATGTGCGTACGTGATCTTAATGAGACTCCTGTCTATGTTTGCAGATACTCATTTTCTGTGTTCTGAAGTGATTGCAGTGGCATTTTCATTGTTTCAATGGGCGACAAAGCAAGTACATGTAAAGTTACCTAAATATAATATTTTGTGATGTGTGGCAATATTCACGCCAAAATCAGGACAGGTCAATACAGAACAGAAGCAGGAGGAGGCTATCAGTCATAAGCATGACAGCGCACTATATGGCAGGCCAGTGATCAATTTGTATTGACCTGGCCAGGTTTTGGCATAATATCCAGTGATTATTGCCACGCATCACCATAGCCTCACACTAAGCTACAGTGTAACAATTCCCCATCCTGCCATAGAGCGCACAGTCACACTTATGACTGATAGCCTCTACCTGCTTCTGTGAAAATCACAAGTTGGGGTGGATACAGAAGCAGTCAATCATCCAGCAATTACCATCAGTATGCCACACTGATGAGGCCTGATAAAGTCAAAACAGATGTCTGTGGCTCTTCCATCTGTTTGTTGGATGACTGGGGAGGCGATCGCTGCTTGCCACAAATAGGATTTTGGTCCCCCTGGCCAGTGATCAATTTGTATTGACCTGGCCAGGTTTTGGTGTAATATGCAGTGAGACCATGAGACCATCACAACACCAGACTGCCACAGTGCATCAGTAAGCTATGACCTCATATATACTGCTGAGTTCAGCCTGTCCACAAATCTATTACGCATGTGCCCCTGTGTCTAGCAACTGCCAATTTGAAAATGTGATCATTAAAAGTGCAAAGTGAATCATTGACATAATAGACTCCACTTTACAAACAACTGTATTCTGTTGGAGCTGTGCACCTTGTACAGACCTTACATACCTGTTACATTTTACCTTACGTACTGTAACCATCACTGTGAACTGGCTGTGTTGTAAACATCGTATGACAATGGCTGCCTAGGTGATGGCAGTAATGACGGTCACTGTTAGAAAAGGAGATCTCGAGTCAGTGAATATTATGCAATAAGAACAATCAGAAGCACGACAAGGAAAGGAACCTGGTGTGATGCAAGGCAGTCATCTGCAGAATCAATGACAATCAATTAAAGGAAAAACCAGTTGTGTATGCAGTTGACAAAGGCCCTTGTTGGCGAAGCGTCCTGCAACCAGTTTCATTGATTGATTCTACTGTGTTATGTGCTCATCAGCATCAATTCACTAGTTATCTAATGCAAGCCTAGCAATGGGCCTCTACGATACCATGCTGTAAATGGCCACCTGTAAGTTGACCACCTTTACTTAAGAGGCATACAATTTTCCCTGAGCTCGTTACTCTCTGACTAGTCCGGTGCGCCAGCCCCTACTTCCTGCCCGTGTCAATAATTGCACTGGAGCAGGAAGTACGGATAGCACACCAGATGACCAGAAAACAGAAAACAGACGACTGTCAAACCGGAAATTGCTTGCAATAACATTTGGGTCATTCAGAGTACTTTTCTCTGTTACAATATTCTAATGGTATGTACGTACGTACCATGCATTTCACATTACCTCATAACTACACTTCTGTTTATTTGCATGCTAATCTTTCTGCTGTGTCTTAACCCTCCCTTCACCTGCCGCACCATGTGTTGTTGCATGTCCTTTACTGCCATTCAGGTCAGATGTACGGACCACACCAAAGTAAAATGATGAACTGGTTTATCGACGATCTCCACCTGCCAACCTCAAAGAGAAGTGGACCTGTTTCTGAGGTACACATATAGTCCGTTATTACATATACGGTGGGTCAGTTGTGTTGTGTGCTGAGAGAACCGGCAAAGCAGCTTATATTTAGGTTGTCTTGTACCAAATAGCCTGTTTAATATATTAGATGGATAAATTTATACCGCATCTTAATTTAATATGCCATGTTTGTATGTGTGCAATGTAGCTGTAGATGAATGTATTGTTTTTATTTTATTTGAATATCCTTACATTAATTGCTTTACACTGAAACATGCAGAATTTCAATTGACAGCAATGCTAATGTACTGTATGTGTCACTGTGCAGTGCTTATAACATACATATGTCTTCTCCCTGTCTTCTTTCTAGTACCTCCGCCAGCTCATTGATGCTCGTGGTGTGTACAACCTCTCTCGGGTGAATGAGTGGTGCTCCGTTGAGGACCTCCTCCTTCTGGCCTGCGGAGGTGAGGACATGTTAGGCCCTGACTCTGCTTCAGCCAAGCAGGACCCAAGGTTCAAGGTGTGTGTGTGTGTGTGTGTGTGTGTGTGTGTGTGTGTGTGTGTGTGTGTGTGTGTGTGTGTGTGTGTGTGTGTGTGTGTGTGTGTGTGTGTGTGTGTGTGCGTGTGTGTGTGTGCAGCATGCAGTGACAATTTGCAGTAGTGTGTGTGTGTGTGTGTGTGTGTGTGTGTGTGTGTGTGTGTGTGTGTGCGTGTGTGTGTGTGCAGCATGCAGTGACAATTTGCAGTAGTCCAGTTCTTGAGCATTGGGCTAGCACAAGTGGCATGTGTGTGGTGTGTTTGAGTCAGTCGCTCTGACACGTTTGTGTGAGAGATATGTAACCAATGGTGAATGATATGCGTATTGTTGGACACAACTGAACGATTTAAGTCTCTGTGAGATGGCTCTACTGTTTATTAACTCCATAAAGGAGTTTCTGTGGAGTGCATGTGAAACTCTGCTAGAGTGTTTCTTCTTCCTGTTGTTTACCATAATGTACGAACGTATGTTGTTTGTTTACTCTAATGTATGTATACATATGTTACATTCTTGTAGCGCCACTTTGCTGTCATTCGTCATCCCTTTGTATCTGAGGCCGACTACAGTAACATCATTGGCTGTCTAGCAGAGGTATGTATGTACGTACATAGGGCTATACTGCTATACTACGGCTGCCTTCTTCAATGAAAAATGGCACTAAACACTTTTATACACCTTAATACACCTTTGCTGGTAGTGTCATTATTCCCTGATGAAGGCAGCCGTAGATTGCTGGAACGTCTGATTCGTTTGTGATTGTTTTGGCTAGTGTTCCCGACAAGGATTACCATATCTAAAGACTGTTGTTATCTTTGCCACAGCCTTAAAGGAGAGAGGGGAAGGGATGTTTGAATATTAATCAATTACTTCTGTGGAATTCAGTAAAGGAAGGTCCCAAAAGGGCCTACTTCAGTTTACTAGTTTGTACGTTTGCAACAGATAAAGGCCTTTGTGCCCAAAATGTGTGCTTTTCATTGAACGAGTCTACCTTGTGGTTTACGCTCAGTTTCGTCTGATACTGGAAACATACGCATCTTGCTGGTTTAATCTACTGGTAGCAATGAGGTTGAACATTGAATTGCTGGTTTTGAGGTACGTATATGAGCAGTTCACACTGCAATCACCAAAGGATGTTAATTGCTGAGCCAATCACTGGTAATCTTACCCCAAACCAGACTGCTGCACCTAAACAGTGCTGAACAGACTGGGGGACAGTCACTCCACCCTATTGACTGGGAACCAGTGATCCCCTCCCCAGTCATCCCAATCAATAGGACGGAGTAAACCGTTCCCCAGGCTGCTCAGCACTCTTCCAGTGCAGCAGTCTGGTTCGGGATAAGATTGCCAGTAAGTAGCTCAGCAAGTAGCACCTCACTGTGTGATACAGTCCAACCACCCTTCAGGACATTAATTGTAACTAGAACTTACTTAACTTCCTTCTGTCACTGCTAAGTGAACTGCTCACTATACCCCAAACACATGTTTTTGCTGTAGCATGAGCCTCTACCACATCACTGAACATCCATGGTAGTGTAATGAGTATGCATGCGAGACAAAAGATGGTGGTCAAATGGGCGAAATCTTTAAGGTGAGTGGCTGTTACAGTACATACCTGAATTGCCTACCATCCTGCAGGGCTACCTATCACACCGAGACTTAGAGTGCCCCCTCTCCAAGGAAGCTGTCACTGTGGTCTCACTGGCCTCAGCTGAGCTCTTCACTTTGGTCCGGAAGGTGTTGAGTCACTCCTCCCTCCCTGGCCGGCACCACTATGTCTTCTCACTGAGTCACATAGCTGGTCTGTTTCAGGTTAGCTTGTAGTTAGGTCACACTTGATTGCAGCTGTGCGTACGTACGTATAGTTCTCTCACTAAGAGAAGTAGATAAGTAGAGTGAATAATGATAGAGTAGCTTCACAGGCGATTCACACTCTGACTATGAAGTAGACCATGAATTCAATGTTGTCTCACAGACACGCATATTATATGAACAGTGTACTACGTATGTACACTATGGCATACATTGTGATCCATAAAGGTTGTATATATCCTACTTTATGGACATCTGGCCCTCTTTACTTACGTACACACACAAGTATAGTGTAGTAGAGTGCACATTGTGCTTCAATACAGACACAGTCCACAAGTTTACTTGTCACTTTGCAGCACAAGACACTTGCACACTTAGGACAATTCACTTGATCACCGCAGACTTAATATTGCCACCCACTGAATCACTCACTCGCTCACTCACTCACTCACTTATATACTCACACTCATTTTCTGCCCAGGGCTTGCTGCAGTGTGTCCAGTCTCTTCCCAGTGCCTCCTCTCTCCTTCCTTCCCTGTGGTCTCATGAGGCTGTGAGGGTTTTCTGCGATGGTGTTAGCCGAGAACGAGACTACCTTTGGTTCCATGAGGCCATTAGACTGCTTGAATTCCAAATGGCCAAAAGCTTGGGGCTACAAGAGGAAGGGGGTGGGCACAAAGAGTTTGTGACTCTCACCTCCCTCCCACTTGATCATCAGTCTGCAAAAGATTCCAGAGAGTCTGGATTGACAGCTGTACCTAAAGTACGTACGTATGTATGTGTCACTTTGCATAGCATTACTTTGCCGCTAGCCCTTCGTCACTCCCACTTCACTTTCACTTTCACTCTTTCACCCTCCCATTCCCTCTCCACTCCCTTCCTTGTAGGTTTCTCTTTCTCTACTGAAGGAGTGGAGTGATTTGCAGACCACTTTGCAGCACTACATGACCCAATACCAGGAGGAGCAAGGACCTCTTGACTTTACCCTGTCCTCCGTCACCATCAAGCACCTTGTCCGTCTGCACAGGGCAATAATGTCCTCCAGGTAATGTGTACATACGTATACATATCGAAATAGGAACTGTGTACAAGGCTAGATACGTAGTGTGCTGCTAAGCAGAATTGCTATGCATGCTAAGAGACTTCGGCATATAAGTGACAGAGAATAACACTCACAGTTGTATATGCACTATATGTATATCCATTTTGCATCATTATTTACTTGACAGGTCATATCAGCGATTAATTTGTACGTGCTCTTATTCCTCGTATTAATTTCTTGATCTTGTTACCATTTAATGAATTTACCCCGTCTACCCACCCTTCTTTGCTCCCCTTCTTCCTGCTCATACCAGCTGTGGTGTCATTCTGCTGGGTGCCCTGGGTTTGCCGCTGAGCAAGCTGGCCCTTCTTGCCCTGGACATGGCCCGCTACAGAGTGATGAAGGTCGATGTCAGCACACAAAGTGGGTTCAGAGATGCCATGCAGTCCTTGCTACGGCAGGCAGGACTGGAGAAGAAACAGGTGGCAGCCGTGTTCTCTGTGAGCTGCACAATTGCTTCATCGATATTCACGTGTTGTGCCAATATACGTAATGCCTCCTTGCGTATCAACTGTTGTCTCTATTTGGACTAACCTGCACTCACACAGTGTAAGCAGACAGGTACACTTGGTTGCAAGTGCACTGATGTTTTAAGTTCACATTCGTATATAGAGAGTGTGAAGTTGCATGTGAATGGCATTTGCTGTGATTTATTGTGCTGCATGAATTGGAAGAATTTGAGCGATACCACAGCATGGGGCTCTCTCAGGTCTGAAGACGAGTAGAATTTGTCTAAGCAAAGAGCCCCAACCATCGTGCTCCCCATGCTGTGATATCGCTCAAATCTATACCCTTCCAATTCGCAACACACACCCGACAATCACCGCTTATCTCAAACAGTGTACTATGTATATGTGTAGTTGTATACATTTGTGATCTGAACCACTTCATATTTCAAGAGTCACCCTGTTTCAGAAATTAAATATTTTACAATACCTCTGTCTTTGCGTCTTCTGTCAGCCTCCATATGTGTTGAATGAATGTGACATGCCTGCTAAATGCTGGCATTCAGTCCTCCATTGTGAATGTATGTACGTATGCATGCACAGGAAAAGGAGTTGAAAGATGAGAGAGTTCTTGAGATGATCAGCACCTTCCTGGCTACTGGTGAACTGCCAATACTCTTCTCCAATGATGAGGAGGATGGTCTCTTACAGGTGAGCAGAAATGTCCCTTGAGTGGGTCAGTAGTGTGTGTGTGTGTGTCTGTGTGCCTGTACATGTGTGTGCGCGTGTGTGTAATGCAGTCTAACTGCATTAAGTACTGTACGTATATGCTTCATGCATTATGCTAAAGCACACAAAAACACACATACGTATGTTTCTGATCCAAGCTAAGTCTGACCTGCACTTCAATCTGAACTGTTTCTACTCCCCCTCACCCTGCCCCCTGCACCTGCTGTTCCTCACCACCAGGCCATCACCCCGGCTGTGAAGAGGGACTTCCCCGGAAGAATGGTGCAACCATCACAGTATTTTGCTCGCTTTGTTCAAGCCAACCTCCGAATTGTCCTCTGCCTCCCGTCCTCCCACCACCTCATCAATGAGCATGCAAAGTGAGGTCTTAACCATACAGCATACCCTGCAAGACCATGCACGGGAGCACACCACTGCCAGTAGCTGTACTCGCACTTTGCATTTAGCTTCCTTACAGTACGTACGTACTGTATATGATTGTCACAGAATTCACAATGTGCTGAATTCAGGCCAGTACAGATTGGTGGAAGCTGGTATTACTGGATCTCCAATGTCTTAACATATACAAATAACATATTACATACATGGTTTTAGAACATTCTCTGATGTACAGTGTGCAGGCAATAGGTCGACTAAGTGGAGTTGACAGACTGTGCCATGGAATGAGGTTAATCTTATCCAATTACCATCCCTCTTTATGGCATCAGGCAAGGTAGTCTCGTGCACCAGACGTACAATTGCACAATCGAACGTCTGCAGTGGGAGACTACAGGCAGTGTTCTGTTTCAGGGCAATATTCTCGCTACTTTTTGAAAAACAAAACAACGACAACAACTTTATGCATGAGGAATATAATTTACATGTACGTATGTACTGCCCCACTTCAGCCAATGTTTACCCACCAGATATGCATATGTACAGCCTATTTCCATGACTGTCTGTTGGTGTGAAGCTTATGTACTTCTATTGTACAGTACTTTATATACTGTATGTATGTACATATATGCTACGTATGTACGCATGTGCATACAGCATGTTGTAGGCAGTGTACAGCGTGTCATTTGTGCTAGTTACTACTTTCAATTGCATGTTCCATTTATGCTCTTTTGTACCTTGCAGGGACTTCCTATCCTTGCTGCATTCCTCACCTATTGTGGACCTCTGTGAGTGGAGACCTCGTGAGCTGGTCTGTTCCGCTGCTGAGGTGATTAGCCAACTTACAAGAGACTCTGACATCACAGAGGAGCTCAGGTACGAATGGTTCAGCACCATGTTGTCTACATACATACTGTGACTAGGCAAAAGTGCCTCTTCTCCTTTACAGTACTACATTGTATGTTACTGTACGTCACTTAATAGCGTCCATGTACTGTATGTACTCAGTGAAGTGCGAAGCGATAGCTAAGTATATTCATGGCCCTTCTTGTAGCTGTGGCCTTCAATGTACGTACGTATAGTATGTATGCTCTTGTATACGTATGTATTGATTGTATGATCTTATATGTGTGTCCTTGTAAAGGTACTGCATGTATGTATCCATAGCTCTTTCTGGTAATTCTGTTTATGTAGACCCTCACAGACACTGTACATACATGCACCCTGTATTTATACATTTTGTATGTATGCTGATCTTGAGCAAAATTATCCATTAGCTGTACAATTGAATCTGTCATGTGAGACCTGATATCTTGGGGTGCTCTCCTCCTTGTTGCTACCCTACAGGGTCACACTGGCAGAATGCATTGCAGCAGTGCACATGCTAGTGCTCCAAGAAACCGCCCACCTTTCACGAGCAGGGTTCTACCCCCAAAAGGAGGGATTAGACTCCTCTTCAATCATTCCAGCCCTGCAGCAGCGTGAGATGCCCAATACTGACATTGATCTGACTTCAGGAACCATCATTGAAGAAGATGAAACAGCAGCAAGTCCTTCTGGCACTTTCCCCAAGTTTTCTTCACAGGCAAAACATACTTTAGGGATGGTCTATCAGCACCATGTCCCTTCTTTGCTCAAGAACTGTGGCCCAATAACTACTGCCGAATGTTTGATGGAAAAGTGCTACTTGTTGTACAAGAATCAGTCCGCGGGAGTCTCAAGCACAGAGGATGTATGCCTTCCCTCTGTGGGCCCAATCACAATGGACCAGTTTACAGAGTGTATCTGCAGGTTGTATGCACAAAAGAGTCAGGATTACTCGCAAAAGAAGGCCCAGCTCACAAATGCTTTGAATGCATTGGAGAAGATTGGCAGGGATGTGGAGTGTTTAAAGCAAGCCCTTGATGAAATGCGAGCAAAATGGAAGGAAGCTGCCAAAAGGTCAGACTCCCTCATGGAAGCATTAAGCAGTAAAACGTGCGAGTTGGAGGTCCTGAGAGCAAGGCTAGGTCAAGAATCAAACGTCCTCAGTGCAATGCGTATGGTGGCAGATCAGGAGAGGGGGTTGATGGAGTATGAAGATGATGAAGGACTCCTGGAGATATTAGTCAATGACTCAGGGAGGAGAAGCTCACGGCTTGACACCCTCATTCAACGCGCACAGGAGCAGCTTGATGAGGCACTCAGAGAAGAAGCAGAGCTCTCTACAGATCTCTTCAAAGCAAATGAGAATGTGAAGAGTTTGGTTGGCAAAATTGATAGGAATACAGTGGAGCAAGTGAAATCCCTCAATAATCCCCCAGTACTTGTGGGTGTGGCCATGGAACTGATCGTCAGATTACTGCAGCCACAGAGTTCAGATACACACACTGCACTGGAGGCATCGGAGGAGTCTGCTGCCCTACTGATGAGTGGGAGGGCTGCCAGCATTGCTGATGCTGTGTCACAGACCTCTGCTGGGACAAGAAAGAGCAAGAGAAGTGCTCCATCGGGAAATTCCTCACTTCAAGGTGAGACAAGCAGCAGCAGAAGACTTAAGAAGGAGCAGTGGAGCAAGATTCAATTGGCTATAGGTGATTCTCAAAGGTTCCTTGACCTCCTCCACAGCCTCTCTTGGGAGGACGGTCTCTCACTGGATGTCATTCAGACTGTGGAATCGCAGCTTGCCACATCCCGCAATGTTGACCCCTTGCCTGATGGCAAAGAAACACAGCCCAAGTCAACTCCACTACACTCTGTCTCAGGAGTGGAGCTCATCACCGTACAGGCTGCACGGTACACTTCTGAAGCCCTGGGTCTCCTGTGCTCCTATGTGCTCGCCATCACAGAGCACCACTACCTGCTGGAGCCGCTGAAGAGAGCCAGGGACAGGGTGAACCAGCTGAAACGAGACCTGGAGAACCTTGAAGGCACTGAGCTGCCATCCCTGAGGGAGATGCTGGCAACTGGCAGAATGTCGCCCTTGGCTGAGGAACACACGGGGAGTGTGGATGACATCGAGAGGCTGAGGACTGAGATAAGTGCCCTCCATGCTCAGTTTGATGCTTCCGCACTTGAGAAACACAAACTGAAGCAGCTGTGTGCAAGATACAGCGAGAAGCTCAAAGTGGCCAATCAGCTGCTGAGCTGCCTACAGACCAAGCAGGAGCAGTGGGGGAACCAGTGTGCCCAAATCCCCACCCAGCACCAGGTCCTTGGTGAGTGTGTTCTCTCTGCAGCCTTCGTAACCTATGCTGCACCTCTGAAGCCAGTCAAGAGGTCAAAGGTCATGGAGTGGTTCTGCAAGGTGCTCTTGCACTTTGACCTCAAGTTCAGCCCATCCTTCCAAGTCCAAGAGTACCTTGTGGGCCAGGTACGTACCTATGTAAATGATCAACATCATGTACATATGATGATATCCTACTATTCTCTTGAAACAGCTCTAGCCGATCACAATGGGACAGATGTACTGCATGAACAGAATGTATGATATGTGACTCCTACATCTGACCCATTGTGACTGGCTAGAATTGTTTCAAGCGGATGGTAAGATACGTAAATGGTGTGCATATGTAAGTGCACATTTTGTAGCATGAGTTGGGGGCTTCTCAACTGGCTCATGCATGAGTGAGGGAGTAGTAGTTGTAATACCAGCTCCAACAGGTTGTAATCTGGCTAAAATATATACATACGTAGGTATAGGTAAGATTGCAACCTGTCGGAAGCCCGTATAGAGAACTATGCCCATTATTTCTTAGATTGCAGCATAGTCCTCGGTCGTATCCTTAAAAGTGAAACGTGTATTAAAGAACTATTGACTGTGTACTCACCATGTTGTAATAGCATTAATTGTTTGCCTTAATCTATTCACACAAGTATGATTGGCGATATCTGATTTTATGTATACTAGCTACTAGTACCTCAAGTGTCTCTCATGATATGGTTCTGGCAGTTTTGAGAGGAGAATGTGACAGAACATGCTCATTCTATTAACTCAGTTTATTTATTCAATAGTTGCATGTGAGTGACATACCAATTGCCCCAAAGAACTAGAAGTAGAAACTACAATTACAAGCACAGGTGGTACAGTACATGGCCCAATACACTGTGAGACCCTATACCTAGCAGTGACCTTTCCTTCCTTCCTCCAGTCTCAGGTGTACAAGTTTCGTCTCGAGGACCTTCCTCCAGACCCTTCCTCAGCTGAGAGCGCAGCTGCAGTGCTAGCAGTTCAGCGCTACTGCAGCACTTGGCCACTCATTAGTGACACCTACAGTCTGGCTCCACAATGGCTAAGACATAGGTATGGAGGAAAGGTGGCGGTGGTGCCTGCAAAGGTGAGTGGACACTCCTACAGTAGGGACAATGTACATATGTGATTAACTGTATCACCACTGCATGCAGAGGCACACACATACACATACACACACATACACACATACACACACACATACACACACACACACACACACACACACACACACACACACACACACACACACACACACACACACACACACACACACACACACACATACACTACCACTTTCATTCCTCCACCTGTCTCTCCTGGCCACCCTGTAGAGCCCATACCTGCAGAAGAAGCTGACTGACTGTCTCAGTGAGGGCCTTCCTCTTGTTGTGACAGATGTGGACAGCACTGACCTCCTCCACAGCAAAGAACTGGCCCTTGTGCTGGAGAGCAAGGGGAAGCTAAGAAGAGGAGGAGCAGGTGAAAAGAAGCACAAGATGAAGGTACTTATGTAGAGCTTAGAGGTGGAGCTTATGTGTTATGTAGTGGACCTGTGTATGTCTGCAAGGGATCTGATTTGGAGCCTCTTCAGACTTGCACCAGCTACTAATAATACTGTATACATGTGAAAGGCGAGCTGACCTCCCACGAGAGTGGATGCGTACATGTTGTTATGGTTGGTCTCTCTTGACCTCTCTCAATGTCTGATGGAGACTCTTTCAGCAATATCTAGTCTGTGATCCAGCTATTTTTGTACGTACATGTTACATGCACACACACACACACACACACACACACACACACACACACACACACACACACACACACACACACACACACACACACACACACACACACACACACACACACAAACGCACACACATACACACACACGCGCACACACACACACACACACACACACACACCTCCTCTGTCTCTGACACACTAGCTAGCACTACAGTCCTTCTTTCATAACTTGTGTTCCTGCTTGTTTATCCTCACCTGGCCACAGATTGGAGAGAGAGACGTGGAATGCTCACCTGACTTCATGTGAGTACCTTGCATTGTGCTACATCACTGGCGATGTGCATCCCCAACACCTTGCTCTGATGGGCTCCATCCTTGTGTTGGGCCTACACTTACGCTATACATACTGTACCGTACTTATGCTGTGCATGCACGAGCTACAGTTTGCTGATAGTAGCCGAGTGTAATAGTTATATCACTCACAGAGATGTTTGATTCATCATCCACACACTGGGCACTTGAGCAGTCTGGCGTTTGGGCACACAGTTGGGGGTTGGGTTTAGGTGGCCTTGTAGTGTGTGTCACAGTGTCTTTCACATGCTGCATGAATTTTGCATCAATCTATGAATCAGTAACTAATTGCGAAGTGATCCATCATCTCCTCTCTCATTCTTTCAAAACAGTAACAGCTCTAGATGTACTGTATAATCTTCTTTCTCCATCATACCACGCAGGCTGTACCTTGTCACACACACACCAGTGCCATCACTGCCTGCAGAGGCCTTGTCCCTTGTTTGTGTGGTGGAACTCACTCCTCAGCGAGCCGGCATCGAGGACCTCCTCCTGGGACAGTTCCTGGCTGTGCAGAACATGAAGACATGCAATGATTGGCATGAACTGCACCAGGTTGGCATACAGCATGCATCACACAGCTCAGGGAGATTGATTGTGTGGCGATGTATGTATGCGTGTAGGCTTCTGCGTGCAGGATACGTACATGTGTCACAGACAGATGCCAAACATGTGCATACATACACTCAACCAAATGCGCGCACACACACACACACACACACACACACACACACACACACACACACACACACACACACACACACACACACACACACACACACACACACACACACACACACACACGCCACTTACATCATGCATCACTGTCACACTGCCATACAACAACATCCACTTTAAATTACTGATAAGAGCTTTGTTCTGTTGTGGGAGTGATATAGGGTGTATGCTGTGCAATTGTGTGCTATATACAGCGCGTCTACAAAGACACTTTGGAGCAAGTGAAATTAGAGCAGGAAATGCTGCAGATTCTGTCTTCAGGAAGGCAGCCTGATGAGCCGGACGTGGCTAAGGCACTGATGAGTCTGAACACGAGCCATGAGGAAGCAAATGAGAGGTACATACACTGTGAATACACATTGACATGGACACAGACCAACAGTAAAATGTGCACACACACACACACACACACACACACACACACACACACACACACACACACACACACACACACACACACACACACACACACACACACACACACACACACACACACACACACACACACATCAACCACCACTGTATGTACATACTTGCTATGCAATGTATATGTATCCTTCAGTCTGATGCGCTGTCAGTCCACGTTGGGTAAGATGGAGGGCTACACACTGAGTGTGGTGCGCTCGCTGGCACGGCGTGCAGCTGTGGTCTTGGAGTGTGTCTGCTGCATGGGCCACCTGAACCTAATGTACAGAGCCAGCTATGAGCAGGTCGCCGTGCCAATGATCAATTTCACAGGGCAGATCAGAAGGTGTGTGACATAGTTATATACTGTTTCAAATATATACTGCAGAGTGTGTTCCATGCCTAATTTGTGTCTTTGAACATGCATGTACATGCATGTTCACTAGCTCTTCCACATGAAGAGTAGTTTATACAAGTAGCTATACTGTACTAATGAGTAAGTGCAGTATTGTGTATTCCTGCCAAGATGTCTGTCTGTATGTGTGTTTAAGGCACATCTATCCATGATCATTCCAAGTACCAGCTGTCTAACTCTCTCCGATGTTTTCAGAACCAACAGTGACAAGGAAGTTGTGGGCAAGTTGACCACTGCTGGTTACAACCTCTTTGTTCAGGGATACAGTGAAGCAGACCAGCTGATTTTCAGTGCAACACTAGCACTTGAGGTACAGTCCAGTACCCAGTGCATGTGCGTGTGTCTGTGACAAAGAGAGAGACAGAGAGTAAGTCAGTGTGTACGCAGTGTAACTAGTGTGACGTTGCTTCCACTCTTCCATCTTTAATCCAGATTGAATACAGCAATGGACGTGTCTTGCCTAAAGAGAGGGAATTCCTCATGGAACCTCATCTAGGTCTTGCCTTTGCTGTGAGGGGTGTGACCCCAGTATTGACCAGCGGAAGCCTCACTGATGTTTCCGGTCAGACTTGGCTCAGTTTTGGAAAGAAGCCTTTTGATTGGCTCTCAGACAACCAATGGAAGCAGTTGCTTGTAAGTGACGCTGTATAAAGATACGTAGAGGGCTACGCACTGAGTGATATACACAGGATGTGCACTACGCACTGAATGATAAACAAGATGGAACGCTACGCACTGAGTGATATACAAGATAAAGCGCTACGCACTGAGTGATATACAAGATAGAGCGCTACGCACTGAGTGATATACACAAGATAAAGGGCTACACACTGAGTGATATACACAAAATAGAGCGCTACGCACTGAGTGATATACACAAGATAGAGGGCTACACACTGAGTGATATACACAAGATAGAGGGCTACACACTGAGTGATATACACAAGATAGAGGGCTACACACTGAGTGATATACACAAGATAGAGGACTACACACTGAGTGATATACACAAGATAGAGGGCTACACACTGAGTAATATACACAGGATAGAGGGCTATACACTGAGTGATATACACAGGATACAGGGCTACACTCTGAGTGATATACACAGGACACAGGGCTACACTCTGAGTGATATACACAGGATGTGCACTACAGTGGTTGGCAAACAAGTCCTTCACACCTCACACCAATAGTCCTACAGCCGTTAAATACATTACATACATTGAGTCCTCCCTTATATCCACTGCCCCCTCCCCCACCTCAGCTCTTGGCGACCCACTTCTCCTGGAGCCACTCCATCCTGCAGTCAATGAGCAGGGAGGGGAAGGAGGCTGCGTGGAGAAACCTCGGGGAGAGCCACGCTCCTGAGATACACCTGGTTGCCAGCAGCTTCCCAGGAGGGGAAAGGTGGGCTGTGTAGTGCCTTCACATGCTGTGACCATGAGTATACTGTGCAGTGCTGTCATCAAGCACACTGTGTAGAACAGTAATGCACACTGTATGTAATACGTTCACATTGTATGACAGACGCACGTATGTACGTTTGTGTGGCTGACTTCAGTTCTGAAACTGTGTTGCTGCACCCAATTCTGAATGGAGGCCATACCAGTCCCTCTAGTGTGGTGTGCCATGCTGTGCTCTTACGTACGTATGTACGTAGCTCTCTTTGTTTTGTGCCACCTACCCTTCCCTTGCACCAAATGACCCTCCCCTTCCACTCTCCTCTCAGGCTGACCCCCCTTCAGCAGCTCCTGGTCTTGAAGGCACTGCGTCCTGAGAGGACTGCCCAATGCATCACTGCCTTCTGCTCCCGAGTGCTCAACAGAGCCAGCAGGCGGTGAGACAGGAGAGGAGTGGACCATAAGATTATTTAATACGGCCTAGCCTGTCAATGCAGCATTAGGCAGCCACAGTTCCAGTCATAGGTGGTATAGGTGACCAAATGGCACGAGTGACACTATTCAAAGTTGTTTTCATCTCAAAAGTGTCCTCTGTCTGTTGGCTAAGTTTTGACTGTGTGCACTTATTGTGACTACTAGGAAGCGCTTAATGGTACATTTGTATAATGCAGACGTTGCTTTCTGGTAATCTACCTTGCATTACAGCTAATACACTTGCGTACTGCATTGCAGTAAATTTGTTTCACGTGATTTCACTTGCACAGAACGTGGCTGGACAACGTAGTGAATTTACCTAGCATGGTGAAGACAGTCAACCCGAAGCAAGCCACTCTTCTCCTCTTTAGTGAGGACCCCGGTCTGGTGCTCCCGCAGCTCAGCCTCACAGCCAGCCAGCTAAAGGTGACCCTGCATGTGGTGGATGTGTTTGGTGACCAAGTGGACCTGGCTCAAATTAGGACACGGATCTCAGTAGCCATCGATAAGGCGAGTGTGCACAAATTTGTCACTGAAACGTGCAGCAATGTACTTTTGCCATACATACCTATCTATGTATAAACCTGGCATTCATACTTGTAGGGGCACTGGTTGCTGCTTCACTGTGTTCACACCTCCAAGCTATTAATAAAGGAACTTCCCCACTTGCTGCAAGATGTCCGCCAACAGGTGGCTGGCACCAACTCTGACACCTCTTTCCGTCTGTGGCTCTCCTCTGACCTCTCAGCTGATCTGCCCGTCACAGCAATTCTTTCCACCACCAAACTCGTGATGGACTCACCAGTGGTAAGAGTGGGAGGACTGGACCCATCTCCAGGTCACATGACTTGCCACATGCAGAACACCCATCCAAGTAACAATCAGGAGACACATCCTTTCACAAATGTGCTAAAATTCAGGTTGCTCAGTATTTGTACTAGGAGGGGTAGCACATCACTAAAAGGGAATGTCCCCAGAATGCATAACATGCTGGAGAGCCCACATCTTTCCACAGAGATTGACCACCTAGCATTCTACATTTTGGAGTGTAGTGTAGTGATAGCTGCTTATAGACTGGATGTGTGTGTCTGTAGTTCTCTATGCATGTCTGCCTGCCTTCATGCTAGTTCATCTTCATGTATATACTCTTCTTCACACATCGTCCAATATATGTATGCGCCTACCCTCAACTCTCTCACTCCTCACCTCTCTCACTCCTCACTTCTGTCACTCCTCACCTCTCTCACTCCTCACCTCTCTCACTCCTCACTTCAGCACCCTCGCTTGTCATCTCTCCTCTCTCACTCCTCACCTCAGTACCTTCACTCCTCACATCAGCACCCTCGTTCGTCACCTCACCTCTCTCCTCACCTCACCTCTCTCCTCACCTCACCTCTCTCCTCACCTCACCTCTCTCACTCCTCACCTCAGCACCTTTGTCTCTCACCTCAGCTCCTTCGTTCCTCACCTCAACACCCTCAAACCTCACCTCAACACCCTCAGACCTCACCTCTCTAACACACACTTCACTCCCCGCCCCCCACATGCACTCACAGTCCCTCCCGCTGAGCCTGTTGCACAGCCTCAGTTGTGCTGCTGGAGACCTGGTCCAAGGTAGCATGCGGCAGGACTGGCTCCCTCTCCTACACAACCTCTCCATGTTGCACGCCTTGCTGCGAAACAGGGCCCTTGTGTACCCTCACGCTTGGGTGGGGCAGTACAAGTGGGGATACCAGCAGCTCAGAGTGAGTAGGGACACTTGAGTAAAGGGAGTGATGTGATGAGTGAGTGACTACAATGTGATGTGAGATGACACAGTGTGTAGTGTTTATAGTCAGGGTGAGTATGGCATGAACTGTGCCTAAAGTTTAAAACACTGGTACACAGTCACATTCGACTGTTACTGTTGTACTAGGATTGCACTTCTACGTATTCCTTCTACCTTCAGGACATACTGCTGTTTGCTTTGGGTGACTTCACAGCCACTGACCTTGCAGTGCAAATGGGCAACTCAGTGAGGCTGGTGTCCTGGGCAGGCATCAGATACATGATCAACGAGGTGGGTAGTCCAGGAGCACACATTTACTGCAGTGCACCAAGGGATGAAGGTACAGTGCGTAGGAACTATGGGCATCTAGAAGAGACCTATAGTATTTCTTGTACAGCTACCTATTCCAGGTTCTCATCATGTGTTTACTAAGTGATATTCGAACTAGAAATACTGCTCATTGGGAACACATTGCCTCCATTGCCAATGAAAGGTACAGTACGTATATGTTTATACAATATGCTATAAACAAGTCATTCTTTCTGAGGTTGTTGCAAAGATGTATCATTTGGGTCAAGGGTGGAGGGACTCTAGAAGATGTCAGTAGTATGTGCAGCTGGGTGTGAGTAGTTGAACTCAAACACATGTACACAGTAGCATATTCTTTGTCTGTTCAAGCTTGCTGCATGGTGCCTTGCAATTTGTGGTCAACATTTAATTAACTAGTATACGTAGACTATAGATATACGTAAACTTGTATTTTAGTACTGTACGTACGTATGTATATGGGTCTCAATTACGTACATGTTAATTAACAAGGAAGGACCCACTAGTACATAAATGGGAATGGAAGAGTGCCTATATGTGTAGTCATATGATAGTGCATGAGAGTGTCTGACCAACAGAGAACATTTCCAACTAGTCCTGGGAATTATAGTAGTTGTTGCCTGTAATTTATACATACCAAAGTGTTATCAGAAAACTGAGAGAATTCCACTTGACGGCAGTGTCAGCTTTCCTCTCCCCTCTCCCCTCTCCTCTACCCCTTCCCCCTCTCCCCTCTCCCCTCTCCTCTACCCCTTCCCCCTCTCCCCTCTCCCCTCTCCTCTACCCCTTCCCCCTCTCCCCTCTCCCCTTCCCTCTCCCCTTCTACGTATACCTTGTAGGTTGTATATGGCAGTCACATTATCAGTGGAATGGACCAACCAACTCTCGCTGTTCTCACTGAGTATTGGGTGCACCCTGTGGGGGTCAAGAAGGATGCTATGGACCTTCCCAGAGGTGTGCATATACACGTAGTGTAGACTCATGAATGTACATACGTACATGTGCGTCATGTGTGTAGAGTTGAGTACAGTTTTTATATTGTACATGTCAGAAGCACTCCTTCCTGCTTTTACCTGTTGCTGATACGGCCAAGCAACCCACCCCTACCTTTGTGTGAGGTTGTCTTGTAGCACCATTGTGGGATCCATTTAGCCTCACATGCTGACTGATAAGGTCCCACCGGCTTCTCCATGGCTCTTCAAGGAGCAGTGTACGGGAAGTAGCCAAGAGTTTTATCTCAATGTTAACTTAGTAAACTCAAACATTCAATGCACATACACAGTGTTAACTGGTTCTGATGCAGCATATACTGTATTTAATAAAGCTTCATTGCCATACCATGGGAATAATACATTTATATATATACCTGTGTTTATTGTGCATACATTCGTACAATTTTGTGCATACAAGCATACAGTCATGTGCTGGAGTGCACAATTGGAGGTGTAACATCAGGTACATTTGCTATGCTAGCTAGCTATACCAGTCATACCTGTATGTGACCTGATATTCCTGTTTCACAGGTCACTACCACATACCGAGTGTCTTCTACACCCCGGGTACACGCCTCCCCACTCTCCTCCAGGCAGTGGAGGCAGCATCGCCGCCACTGTTCTTCACAACAGAATTCTGCGGGCTGCACTTCACCCCACAGGTATGGTGTATCACACACGTTATAATGGCCGGTCTCTCCTGACCTCCCTCAATATGTGATTGAGATGTTGTCAGCAATATCTAGTCTGTGATCTAGCTATGTTTGTACTTGTTACGTACACACACACACACACACACACACACACACACACACACACGCACATTTTGTGGACACACTGACATATACGTACATTTTGTGGCTATGTACTAGCCGACTTTCCACCAGTTGCTCCCTCCTCCTCCCCTCCCATTCCAGATGAACCTCTCAGTCGACCCGGCCCTGATGAAACGACTAGACTTTGTCGTCACATTGCTGAACCAGCTACAGACTGACCCACTGTACTCTAACACTACACTGGGTCCCAGACCACCTCAGCAAGCCATTCAGGAGTCCCTGCACTATCTCAACTCCCTAGTTCAGGCCTCTCAACTAGCAGAAGCAAACAGTTTGCAGTCTTCAACCCAACAGAAGCTTTCACCTACGCATCTAGGCAGACGGCAGCCTGTGGCACTCACTAAACCCCACCTACGCACAAGATCAATAGTAACAACTGCCCATGAGTCAAAAAGCAAGGTAACTTTTGCCACTCACAGCCTTGCCTCCACTGCAACTCCCGTGCACTACCGCACGGGGACCATCATGCTGCAGCAGATGATGGCCAACGAGGAGCACCAAGTGCTTCACTTTTATGTGAAGAAACTGATTGAAAGGGTGAATTGCAGGTGGAAGGAGGAGTCTTCCGCTCTCATCATGGGCGAGCCAAAACATCAGGTATCCTGCCAACAATGCTCATGTTTCTCTGCCTCTTATTGAGTAACTGTATAACAATGTACGTACACCATTACCGAGTAATGTAAAGCTCTAGTTATAAGCTCCTCCATTAAACCTTCCCTGATGTGATGTTGACCACCTGCTAAACATACATGCCTTATGCATAGTAGCTTTACTTAAATTTTAAAGGTTCTTTGTGCTGTACACTCGTATGACTAACATAAAGATAGCATAACTGGCGTGAAAACGGCGTCCATTCCATCCTCTGTGGAGACGGCTACTGGGAGTTGCGCCCCAGTACAACAGCAGCGTGTATGACTAGCAATTATAAAAAATGAGTTTAAGACATCCGAGTGATTTTTTCTGGGCCATCTTGGTTCCTTAAATAAATTAAGCTCCCATACAGTGTATGCTCTGTCTGTTTCCATAAATGAATCTACCTTGAAATGTTCTTAATTTCTCGACTATGTATGGTGCCTGTGTCGCTGCAGCTGTAGGAAAGGAGACTGAACTTGCCGTTTATTATTTGATACATACACATTGCCTTTCCAATTGTTGTACGTATCCGCAGTAGCTTCTTGCTATAGTTGTTGTTTAAGAATAAAGGTGCTGATGGTAACACAGTGAACTACTACTCTGTGGTCTCCTCAACAATTCGTGATTAAACAAATTCACAAATTCATCTACCGCTGAATATTTTCATTGGGTGTATATATGATGTCAGTTTCAGTGTGAAGAATGGAGTGTACGTATTTATTCAGTGCACTTTACTCTTTACTCATTTCTCCCACTGTCACAGGAAACTCTACATAGCAAGTTGCAAAGGTTTGAAGAGGACCCATGCATCCACCACTTTCTCAGGAGGGAAACCTTTGGCATAATGACGACCATGAATAGGATTAGAGCAGACCTGCAGGTTAGCTTAAGTTCTTCTGAGTCACACTATATATAGGTCAGAATGGATAATCTGAAGAGGAACATAGTCAAGACAACACTTGACCGGGTTGCCTTGAAGGCTGGATACCCTGCCTGCTAGCAGTTCCATGGACCAACCTTTTATACTACATATGACATAATGTATGGTGTGTGTACAACAGGTGAACCTTTCTGAGTGTAAAGGCCTAAAATGTCCACCTCAACTCCATTTGTCACTCCAAGTCTATCTCACTTATATGGGACTCCCATGTATGCTAAACTTTACTATACATGGTTGCACAATCACAGTACTGTAATATATGTTTTGCATCACCATAATATAAACTGTTTTGTAGGATCTGAGTGCCGTCTTCACTGATCAAGCTGAAGGAGACCAGTGCCCTGACAGACTTGCCGAGTGTGCTTTAGCGTTGTTGCGTGAGTCCACGCCCACAGAATGGGTAAGGCTGCTGGGCCCCACCTCCCCACCGTCGTCATGGTCTGCAATAGACTGGGTGGTTGACTTCAACCAGAGGTACCTCTTTGTGGACAGCCTACTGAACAATGGGAGGGAAAAGTGCCCCATTTGGTCTTTGGGGGCTTTCCTCCATCCAACGGCATTCCTCAGCATCATGAAACAGGTGCAGACCTACAGCAGCTTTTGTACACATTGTACTTTTTAGTTTTTACTGACTGTACATAGTGTTGTTGGTGCTCATGCTTTGCAGTGACTGTGGCTTGCTATTCATTGTTCATGGTAAATTCTTAATTAATGAGGTAGTGCAATTCTCCAAAACAGTTTAATGTAAAGTGATTTGTGCTGACTGATCCATCATATACTGTAATATACAAATGGCATTAATGACAACATAATATAGTTGTTCAGTTGTCAAATGATACAGACAGTGTACACTTTGTTCCATGTGCTTTGACTAACTGCGATAGGCATTGCCGTGTGCATATGTCGTTGTGTTTTGGTCAATGTAGGAGGGTTTGAGGAGACACGTGGCCAAGACTGGAAGCACAGATCAACTTGTGTTCCAAATTCAAGCAGATCCAACCAACAGAGAGAGAGAGCATGTAGGTGGACCTGTGCAGCATATCCAAACATGCAATCTGACACACACACACACACACACACACATACACACACACACACACACACACACACACACACACACACACACACACACACACACCACACACACAAACACACCACACACACACTGACAGTTATTGCATAAGTGTACATGGGAGACAACATATGAATTTATGATGAAGGCCTGAGTGGCTAGGAAGACTCATCTTGTATGAATACGTGATAATGCTAGCCGAAACACACTTCAGACATTTCGACGGCCTACGGCTGCCTTCATCAGTGAATAATAACCCTTAAATACAAACTGAGATGAGTGGGGATAGGACAACTAGGAAGATTTTTGAAGGAGAGATGGGAGGGAAAAGGCCCAGAGGAAGACCGAGATTGAGATGGACTGACAATTTTAAATAATCATATATATATACATTGTACTTATAACCAGTAACTTCATGTGGTCACTACAGAACTTCCTTTTGGCTCCTATTACATATATATGTATGTAGGGATGACCTCCAGTACTTGGAGAAACATCCATGTGGATGAATGAATGAAAAATACAAACTGTGCAGATAAACAATGATGTGGTTCCTGTACATGCGTGCCCCACGTGACCACATCATCTTTATTTGTTTGCACAGTTTGTATTTATACATCCTTGCCTGTAAGTGTTTTTATTCAGCCGTAGGCTGCCAAAACATCTGACTACAAGTGTGTTTTGGCTAGCATTTTCACGTATTCCTACAATATGAATTTATGCAACTATTGATACGCCAAATATAAGTGTACATAATTATCTCTGAGCTTGCATCACTCACATACCGTACATCAACTCTCACAGTGTGTGTGGCTCAGTAGTCAGCTCAATACATCTACCACACACTGTCACTCTCCGTCTTCCACCCAACCTTTATGCACAGATTCGAGACCCACCTGCTGAGGGTCTATTTGCCTATGGACTTCACCTTTGGGGGGTGGAGTGGGAGAAGAACGCAGCCCTTGAGATCACCGACACCCACCCAAAGCAGTCCCTTCCCTCCCTGTTGCCTGTCCTCCATGTCACCGCAGTGCGCACCACTCAGGAGTCTAGCACTGCAGGCAAGGAGATCAATAAGGGACCTTTCCCTTTCAGTGCTCCATGTTATGTCAGCACCACTTTCCTCGGGGAATCCCCTGTCCTGGATGTCTGCTTTGTTAGCAGTGATATTCCTGCGTCTAGATGGCCGATGAGAGGTGCTGTTTGTTGTCTCAGACCATTCTGATCAGAATTGCATTGCAAGGAGTGCGTATGTACACGTGCACATACTAGCTGTGTGCTAACTTACGTACATGAGGTATACTATTAACTGAAATATGATTGTAATACATTGTTTTAGTTTGCTGTACATTAGTTAGTGTTAACGTTGTATAATATGAAATTATAAACATTTAATTAATTATATACGGTGTACACTATAATAATAATAATACGTAACGCACAGTATAAGTCTTGCTTGAGTATAATATTTATATATTTTTGCACCAGTGGCAGGGGAGGATATTGTTAAAAAGCATGTGCATGCATGCATCGTATAATTAAACTGCAAGTGCACACTTACGTATACGTATACATATAATAATATTATATAGTATGATTCGATTCAAACCAATGAATTAAAGGGAAAAAGGAATATATATGCATGCCCAGCACATGTACAGCTGCAGATTGAGAAGCCAAAGTTATGATTTCATGAGGATGAAGCTGATATAATTTATATAGTGATGTGAGAAGTGAAGTCAATTGCCAGTTGTGCAAATGCAAAATAATATTATATGAAGTCAAAAAGGGAGGATGATAATTTATAATATATATATCAGGAGGCAGGATCGTCACTTTCCAAATGAATATATATAATTATAGATGGCATATGCATGCATGGGGTCGTGAAGGAAGAGAAGATTTTATGCGACATCGACACTGGACATGGAAAGCCAAGGTTAATTGAGGATGCATGTGTGTGTCACTGCTGGCTAGCTAGCTAAATATTGTTGCTTTGCATGAGATCATCTCTGACAGCCGCTTCTTGAAGCAATGGATAAAGCAATAGACGACATTCAAGAAAGACCAATGCAGAGAGCAGCCCTAGTATTAACGTTGTTGGTATCCCAGCACTTGGATTAGCTATATAGATGCTAATTATTATGCTATATACGCACTACGGTAATTATATTATAGATATGCTAATATGCTAATATATAATCGACGGGCGCGTTAGACCTTGCACATGATGTCAAGTGCAGTGCACGTGCTATGGTAGAAAATGGACATAAAGCTGCTGACGCTAACGTAAGCAGCTATGCGGAGAACTGCCATGCAGAAGTCGGAGTGCCGAAGGGGGGGGCATTCACTCCAGAGGGGGGCATCATATTCCGGAGTGAAACGCCCGGGGGGGGGGGGGGGGCGACTTACTCCGGGGGGCTATTTCCTCCGTGACAGCGCAACTGCTGGTGAGTTGATTCGCGGTGTGTGCCCCTGTGAGCTCTGAAAAAGCGCATGTACGCTAGGGGAGTTCCGTTAGAGTGTCTCCACGCGCGAACCATCTCTTTCTGCACTCTTCAGGGGCTACCATTTCCAATCGAGGAAGATCCGTGAGAGACTCGTCCACATTGCCAACGAAGTCAAGAGAAAGGACTACGATGTGGTTGCGTTCCAGGAGGTACTAAACTAGTAAAGTAGCTAAGTGCCTGCTAGAGCCATTTTGTGTGCACACATTCTAGACTAGATTGTGTTACCTAGTTAAGTCGACAGTGAATCAGCTAGCAGTGCGGCATCAGTATTTCCAGGTTAATGGGAGTTGTCTGTGACAGTCATTACAGGACTTGACTTGCAGTGCCTAGGCAAGCCATTTTTCCAATAAATACACGATCAAAAGTGTGCAGCACGTTCAGTAGGTATCTATAGCCTGTACTTAATTTTCACTGTACAATCACATCCACACACCACAACCAGCCTAGCTTACACAAAGTCTAATAATTCCTACTTGTTACAACCCAACAATGTGCATCACTCCTAACATGAGAGCTCAGAACGTTTATTTTGCTGCACTGTCCTTTCAGTAATCAACCTACCATATATACATACAGTCATATCATATAATGATACCACACTTGTGTAAACTTAGGGCATGCTGTTTTCTCATTCCTGAAATTGATGTTCATTTTCTGCACTGTTCTAGCCGGTAAGTAAACTGTAGAAGCAATAAATAGCTGGTGTTGGGAATACCTTTGGTAACTCAGAAAGAATGCCCAAGATTAAGCTGGGACTTCTTATGATCATCCTGCAACTGTCAACTCTGGCATTCTTAGATGATGGCAGTAACTGTGTGGACAACTACCTAGACTTTGAGGAGCAGACCTTTGGCAACAACAGTGAGAACAGAGTGAAGCTGTATCAAGTGTTCTATCCTCCCAATGACCACTTGCCTTACTCAGTAGTAGTGAGCTATCAGGCTGTTCTTCCCAATGGAACTAAGGTCAACATCTCCACAGACCCCAGCTGCCCTGACAGACAAGTGTGGCTGTGGGTATGTTCACCCATTTTGTTTATTTTGGATCCTACAAACTTGAATCGCGGAGATTTTTATACCCTGAACCACTTCACTGAGTGAGTTCCTCCACATCTCACCATTGCTACACCTCTACCTTGTTCAGCCAAGGTTGAACAGTTTCTAACACTAATGACCACTTCAGTGAGTAGTAAAATGAATGTACAGTGTGCATTCTCCTGTGCACACTGAAGAGGATCCTTGTTAACAGTGTGTGGTTGACAATTTGCTGTTCCTCATCTCCCCAGCTTCAGGCATATGCTTTGGGGGAGATGTTAAAGGGAGAGCACATGGGATATTCCCACCAAGGGTGTGCCACAAGCACAGGCATTGTTTTTCTAAAAGCTGCAAGCTTAGACGTTCGCGTGTATCACACTATTCGCACTATCGGCACAGCTGGCTTTATTTTTTTAAGTTATTTTTAATGTAATGGCATCTTTTGTACTACTCCAAGTACTTCTTAAGGCTCTTTCACAGAGAATGGAAGCTTCCAATTATTCGTTTGACTCTTATGGGATGTTCTGGGGAACGTCAGCCATTCACCATCCAGCCCTAATGGTGCTCCTGTATAAAGACATCAATATTGTATGTTGTGTCACTTACGGCGTTCAACAGTCAGAGTATATCAAGTACATGTGGCCATTTTTATATGCTTTCCCTATGATATTCTGTGCACCTGTGACCATTTACTTTGGTGTCAAGTTTAACCTCACCACTCCGTCTATCTACCTCCTTCCTGCTAAACTCCTCTGCTGCTGCAATAAGAAACGTGCTCGAGCATTTGTTTTCTTTCACTAACCTTTTGGTTTGACTTGGTTGCCATAAAATTTCTTGGTTAGTCATGGTGTGTTTGTTGTGTATGCCTTTTCAGTGGCACCATTTGCTGTTACTGTGAATGTGATGCTGCTTGTGTTGAGTTTGATGTGTCTCACTTACATCATGGCATTGGTCTTCAAAGTCTGTGCATCTGTTGGTTCCCGAAGGTGTCTTAGGAGCAGTGCTGTGAGGGTTACTGCTAGTAACTCTCTGTCAGGTTCGGCTCGGCGGTCGCTCAACAATCAGCAGTTCCTCACATGCAAGTTAATTCACCTCATCTGCTCTTCTTAGCTCACTCACTAGCTTGCCAGCAAGAGCCACTTAAATACAAAACTCAATTAAAATGCAAAAAGTTGAGTGCTTTTGTGACTTTACAATGTTGACATACAGCTTCAGTTAACTTCCAAGAGATAAAGCACTACCATACAACTAAACATAACCAGAAACCATAACTGAAAGCTTGCAAAAGATGACCAAACATGGTTAACTTTTAGGATGACTTACAAGAGAAAGGGTAGTTCTCGAATACTAGCTTCAAACAGGGTTGAAAACCTTGCCGACGTTTCGACCAGATGCTCTGGCCTTCTTCCTGATTTACCTACTTACGTATTAAGCCAGAGGTCCTAGATTTAACTCCTGTCAGTGCCACCTTTCTTTTTTACCTTAGCCATTCGGAAACTAACGGCCCAGAATGTCTCTGATTACATGATTCTAATGGTCTTCATACCATAGGAGAGTACCAACAACCAGGTTTTACTCAAGATCATTTTCTGTGTAATGTAATGATGTTACATGTAGCTTCATACATTGTTTTGTCTATACTAGGCTGACAAAGGTCACCTTTTAGACACACTGTTGTTGCGTTTGGTGTTTGTAGATATGGTGGCATAGAGGTGTCCATGATGTTCGTGAACAGCCAATCTCATTAGCAAGTAGCCTTTGTGCTGCACTGTACTAGTCGTGTTGTTCTGTTGTTTTTTTCGCCTTCACTGGTCAACTGCTGTTATGGATGTGGTATACCAGTCAGTCACTACCAGGACAATATGAGTAATGCAGTAGTGGACATGTGCATTACACCATAGTCTACTACCTTCCTTGTCTTCTGTTCATAATGTTGTTGAATTTTCTAGCAACAGCTCCTACTGTTTGTTTGACTGAAGCTGTTTGTACTGTAATTCTTACTATGGTTTGGCTTCTATTTTACAGCAGTTCAGCTGTTCATTTTGCAGAATGTTCTGCAGTAAAGTTTACTGCTCGTGATTTTGTACAAGCAACGGCACAAGCATTTCTGTAGGTGGTGTAAGTACATACATATGTATTCAAGTATTGTGGTTTGGGCAATTCTGAGGGTGCCTCCCTATGGGTTGACATATCTGTGCAGGAATTGGTGAACCCTGTTCCTGCCAGTTCCATCTTCAGGGGATTGTGGTAGCCATACAACAGAGGAATGTGGCATCAATCTTCTCCGCAGCACACAGGATTCTCTTTAGTGTGTTGCATTGTTCCTGTGTGCTTGTGTTTGTTATTCTGTTGCATCCATGGGTGTGTCAGACTACAGGTGCCTGTTTGCGCCCTGTAGATTAACTTGTCTATTTTAGCAGAATTATAGTCCATCACATGAACGTAGTGTAAGTCAGAAAGGTCCTGTTTGATATCCTACTCTTGACCATTTTCACTAACACTGATACGGTACAGACATGTGAAAGTCCACAAACCTGAAACTGTATCTGCTCAAGCTACTGTCTGCATATCAAACTTTGTCCTTGTGTTTTCTCAACAGTCCTTTCAGTAATCAACGTACCATATATACATACAGTCATATCATATAATGATACCACACTTGTGTAAACTTAGGGCATGCTGTTTTCTCATTCCTGAAATTGATTTTCATTTTCTGCACTGTTCGAGTCGGTAAGTTAACTGTAGAAGCAATAAATAGCTAGTGTTGGGGTACCTTCGGTAACTCAGAAAGAATGCTCAAGATTAAGCTGGGACTTCTTGTGATCATCCTGCAACTGTCAACTCTGACTTTCTCAGATGATGGCAGTAACTGTGTGGACAACTACTTAGACTTTGAGGAGCAGACCTTTGGCAACAACAGTGAGAACAGAGTGAAGCTGTACCAAGCTTTCTATCCTCCCAATGATCACTTGCCTTACTCAGTGGTAGTGACCTACCAGGCTGTTCTTCCCAATGGAACCAAGGTCAACATCTCCACTGACACCAGCTGCCCTGACAGACAAGTGTGGCGGTGGGTATCTTCTCCCACTTTCTTCCTTTTGGATCCTACAAACTTGAATCGCTTAGCTCTTTATACCCTGAACCACTTCACTGTCTGGGTTCCCCCACATCTTACCATTACAACACCTCTACCTTGTTCAGCCATGGTTGAAGAGTTTCTAACACTACTGACAACTTCAGTAAGTAGTACAATGAATGTACATTGTGTATTCTCCTGTGCACACGAAGAGGTTCCTTGTTAGCCATGCCTGGTTCACAATTTGCTGTTCCTCATATCTCCCCAGCTTCAGGCATATGCTTTGGGAGAGAGGTCAAAGGGAGGGCACAGGGGATATTCCCACCAAGTGTGTGCCGCAAGCATAGGCATATTTGTTGAAAGTACAAGCTCAGCAGTTTGCGTATATCGCACTATTCGCACTATCGGCGTAATTGGCATTGCTTTTTTAAGTATTTTTAATGTAATGGCATCTTTTGCACTACTCCAAGTACTTCTTAAGGCTCTTTCACAGAAAATGGAAGCTTCCAATTATTCTTTTGACTCTTATGGGATGTTCTGGGGAACGTCTGCCATTCTCTGTCCAGCCCTAATGGTGCTCCTGTATGAAGACATCACACATTTGTTTAGTTTCACCTTCACCTTTCAACATTCAGAGTATGCCACATACATGTGGCCATTTGTCCTTACTTTACCTATGATAGTCTGTGCACCTGTGGCCATTTACTTTGGTGTCAAGTTTAACCTCCCCACTCCATCTGTCTACCTCCTCTTTCCTAAACTCCTGTGCTGCTGCAGTGAGAAACGTGCTCGAGCATTGGTTCTTTCAGTGACCCTTTGGTTTGACTTGGTTGCCACCAATTTCTTGGTTTGTCATGGAGTGTTTGTTGTGTATGCCTTTTTAGTGGCACCGTTTGCTGTTACTGTGAATGTGATGCTGCTTGTGTTGAGTTTGATGTGTCTCACTTACATCATGGCATTGATGTTTACAATTTGTGCATCTGTTGGTTCCCGAAAGTGTCTCAGGAGCAGTGCTGACTGCGTTTCTACAATTCGTGCTGCAATGCTCATCCCTCTTCTGTTGGCTGTCATCTGTTTTAGCGTATTACTTGTTTTCAGTAGTAATTTTGTCAATACTGCAACTGAACAGAATAGTTTTCCCATGTTACTCAAGTCTCTAATCACTCCTGTTCTTCTGTTTGTCATAAGCTTAGGTCTGAAGAGGTTCATTCTTGTTTGGATGCGTGGGTCACTTGGTGACGTGAGGGACGTTAATGATCCTCCAGGACATGGGAGCAATGGATACCAAGTGCTAGATAATGATAATGTGGTGCAGTAACTAACTGCAGTGTGTAGTTTACTTGTTAAGGATGCAATAATGGCTGTATCTTGTAGTTTGCCATTCATAACTACTTTTGTATTGATGCTTTAATATACGTACTGTATGTACGTAGCTTGCGAACTACTATTACGTATGTTACCATTGTGTTACCATTTTTAATGTACAGCATTCATGCTTACTGTTTTGTTGTGTACGTAAGACTGCTTTAATTAAGTGAAAATGGCTACTTTTTGCAGGTTTCTATTTTTCGATATGTATGTTGTGTTTTGAGCAAAGTGCTAGATGATGCAGTAGTGCACAATGTGCACTGATCAACTGCAGTGTGTACTGTGTACTGGTCATTTTTCTGGGTGCAATATTGGCTGCATCGTAGTGTTTGCCATTCATAACCTCTTTCGTAAAGCTGCTTCAATTTTTGTATGACTTGTAGCTTGCTAACTACTGTTACTTTCAGCCTTCATGTATTTCTTAAGGCATCATTCACACCTGTACTCCTAGCGGCCATGAGCTTGTATTTAAAGGGGTTCATTTCTGTGTGGATACACTGGTCTCCTGGTGGTGAGAAGGATGGTTGTGCTCTCAGTTCAGTCCGTGCTAAAGCTCTAGATGATGTATGTATACTGTGGAGTAGCGAATGTGTGCCTTAATCTTCATGTTCATCATAATTTGTAGCAATGACTCCATGGTTTGTTTGCGAAAGATGTATGTAGCTATTGTTTGCAACTTGACTTAAGCGACTTGGAGCGATGACCAATACTATGTGCATTGTATCGTATTTGAGCAAATTGTGTATATAAATTGTGTTTTGTTAACGAATTTGTCAACCTCTAAACTGTACTGCATACTAATTACACATTTTGGCAGCATTAGCCATGATATTCTCCGCAGCACATAGGATTCTGTTTGGTGTGTTGTAATGTTCCTGCATGCTTGTGTTTGTTATTCTGTGGCATTGATGTTGACGCACATTCGTTGATGTAGTGCATACATTCCTGGACAAGTCCCTGTAGGTGCAGTAAACTCAATACACCATCAAAAGTGTGCAGTATGTTCAGTAGATAGCTATAGCCTGTACTTAAACTTTCTGTGTACAATCACATCCACACACCACAACCAGCCTGGCTTACATAGACAAAGTGTACTAGTTCCCACTTGTTGCAACCCAACAATAGTGCAGCACTCTTAACATGAGAGCTCAGAACTTAATATACCAAGCTGTACCAAGCGTTCAATAATCACTTGCCTTACTCAGTGGTAGTGACCTACCAGGCTGTTCTTCCCAATGGAACTAAGGTCAACATCTCCACTGACCCCAATTGCCCTGACAGACTAGTGTGGCTGTGGTTGTTTTCCTCTTTTCTGCTCAATACTGGCCCTATGGAATTGAAGTGCTCAGCTCTGTATGGAGAACACTTGGGATGTTTTCGCCATGGGTGTGACGTAGTAGGTATGGCCATTCTTTTTCTGAAGTGTCAAAGCTCAGCTGTTCACATTTATAAGTTAATCGCTAATATTGGCTTACTACAGATGCCACAGGTATTTTCATATCTGTGGTATCCTGCAGATGAAGTATGTCAAGTTCTTGTGGCCATTTGTCCTTGCTTTCGTATTTGTATCAGGTCCCCCTGCTTTGATTTTGCTCAAGATCATTTTACGTATGTGTAATGCAATGTTATATGTAACTTCATGTAGTCCATGCATTGTTTTGTCTACACTAAGCTGACAAAGGTCACCTTTTAGATACACTGTTGTGTGGCATTTGTGAATATGGTGGTATAGAGGTGTCCATGATGTTCATGGACAGCCAATCTCATTAGCAAGTGGTCTTTGTGCTGCACTGTACTGGTCTTGTTGATCTGGGGTTCTTCCGTCTTCACTGGTCATCTGCTGTTATGGAGGTGGTAAACCGGTCAGGACAATATGGGTAATGAAGTAGTGGACATGTGCATTAACCATAGTTTGTTTCCTTCTTTGTCTTCTGTTCATAATGTTATTGAATTTCTCTAGCAACAGCTCCTGCTGTTAGTTTGACTGAAGCCGTTTGTACAAGCAACAGCACAAGCATTTCTGTAGGTGTTCTAAGTACATACATATGTATTCAAGTATTGTGGTTTGTGCAATTCTGAGGGTGCCTCCCTATGGGTGGACATATCTAGGCAGGAATAGGTGAACCCTGTTCCTGCCGCTTCCTTCTTTAGGGGATTGTGTTAGCCATAAAACAGAGGAATGTGGCATCAATCTTCTCTACACCACGTAGGATTCTGTTTGGTGTGTTATATTGTGCTGGCGTGCTTGTGTTTGTTATTCTGTGGCATCCATGGGTGTGTCAGACTACAGGTGCATGTTTGCGTTCGGTAGAAGACTTGCAATTTGCAAAGTTTGTGTATTTTAACAGAAATTAGTCCATCACACGTAGAGTAAGTCGGAATGGTGCTGTTTGATATCCTGCTTTTGACCATTTTCACTAACACTGATACGGTACAGACAGCTGATAGTCTACAATAACTGAAACTGTATCTGCACAAGCTACTGTCTATATAGCAAACTTCTTCTTTGTGTTTTCTCTAGTACTACACACTTTCAATTGCATAATGCACACTTTGCTGCTCAACACCTGAGAGTAAGCCCAGTAAACAAAATACGTCACTGAAGGATGTACGTGTGCACGTAGGCACAGTAGGTTTGCCTGCACTAATTTTACCCAAGTACGTATATACGCATGTTCTCAATATTCACATTGTGAAAAGCCACTACGGACATTCATTGATGTAGTGCATAGATTACTGGACAAGTCCCTGTAAGTGCAGTAAACTCAATACACCATCAAAAGTGTGCAGTATGTTCAGTAGATATATATAGCTATAGCCTGTACTTAAACCTTCACTGTACAATCACATCCACACACCACAACCAGCCTAGCTTACATAGACACAGTGTACTAGCAACCCAACTATAGTGCAGCACTTTTAACATGTGAGCTCAGAACTTAATATATATATACATTACTATAATGATATTCAATAGTGCATCAAACTTAATATATGATGCTGGACAGTCTTTTTAGTAATCAACTTACGTACCATATATACATACAGTCATATCATATAATGATACCACACTTGTGTACACTTAGGGCATGCTGTTTTCTAATTCCTGAAATTGTTTTTCATTTTCTGCACTGTTCAAGTCGGTAAGTAAACTGTAAAACTAATAAATAGCTCGTGTGGGGTGCCATTGATAACTCAGAAAAATGCTCAAGATTAAGCTGGGACTTGTTATGATCATCCTGCAACTGTCAACTCTGGCATTCTCAGACGGTGGCAGTAGCTGTGTGGACAACTACCTAGACTTTGAGGAGCAGACCTTTGGCAACAACAGTGAGAACAGAGTAAAGCTGTACGAAGTATTCTATCCTCCCAATAATCACCTGCCTTACTCAGTGGTAGTGACCTACCAGGCTGTTCTTCCCAATGGAACTAAGGTCAACATCTCCACTGACACCAGCTGCCCTGGCGGACATGTGTGGCTGTGGGTATCTTCACTCATTTTGTTCCTTTTGGATCCTACAACCTTGAATCGCGGAGCTTTTTATACCCTGAACCACTTCACTGAGTGGGTTCCTCCACATCTCACCATTGCAACACCCCCACCTTGTTCAGCCAAGGTTGAACAGTTTCTAACACTAATGACCACTTCAGTAAGTATACAATGGCTGTACATTGTGCATTCTCCTGTGCACACGAGGACGCTCCTTGTTAGCAGCATGTGTGGTTCACAATTTGCTGTTCCTCATCTCCCCAGCTTCAGGCATATGCTTTGGGAGAGAGGTCAAAGGGAGAGTACACGGGATATTCCCACCAAGGGTGTGCCACAAGCGCAGGCATTGTTTTTCTAAAAAGTGCAAGCTTAGAAGTTTTCGTATATTACACTATTTGCATTATCGGCATAATGGATATTGTTTTTTTAGTAATTTTTAATGTAATGGCTTCTTTTGCACGACTCCAAGTACTTCTTAAGGCTCTTTCACAGAAATTGGAAGCTTCCAATTATTCTTTTGACTCTTATGGGATGTTCTGGGGGACGTCAGCCATTCTCCATCTAGCCCTAATGGTGCTCCTGTACGCAGACATCAGAAATGTATGTTGTACCGCCAATGCCAATGTTCAGCAGTCTGCAGGAATTGTCAGGTACTTGTGGCCATTTGTCTTTGCTTTCCCTATGATAGTCTGTGCACCTGTGGCCATTTACTTTGGTGTCAAGTTTAACCTTCCCATTCCGTATGTCTACCTCCTTCCGGCTAAACTCCTCTGCTGCTGCAGTGAGAAACGTGCTCGACCATTGGTTCTTTCAGTGACCCTTTGGTTTGACTTGGTTGCCGCCAATTTCTTGGTTGGTCATGGTGTGTCTGTTGTGTATGCCTTTTTGGTAGCACCATTTGCTGTTACTGTGAATGTGTTGCTGCTTGTGTTGAGTTTGATGTGTCTCACTTACATCATGGCATTGGTCTTCACAGTCTGTGCATCTGTTTGTTCCCGAAAGTGTCTCAGGAGCAGTACTGACTGCGCTTCTACAGTTCGTGCCGCTATGCTCATTCCTCTTCTGTTGGCTGTAATCTGCTGTAGCTTATTTGTTGCTTTCAGTAGTAATTTTGTCAATACTGCAACTCAACAGAACAGTTTTCCCATGTTACTCAAGTCTTTAATCACTCCTGTTCTTCTCGGTGTCGTAAGCTTAAGTTTGAAGAGGTTTATTCTTGTTTGGATGCGTGGGTCACTTGGTGACGTGAGGGATGTTAATGATCCTCCAGGACATGGGAGCAATGGATACCAAGTGCTAGATAATGATAATGTGGTGCAGTAACCAACTGCAGTGTGTACTTTACATTTTAAGGGTGCAATAATGGCTGTATCTTGTAGTTTGCCATTCATAACTACTTTTGTATTGATGCTTTACTATACGTACTGTATGTACGTAGCTTGCGAACTACTATTATGTTACCATTTTTATGTATGGCATTCAGGCTTAGTGACTGTTTTGTTGTGTACGTAAGTCTGCTTTAATTAAGGTAGTAGGTACGACTAAAGTGATGAAATCAAACTTGCATGATTATTGGTACAGATGTTGTGTTATAGATCTTGTTCTCATATCCGAGATTTTATCCCAAGCATCACTTGCCTGCACGAGTCATAGGAGAAACAAAAGAACATTTATTCGTGTCAATTTTCAAGTAAGAACTGATCAATGGATGGTGCGAAATGTAATTGCTGCACTGACACTAGAAGAAGCTTTGGAGGCGGCTATCGCAATTTAAGAAGCGAAATTTGTGGACAATGGGTAAGCGCCGGCTAAGAACTGCCTGTGCATTCAATGTGAATCTGCGAATGGTCATATATTTTTGGTTTCGAGAGCGCCTCGCCGGGATTAGTCGCCTTGCTAAAGATGGGAGTAAGCAACGGAAGTGGACGGGGAGGGCGGTCCAAGCTGTACCGCCACTTGTACAGCATTTTTTGGGCAATCGCATCGATTCAATCGTTCCTGTGTAGTGTAGAATCTATGCCTATATACAGAAAGGGTGCGTAAGTGACAGGTGTGAAGGCGATAATTATTAGGCGTGAAACCACAGGTAGTTCAGCTGTAGATTAGCTGCGAGAGAAACTTTACTAATCTTTCGGAGTTTGGCCTATCATAGGTGATCGTTTCTGTTGCAAAGCTTGAATAGAACTGCAATGGAAGTGGCTTTAGTGTTGGCCTGGCTAACGCGCATGAAATCTCCCAAAGGGGCATGTTACTGTATGAGATCAAGGTGTTGCTGGGCTATCTAGTCTGCAGTGTTACTAAAGCTGCAAATGCGGTTGAGTTCATTGGAATGTACTCCAATACGCGCGAAAAACTATGGGAGGCCACCTCGAAAATCGCACTTATAGACAAGTTATGGCAACATTTGCAACTTTTATAGGCACAGAGAATAACTCTGTAATGAAATGGAAAATGGAGGTGGACTCCCATAGATTTGTGCACACATGCTACTAGATTCTATATACGAAGTTTGGTTGTTCTCAGCAATTCAGAGCACAACTAGATAGCTTTTTCCTGTGGGCGCTTCAATAATTGGGGTGGTTGGTTATACAGTCTTGAAATTACATGTACAGAAGTAATGTGCCCTAAAGGAAGCATTTAGCTGCACCTACTACCTTGTTAAAATGACTGCTTTTTGTAGGTTACTATTTCCCATATGTATGTTGTTTTTGAGCAAATTGTCTATGCAATTTGATGAGTTATGCTGTTTTCTAAAATTTATATCTACTACAAATATGTCTGTGCACACTCCCAAGCGTACCAAGTTCACCAAGCGGGCTCCAATACTACAGTGCTGATTCAACAGTGTTATATGTAATTCATGATTATTAAAGAGTCAGTCTCTTGGCCACCATTACAAATCAATGCTATTACAATCCTTTGAATATCATTAAATTTTAGGATACAAAATAAGTAAGAATAATATCATTGTACTATAATGAAAAACAACAAGTCATATACGCACTATTAATCCTAAACAAAGAAAAGTGTCATAATTAATTTTTAGTATCTCTAGACTGTTATAGGGCATACCAGTGTGTGCTACTGATATGCTGTTCATTTTCATTCTTCTTATGGGTGGTGTAATTAAGAAGTAATCGGTCACTTCCTCAGTCCTAAAAATGATGTTCATTTTCATTCTGTTTATGGGTGGTATAATTATTAAGTAATGGCACTGCCAATAGCTTCAGTGTCATGTCGCCAGAAGCTTAGGAGAATGCCCGAGAGTAAGCTGTCATGCTTTATGGTCCTTTTCAACTGTGGACCCTGGCTTTGTCTACTAATAGCAATTATTGCTATAAACTTGTGGATGAAAGCTCAGCTGTTAGTATTTGCCGCATTAATGCTACTTGTGGCCTTGTTTCCTTTGCTATTTTTCAGTCTGTGGCATCTCTTTTACTGCTTCAAGTACTCCTGAAGGCTCTTTCACAGGAAATGGAATTTTGCAACTACTCGTTTGATTATTATGCGATATTCTGGGGAATGTCGGCAGTTCTCTGCATGCTCCACAAAGTGCTCCTCAACATTAAACTCCTATCCCGTCTCACCTTCAATCCTGAAATGCAGCAGAGAAAGTATGTCAGACTTGTGGCCATTTGTCCTTGCTTTCTCTATGATATTCTGTGGCCATTTACATTGGTGTCAAGTTAATCTCCCCACTCCATCTGTCTACCTCCTTCCTGCTAAACTCCTCTGCTGCTGCAGTGAGAAATAGGCTCAAGCATTGGTTCTTTAACTTACCCTTTGGTTTGACTTGGTTTATCCTTGTTAGCCACAGTATTGCATTTTGGAATGCCTTTCCAGTATATCTAGAGGAATTGACCCATTAAAATGTGTATCTCTACTGACACCTGCTTATGTTGCTGTTGTGCCTCTTCATTTTAATCATTCCATTATTTTAGTACAGACACAAGTCAGGAGCTGCTACAGTTCTCTGCATACTTTACATAGTGCTCCTGAACATTGAACTCTTATCCCGTCTCACCTTCAATCCTGAAATCCAGCAGACAAAGTACGTCACGTGCATATGGCCATTTGTCTTTGCTTTTCCTATGATATTCTTTGCACCTGTGGCCATTTACTTTGGTGTCAAGTTTAACCTCTCCACACCATCCATTCAACAGTGTTATATACCCCGTTACCATGGCAACCGTAGGTTGAGAGATCTCATATCAGCCAAGAGGGCCAGAGCTTTTAAGTTGACCTGTGCGATATTATCAATTATTATCAACACACACACACACACACACACACACACACACACACACACACACACACACACACACACACACACACACACACACACACACACACACACACACACACACACACACACACACACACACACACACACACACACACACACACATACACACACACACACACACACACACACACATTCTCATATCGCACAGGTCAACAATGAAGCTACAGCTGTCACTGAGAAACAGTAAACAAGTCAACAATGAAGCTACAACTGTCACTGAGAAACAGTAAACAAGTCAACAAATGAATCTAATGACAGCAAGCATAGCAAGCAAGGAATGAGTATAATTACAAATGAGCATAGTACACACACAGCTAGCATACTCATTCTCAGCAGTACCTAAGATTCTGTTTGGTGTGTTATATTGTTCCTGTGTGCTTGTGTTTGTTATTGTGTGGCATCCATGGGTGTGTCAGACTACAGGCGCCTGTTTGCGTCCAGTAGAAAGCTTCCAATTTGCAAAGCTTGTCTAGTTTAGCAGAAATTATACTCCATCACACGTAGAGTAAGTTGGAATGGTGCTGCGTAATAGCCTGCTCTTGACCATTTTCACTAACGCTGATATGGTACAGATATCCGAAAGTCTACAGAAACTGAAACTGTATCTGAACAAGCTACTGTCTATATAGCAAACTTCGTCCTTGTGTTTTCTCAAGTACTACACACTTTCAATGGCATAATGCACACTTTGCTGCTCAACACCTGAGAGTAAGCCCAGTAAACAAAATACGTCACTGAAGGATCTATGTGTGCACGTAGGCGCAGTAGGTTTGCCTGCACTAATTTTACCCATATATGTATATACGCATGTTCTCAATATTCACGTTGTGAAAAGCCACTACGGACATTCGTTGATGTAGTGCATACATTGCTGGACAAGTCCCTGTAAGTGCAGTAAACTCAATACACCATCAAAAGTGTGCAGTATGTTCAGTAGATAGCTATAGCCTGTACTTAAACCTTCACTGTACAATCACATCAACACACCACAACCAGCCTAACTTACATAGACAAAGTGTACTAGCAACCCAACAATAGTGCAGCACTCCTAACATGAGAGCTCAGAACTTAATATATGATGCTGAACAGTACTATATATACATACAGTCAAGTCATGTCATGTAATGATACCACACTTGTGTACACTTAGGACATGCTGTTTTCTCATTCCTGATATTGATTTTCATTTTCTGCACTGTTCGAGTCGGTAAGTAAACAGTAGAACCAGTAAATAGGTCGTGTGGGGTGCCTTTGGTAACTCAAAAAAATGCTCAAGATTACGCTGGGACTTCTTATGATCATCCTGCAACTGTCAACTCTGGCATTCTCGGATGATGGCAGTGCCTGCTTGAATGACTACCTAGACTTTGAGGAGCAGACCTTTGGTAACAACAGTGAGAACAGAGTGAAGCTGTACGAAGTATTCTATCCTCCCAATAATCACCTGCCTTACTCAGTGGTAGTGACCTACCAGGCTGTTCTTCCCAATGGAACTAAGGTCAACATCTCCACTGACCCCAGTTGCCGAGCTGACAGACAAGTGTGGCTGTGGTTGTCCTCTCCTGTTTTGTTCATTGTGAATCCCACTGAATTGAATCGCTTATCTCTGTATACCCTCAACCACTTCAAGGCCTGGGTCCCTCCAAAGCTTGACATTGCAACACCTCTACCTTGTTTACCCAAGGCTGAAGGCTTTCACAGACTAATGACCACTTCAGTAAGTAGTACAGTGAATTTACAGTATTTTCACTTGTTCTGGTATGTTCCCTGAGGAGGTTCTTTGTCTGCAGTATTTAGTTCACCTTGTTGCTGTTCCTCATCTTCCCAGCTTCAGGCGTATGCTTTGGGTGAGATGTCAAAAGAACACTTGGGATATTCCCGCCAAGGGTGTATCTCAAATGCAGCCACTATTTCTCTAAAAGATGCCAGTTCAGATGTTCGCATGTATCTTACTGTTGGCATAATTGGCTTTATGTTTGCAGTTATTTCTAATGTTATGGCATCAGTTGTATTCCTTCAAGTACTGCTTAAGGCTCTTTCACAGAAAATGGAATCTTGCAACTACTCGTTTGACTATTATGGGATGTTCTGGGGAATGTCTGCCATCCTCTGCCCATTCCTACTTTTACTCTTCTATGCAGACATTACACATGTGTTTTACATCATCGTCAGTCCCGACATTGGGCAGACAGAGAATGTTAGGTACATGTCGCCAATTATCCTTGCTTTCCCTATAATATTCTGTGCACCTGTGGCCATTTACTTTGGTATCAAGTATAACCTACCCACACCATCTGTCTACCTCCTTCCGGCTAAACTCCTCTGCTGCAGTGAGAAACGCGCTCGAGCATTGGTTCTTTCACTGACCCTTTGGTTTGACTTGGTCGCTGCCAATTTCATTATTGGTCACGTTGTGTTTGTTGTGCTTGCCTTTCCAGTAGCTCCATTTGCTGTTGCTGTGAATGTGATGCTGCTTGTGTTGAGTTTGATGTGTCTCACTTACATCATGGCATTGGTCTTCACCGTCTGTGCCTCTGTCAGTACCCGAAGATGTCTCAGGAGCAGTGCTGACTGTGTAGTTACAATTCGTGCTGCAATTCTCATCCCTCTCCTGTTGTCTGTCATCTGTTTTAGTTTTTTGATTGCTTTCAGTAGTCAATTTGTCAATGCTGCCACTCAACAGAACAGTTTTCCGATGTTACTCAAGTCTCTATTTGCTCCTGTTTTTCTGTTCGTTATGAGCTTGTTTTTGAAAAGGTTCATGTCTGTTTGGGTGCACTGGTCACTTGGTAGATTGCAGAATGGTGAAGAAATGAATCAACCACCCCAGCATGGATGCAACAGATACCAAGCCATGGATAATGCAGTAGTGGACAATGTGCACTGACCAGCTTCAGTATGCTGTTCTTTAAACTGTGTGCAAGTTAGTTTGAACACGTGTCTAGTGTTGCGGTGTGTGACTTAATTTTATAGGTCTTAGTTAAGGCTAATGCTTTTGTTTGAGGTCGTTTGTAGGTTACTAGTTTGCAATTTCTTGTGTGCGGAGGGGTTCACTTGTCACAGCCTCATGTGCTTGAGGCATTACAAATAGACAAAGTCACACTAACACTAACTCACTGTTAGCCTAGTCAACATCACTGACATGTTGTGCCATCTCCACAGTGCAATATGTTTTTTTCGCTATTAAAGAACTAAGCTGTTATCTGAACACAGTAACTGTTGCTTGTGACTCTCCCTATGCGTAGTAGTACTTTCGACACTTGCATTAAGACAGCTTAAGAAGTGCAGTATAGTTTGTTCATGCATCCATCATATACACTGAATGGACTCACTGAATGTATGTAGCTAAGGTTAACGGGTTTCATTGAGTCGTTCCTTTTTGACAGAGGATTGACTCACTGGCTGAGTAACTTGGCATTGTTGCGATTGATAGTTGACATGTGTCATGTTCTGTGTAGCCTGGCAATGCACAGTTATAGAGTTACGTTACTCTGCAGAGAGACACAACATGGTTGCTGCTATTTATATGTGTCATACACTTGCCACACACAAAGACTGGTGTTTGGCTTCTTAACCTAGAGCAATTTTCCTAGCTGGCCTGAGATGGCTAGTGTAATAGTACGTGGACTCTTGATGGGTGCAGGGCTGTGTACATACATGGTCACAGCGCAAGGTAGATACTTCACCACAGAACCACAGATCAATCAGCCAACCAAAGCAATACAGGACATTCGTATATATATGTATCTGCATGTGAGGTGATACACAGAGTAACAAAAGGTACGTAGTGTGCATTGTGTAGGTCAATAGTAACAAAGAGGCCAGATGCGGCCCGTTACAGCAGCTTAAGACAATTAAATCATTCATAAGTTGCTAATAAAGTCTGAGGGGTACCATCAGACTGCTAATAGTTCACATACATGTATGTAACTATAATGTGGCTCACTACAGCTAGGATAGCCTGGTCATCACATCCAATCCAGACGTATTCCAATGTTGGGAGTGGCGTATCCTCTGTCATGAAAATGATGTCCATTTGCATTCTTTTTATGGATGATGTAATTAACAAGTGATATTGCAATACCATTAGTTTGTCGTGTCGTCAGAAACTAAGGGAGAATTCTCGAGAGTAAGCTGGCACGCTTTATGGTCCTCCTTCAACTGTGGACCCTGGCTTTATCCACTAATGATAGCAACTGCGTAGACAACTATGTAGCCTTTGAGGAGCAGACCTTTGGCAACAACAGTGAGAACAGAGTGAAGCTGTACCAAGCTTTCTATCCTCCCAATGATCACCTGCCTTACTCAGTGCTAGTGAGCTACCAGGCTGTTCTTCCCAATGGAACTAAGGTCAACATCTCCACTGTCCCCAGCTGCCCTGACAGACAAGTGTGGCTGTGGGTATCTTCACCCACTTCGTTCTTTTTGAGTCCTACAGCATTGAATCGCATAGCTCTGTATACCCTCAACCACTTCACTGAGTGGGTTTCCCCACATCTCACCATTGCAACACCTCCACTTCCTTCTCCATACTCCCATCACTACTAATCATCACCCACAAATACTTCATTGCATCTACCTGTTCTATTGTCTCCTCTCCGATTTTAACTTCACATTCCTTACTCTTTCTTGCCACCCTCATCATCTTAGTCTTCCTCCAATTCACTTTCAGCTCCCACCTGTTCAACACATCACTCAACACCTGCAAATTACTCTGAAGCCCCTCTACCGATTCTGCCATTACTACCATGTTATCCGCAAAGAGAAGTACGCCTACATCACCAGTTGACAGCTTCACTTCACTCCTAAAGTGTCTTCTTGCCTCCCTTGTCACCCTATCAATAAACACATTGAAAAGCCATGGAGATAAGGTACATCCCTGTCTCACTCCTCTGTGCACATCAAACAGTTCTGATTCCAACCCTCCAACTTTCACCCTTGCCTTACCATCCTTGTACAGTGCCTGAATCGCCCTTAGCAGCTTCCCTTTCACCCCATACTCATCCAATACTTTCCATAACTTCTCCCTACTCACATTGTCATATGCCTTCTCTAGATCCACAAATGCCATGTACACCTTCTTGTCCTTCTCGATGGTCTTCTCCACAATTTGCTTGACTGCAAAAATTTGATCAATGCATCCCCTTCCTGATCTGAAACCTCCTTGCTCATCCATCACTTTGTCACCTGTCAATACCTTCACCCTCTCATTCAATACCCTTGCAAACACCTTACCAACAATACTCATTAAGCTGATTCCCCTGTAGTTCGTGCAATCAAGCCTGCTGCCCTTCTTGTATACCGGTACTATCACTGCATTTCTCCAGTCGTCAGGAGCCACCCCCTCTCTCCATACCATATTGAACACCTTTGTCATCCATACTACTACCACTTCACCCCCTGCTTTTAACATCTCTGGCACAATCCCACATATTCTGGGTGCCTTTCCTGTCTTCAGCCTCCTCACATCTCTTCTCACCTCCTCCTTCGTTATCTCCAGATCATCAACTACTGCTACCCCTCTCCCTGGCATAATCTGGTAAGGCGCATCAGTTTCCTGGAACAATCCTTCAAAGTGCTCTTTCCACCTCCCAATGACCTTTGTCTCCTCCGACAGTACCTCACCATTCTTATCATGAATAAGTGCCATTCTCTCCTTTGGTCTCCTGCTTTCATGTATCCTAGCCCAAAATATTCTCTGGTTTCCCCGAGCATCCTTCTCCCGTTCCTTACCCAACTGTGTCCACTCTTCATTCTTAGCATTTCTGACCACTTTCTTTGCCTCCAGCTTCGCATCTTTGTACAATTGCTTAGCCTCTTCTGTGCCGGTGTCCAGTAGTCTTCTATACATCATTTTCTTCTTCCTCACTGCACACTTTACCTCCTCATTCCACCACCTCGTTCTTTTTGCCTCTCCTCTTCTTCTAGTAGTCCCACACACCTTCATCGCTGCCCCCACAATACCTTCCTTCAACTCCTTCCACGTCAATTCCACATCCTTTCCTAATGTACGCCCCCTAGCACAAGCTTCCTCAAACAACTCAGTAATCGCTGCTTGGTATTCCCTTTTCACCTTCTCATCTTTCAAGTTGTGTATTTTGATCTGCTGCCTCACCCCCTCTTATCTGCTCTTCTTCACTTTCCTAACCTTAAGCACTAGGTAATGATCGCTTCCTATCTCTGCCCCCCTCACTGCCTTGACATCTATTACCTGCTTCCTAGCTCCTTTCCCACCAAGAAGTAGTCGATGAGGGTCCTGAGCTGTCTGCCCCTACATTCCCACGTGAACTTGTGGATTCTCTTGTGTGGAAACCATGTGTTGGAGATCCAAAGGTTGTGCTCACTGCTGAACTGTAGAAGCCTCTTCCCATTCTCATTGCATACTTCCTCACCGTGCCTGCCAAGGACCTCTCCCCAGATGCTTGTATCATTTCCCACTCTTGCATTCATGTCCCCCATCACAATCAACAGGTCACCACTTGCCACTCTCCCAGTTGTCTCTTGCAGCCTTAGGAGAAACTCATCTTTGCCCGATACACTACAATCCTCGGTAGGCGTGTATACCTGCACCACAGACACCCAGACAGCCTCTATCCTCAGCCGAATCCACACAATACGCTCGTCTACGCACCTCCATTTCCTCAGGTACCTCCCAAACATTTCCGACAGCAAGATTGCGACACCCGCTTTCATTCTACCTCCCTGCACACCCGAATACACGCACGTAGTATCACCAATCACCTTTACACCGTTTCCTCTCACCTTTGCTTCACTTACACCCAACACGTCCAACCGATACTTCTTCATTTCCGCCACCAACTCCTGCTCCCTGCCGTTCATCGTTCTCACATTCCAACACCCAAATCTACTTAGATTACCAACTAAATCACCATCTAAATCACTCCCGCTATTAGCGCTCATCTTCCACAGTCCTCGAATTTGCTGGCAGGCAGTCTATGACCATCACCTAGCGCAGCGGCCGTTCCGACATTTTTTTTCGCGCCCTCAAAAAACAAACTGCATGGTGTACGTACTAACAATCTGTTGTGCTTCTTCATGTAATCCTTAAAGCTCTATCACAGAAAATGGAAGCTTGTAACTACTCCTTTGACTCTTATGGGATGTTCTGGGGAATGTCTGCCATTCTCTGTCCATCTCTGATGGTGCTCCTGTATGCAGACATCACAGAAGAATATCATTTCACCTTCCGTGTTCAGAATTCATATTATGTCAGATACATGTGGCCATTTATCTTGGCTTTCCCTATGATATTCTGTGCACCTGTGGCCATTTACTTTGGTGTCAAGTTTAACCTCCCCACTCCGTCTGTCTACGTCCTTCCTGCTAAACTCCTCTGCTGCTGCAGTGAGAAACGTGCTCGAGCATTGGTTCTTTCACTGACCCTATGGTTTGATTTGGTTGCTGCCAATTACTTGGTTGGTCATGGAATTTTTGTTGTGTATGCCTTTTCAGTGGCACCATTTGCTGTTACTGTAAATGTGTTGCTGCTTGTGTTGAGTTTAATGTGTCTCACTTACATCATGGCATTGGTCTTCACAGTCTGTGCATCTGTTTGTTCCCGAAAGTGTCTCAGGAGCAGTACTGACTGCGCTTCTACAGTTCGTGCTGCAATGACTCATCCCTCTTCTGTTGGCAGTCATCTGTTTCAGCTTATTTCTTGGTTTCAGTAGTAAGTTTGTCAATACTGCAACTCAACAGAACAGTTTTCCCATGTTACTCAAGTCTCTAATTACTCCTGTTCTTCTGGGTGTCGTAAGCTTAAGTTTGAAGAGGTTCATTCTTGTTTGGATGCGCGGGTCACTTGGTGGTGTGAGGGATGTTAATGATCCTCCAGGACATAGGTGGAATGGATACAAAGTGCTAGACAATGCAATAGTGCACAATGTGCACTGACCAACTGCAGGTGTACTGTGTACTGGTCTTTTTCTGGGTGCAATAGGGGCTGTATCGTAGTGTTTGCCATTCATAACCTCCTTTAGAAAGCTGTTTTAATTTTAGCATTTATTTTGTATGTAGCTTGCTAACTACTGTGTAATGTAAGCTGAACTGCTTTGTAACGAATAGCGTTAGTATTTGCAAAATATTGTGTTTTGAGCAAACTGTGCGAGTTTGAGGAATTAGCTTGTTGTCTGAAATGCTAATCTACAGCAAAATTATCACGTGCCTTTTCCATTACGCCTCTAGTCAAGAAGAGAATTCCCAGTTATTCAAAGCTGATTTGTACTGTATTATGTGTTTAGTACTTCACATGATTATACGTATGTAATGTAATGTCACAAACCTCCATGACCGTAATTGTAGTGGGGTGGATTCATAGGCATCTAAGTGTAACTGTTAGTACGTACACCACGCTGATGAGCATTAACAAGCCAAAGCAGCTGTCTGTGACACTTCTGTCCTTCTTTGAAATAAATAGAGAGGCATTCACAGATTCTTGGTCAAATGAGCATAGTAACCCCCCCCCCCAGTCTACTCAGCACTGATTCACACAGTGTGAAATGCATTCTCCCTTTTACCAAGTACTTGCTCTTTCATAAAAGCTATAAGTTAATGCAATTTCCCCCATATGCATTGCTGTAGCACTCCTGCGTATCCCCTAGTCCTATCTCCTAGTCTAGCATGCCGGCTACATCCTCATGAGAGGCATTGGCATGATTAACGAGACTTGTCAATCACTTAAATGATATGCAGTTTGGTTTAAGCTATCAACTTGTATCTTTCAGGGCTTTTTGGACATTTCGAATGCACTTGAATGCCATCTGAAAGCACATACTGTGAGAACAAGTCATACTTCCGTTTGTGGAGGGATAGATGCCTCTCTGTTTGTGAGCTGTGGCCAATTTAGGTACTTTTGGTGTGAGCAGTGCAGATAACACTGTGCAAGAGTCTGACCCAACTACAGTATATACACGTACGTGTATGTACTTTTCATAATGCGATAATGGCATTCGTCTGCTACAACTGATGTTATGCAAGCTCACCAGATCCTTGCCATGGGGAGGGTGCTGGTGTGAGACTAGGTCATCTCTGTCATCATGAAACCAGATTTGTACGTGTAATTCCCTTTGTCTCAAGATGATGTCAACTGGACAGAGAAGTCTGGAAGTTAACCAGGAATGCACTCATGCTTGTCAAGAATAGATGAGTAGGCAGTTAAAAAGGACTATGAATGCATCTACGGTGTGTGCATGTTTTGACTACATCTTTCAGCCATTTGAAGGGCTCCTTGATTGTCCCAGTAGTACCAAAGGGTGTTCAGTACTGTCTGAGTCCACCACGTGCTGATACTTTGTGTGCAAAGAGACATCTGCAATATCTGCAGTACTTTGCTTTGTGAAATACGACAATAGGTAATTAAACTTTGAATGGACTCTGTAATGCAGCCAAGGGTAACGTGTCTCTCTGAGGCATTCCTTTTTGACAGAGTATTGACTCACTGGCTGAATAGCTTGGCATGGTTGTGATTGATAATTGGTGCGAGTCTGGTGCAAACCACATGAGCATTTTGAAGAGTTACTGACCTGTTCAGACTGTTGAACAGATACGTATTCTGCATCAGCCAGCCATCGCTCACTCTGTGTAGGTAGCATTGGCCTATAGCTAGACATGTTAAGACTGTTAGTTGTCTCCCTGGGTTTAATACATAGTTGCCATTTGATTGGCTATAATGATTGGCATTTTGGCACCTTGAACAATACACAAAGTGTAGGCGTACGTCTGTATAGTGTGTCTGTGAAGTTTATTTGCGTTCAAACAGTGCACACAGAAGTAAAAATTCGTTTGTATATCTGCTCATTGTGGTGGGTATATGTCGATGCATAAATATGCATACATACTGTACGTATGTATTATGCAGAATAACACAATAGGGCAAGTTATTACAGTCTATGGTGGCTAGTTTGTTGATACAAGCCAGTGGCATGGCGGAGAGAACTCCATTACACATGTGTTATGTTTCTGTATAGCCTAGACATGCACAGTTAATGTTGAGTTACATTGCACAGAGACTAAACAGTGCATTATGTCTTTTATGTGTCACGTATGTACATGTCACACACAAAGCATTGTGTTTTAGTTCTTTACTTAGAGCAATTTCCCTAGTTGGGCCGGTGATACCCTGCCCATCACATCTCAGCCAGACACATTCCCATTTAGTGGTGGTCACATCCTCTGAAAATGATGTTCATTTTCATAGTCTTTATAGATGATGTATGCATATGCACGTGAGTGATATTAAAATAACATTGTACAATCACTAGCTTGTGTCCCGTGTCTTCATTGACTTGAGTAAGTATCGCGTGAGTAATGCTCGAGAGTAAGCTATCATTCTTCGCGGTCCTCCTTCAACTGTGGACCTTGGCTTTATCTACTAATGAAAGCAGTTGCATAGACAACTACCTAGACTTTGAGGAGCAGACCTTTGGCAACAACAGTGAGAACAGAGTGAAGCTGTACAAAGCTTTCTATCCTCCCAATGATCACTTGCCTTATTCAGTGGTAGTGACCTACCAGGCTGTTCTTCCCAACAGAACTAGGGTCAACATCTCCACTGATCCCAGCTGCCCTGACAGACAAGTGTGGCTGTGGTTGTCCTCTCCTTTCCTGCTGGATATGGACCCTACAGAATTGAATCGCTTAGCTCTGTATACCCTCAACCACTTCACTGAGTGGGTTGCACCACATCTTACAATTGCAACACCTCTACCTTGTTCAGCCAAAGCGAAAGAATTCCTGACTCTAATGACCACTTTAGTAAGTAGTACGTACAATGAATTTACAGAATGTTCTCTTGTATGCACTAAATTTTTTGTAGTGTGTGGTTCACTTATTTTTGTTCCTCATCTACCCAGCTTCAGGCATATGCTTTGGGTGAGATGTCAAAAGGAGAACACTTGGGATGTTTCCGCCATGGGTGTGACGTAGTAGACTTGGCCATTGTTCCTACGAAGTTGGAAAGCTCAGCTGATCGCATTTATCGCATAATCCCTAATGTTGGCTATTTTTTTGGAATAATTTTCGTATGTATGGTATCTGTTGTGCTTCTCCAAGTAATCCTTAAGACTCTTTCAGAGAGAATGGAGGTTTGCAATTATTCCTTTCACTCTTATGGAATGTTCTGGGGAACGTCTGCCATTCTCTGTCCTGTCATAATATTCCTCCTGTACAGAGATATTGCACATTTGAAGCAAATCACCTTCAATCCTTACAATCAAGGAGTGAGGTTTTTGTGGCCATTTATTCTTGCTCTACCTATTGTATTCTGTACACCTGTGGCCATTTACTTTGGTGTCAAGTATAACCTCCCCACTCCGTCTGTCTACCTCCTTTCTGCTAAACTCCTCTGCTGCTGCAGTGAGAAACGTGCTCGAGCTTTGGTTCTTTCACTGACGCTCTGGTTTGACTTGGATGCTGCCTATTACATTGCTGGTCATGGTGTGTTTGTTTTAAGGGCATTTCCAGTGGCACCATTTGCTGTTGCTGTGAATGTGTTGCTGCTTGTGTTGACTTTCATATGTCTCACTTACATCATGGCATTGGTGTTTACAATTTCAGCATTTGTTCGTACCCAAAGGTGTCTCAAGAGGAATGCTGACTGTGTTGCTATAGTTCGTGCTTCGATGCTTATCCCTCTTCTGTTGGCAGTCATCTGTTTCAGCTTTACATTTGCTTTGAATGGTCAATTTGTCAATACTGCAACTCAACAGAGCAGTTCTCACATGTTACTTAAGTCTTTCTTCACTCCTGTCATTTTGGCTGTTGTGAGCTTGGGTATAAAATGGTTCACTTCTGTGTGGATAAAATGGTCACTTGGCAGTGTAGACGGTTGCCCTGTCAGTCCACTACATGGGCATGGATACAACAGATACCAAGTGCTAACTAATGCTGTAGTGGACATTGTGCACTAATCAACTATAGTTTATGTACCGTAGTTGAGACTGGAGAGAACTACTCTTGTAGTGTGCTTTATTGGACTGACTAGATATAGTGTGTGGCATTCATAACCTGGTGACCTTTTGTTAAGACAAATTATGTGACTGTTATTAATTTACCACTTTTGGACCTCATCACTTCACCAATGTGTTGTTTCTTGAGCAATTTGTGTGTTTCCAAGTCAAGGTTTGCAGTTTATCATCCTCAGATATGGAAGGAATTTTCTAATCAGAAGACACATCACAATTTCTCTTCTACAACTACATGCATGCTGTTAATGACCACACCATGATTTAACTGTTGAGAGCGACGTGTATGTGACATGCAAACAATCCCCATAGCACAGGGCCATCACAACACCAGACTGCCACAGTTCATCAGTAAGCTATGACCTCATATATACTGCTGAGTTCAGCCTGCCCACAAATCTATTACGCATGTGCCCCTGTGTCTAGCGACTGCAAATTTGAAAATGTGGCCAAAGTGATTCATCAACATAATAGGGTCCACTTTGCAAAACACTATTTTGAGTTAAAATACTCGTGTAACTGCTGCCCTAACTCAAACTACTTGCTTCAGTCGCAAGTCAGGACACAACAGCATGTGAGAACAATGCAAACATATATGCCCATGCAGAGTATGAGACATACAGTTTCAGACATGTGCATACATTTTCCTTTCTGCCTGGACTAACCACCTGCTACTGTGTTCTTTCGACTTGTGTGTGCATGTCACTGCATTCTTAATTGTGTTTAAGTCTGGAAACGCAGAAGTACATTGTGGTTAGTCAATGTAACATGTGCACGACTAGCCAGATTGTGTGGTACAACTCCAAAAGGCATGCATGAAGGATTTAAAGAAAACGGCTGCCAAATTAAATGTTTCAGCTTACTTCTTGGTTTCAGTAGTAAGTTTGTCAATACTGCAACTCAACAGAACAGTTTTCCCATGTTACTCAAGTTTCTAATCGCTCCTGTTCTTCTTTGTGTCGTAAGCTTAAGTTTGAAGAGGTTCATTCTTGTTTGGGTTCATGGGTCACTTGGTGGTGTGAGGGATGATAACGACCCTCCAGGACATGGGAGCAATGGATACCAAGTGCTAGATAATGCAGTACGTAGTGCACAATGTGCACTGACCAACTGCAGTGTGTACTGTGTACTGGTCTTTTTTCTGGGTGCAGTAGTGGCTGAATCTTAAGTGTTTGCCATTCATAACCTCCTTTATAAAGCTGCTTTAATTTTTGTATGTAGCTTGCAAACTACGTACGGTTACTTACAGCCTTCATGTACTTCTTAAGGCATTATTCACACCTGTACTCCTAGCGGCCATGAGCTTGTATTTAAAGGGATTCATTTCTGTGTGGAAGCACTGGTCTCCTCGTGGTGAGGAGAATGGTCGTGCTCTCAGTTCATTCCGTGGAAATTAGCGCAACGAATGCAATGCTCTAGATGATGTATGTATACTGTGGAGTAGCGAAGTAACTTCATGTTCATCATAATTTGTAGCAATGACTCCATGGTTTGTTTGCAAAAGGCGTATGTAGCTATTGTTTACAACTTGACTTAAGCGACGAGTGATGACCACTACATAGTATTGTATTTGTATGTTGTTTATTGTGTATATGACTTGTGTTTTGTTCACGAATTTGTCAACGTCTTAACTTATAGAGAAAATGTTTGAGTGAAGGAAACCAAAGAAAGTCACATTTGCCAGTGTATGGTGGCCAAACTTATAACAAGATCTGGAAGAGGTCAATCCGGAATCCCAAGTAGTACACCATGGCAGGAACACTGGGATGGCACAATAATATATAGGAGGCATTATCTTTGCAAAGCAGCTTTATTGTCTCAAGTGCTACTGCTAGTGACAGAGGAATATGGGACAGTTGTCCTGCAACATTCTTCAGGTCCTCTTCTTCAGAGTCATCTGGAAAAGAAAGCTTGAGAAATTCAAGAATCTCAGAATGAGATAACCCAGGTCCCAAGCGAATTTCTTCCATGTACTGCCATTTGTCTGTTATGCGCTCCTGCACAGCAATTAGTAGCTTGCCAAGCCCCCATTGACTACTAGCACCCCTCTCGGATAGAAAACAAGGCATCAATCTAGTCAGCTCATCATAGCTGGAAGCTACATCAATTACAATCAGCCATTCTTCATTCTTCTCACTATCAGGCCTTCGACTGTACTTATCCTTAAGTATCTTAAGCGCCTCCTTCAAAAGACATTCAAGGCGGTGCTTGTATACCTGTTCAGTGGTGTGCATCAAAGTGGAGTCTGGGTCAATGCGCTTCAAGTAGTCTGGGTTATGAAGCATTTTCAAGCTGTCACACAGTGAATTGGCAAGGTCTGCTGCTGTCTCTGCCTTCCACAGGAGAACAGGTAGGTAAAGCCCTCTATCTTTTCTCTTTTCAAAGGCAGCTGTGGCATAGGTCCGACACACTTACGTCATGCCACTTGCAGGTGGTCCACTCACGACAATGCTCTCCACATTGTTTCCTCGTCCCCTCTTCACAATTAGATCTTGGAAAGTTTTGTCAACTGTTGCCTTGACGTACCTTTTAACCATCCTGTGTTGAGGCTTAGTATAGGCCTAGATATAGGATAAAGATATGCATCTACACTTGCATGTGTTTTGGTAACTTGCCCAAGTAGTACACCATGGCAGGTACACCGTGATGGCACAATAATACTCTACAGTTTACGCACAACCATTGTCAAGAGTCGCCTGTGAACTGTGTAATGGGTGCCATTCAGGTCAAACTATGCATGCATGGACCGTGCAGCTGGAAACCATTCTGCAACTGTGATTGATGTCTAGAAAAGTGTAGCTAGCACACAGAGATGCAGGTCGCTCCTGTCAGAAGATGATTCATTTTTTCATTTCCTTACTAAACGATCTCTTGCACAGCTGCTCACAGCAGTTCTAAAAATATATGCACGTCTAGAGTGGGAAAATATTCCAAATCCAACTATTTGCGTGGGTGCTCCCGCTCCTACCCCTCCTGTTTCTTCTCATTATGTGCTCCTGGTTGCACTTACAAGTTGGACAGTCCACTTACATATAAGTTGGACGGTTCCACTTATAAGTTGGACAGTGAAACAGCTCAGTTGTCAAAAATTGTGACTGCATAGTTTTGACGTGAATATGGCTCTGCTTTAGAAGACTTCGTGAAGAAGCTTGTCTGGTCTATGTTATGCCACTAGGTTTTTTCTTTACAGGAATGAGCAACCAAACAGAGTAATTCGCCAAATATTTTACCAGCTATTTGGCTCCTTCACCTTGGTGACATTTAGTAACAACCATTCATCATTGGGGACTTTCATAGCGCTCTCCTTTGTGTGTGAGAGTGTCATTGCTTAAGGTGTCATCGCATAATGTAAGGTACTTACTGTATACATTGATTTATCAGAAAAGGAAAGAGGGATTTCATATCTCAGAATACCTACGTACGTACTGCTTATGCCAGAGGTCCTAGGTTTGACTCCTGTCAGCATCAAATTTCTTTTACACCTTAAGGTGGCTATTCAGAAAGTAACAGCCCAGATTGTCTTTGATTACACAATTTTTATTTGTTGTTCAGAGCATAGAAGAGTCCCAACAATCAGGTTCCCCCAGCTTTGATTTTGCTCAAGGTCTTTTTCTGTGTAATGTAATGTTATATACATGCATGTAGCTTCATGTAGCTTCATGCATTGTTTTGTCTATACTAGGCTGACAAAGGTCACCTTTTAGATACACTGTTGTGGTGTTTGTGAACATGGTGGTATAGAGGTGTCCATGATGTTCATGGACAGCCAATCTCATTAGCAAGTGGTCTTTGTGCTGCACTGTATTAGTCTTGTTGATCCGGGGTTCTTCCGCCTTCACTGGTCATCTGCTGTTATGGAGCCGGTAAACCGGTCAGGATAATATGGGTAATGATGTAGTGGACATGTGCATTAACCATAGTTTGTTTCCTTCTTTGTCTTCTGTTTATAATGTTATTGAATTTCTCTAGCAGCAGCTCTGCACTTCCTACTATTGTATGGCTTCTATTTTACAGCAGTTCAGCTGTTCATTTTACAGAATGTTCTGCACTAATGTTTGCTGCTTGTGATTTTGTACAGGCAACAGCACAAGCATTTCTGTAGGCGGTGTAAGTACATACATATGTATTCAAGTATTGTGGTTTGGGCAATCTGAGGGTGCCTCCCTATGGGTGGATGTATCTAGGGAGGAATAGGTGAACCCTGTTCCTGCCAGTTCCATCTTCAGGGGATTGTGTTAGCCATACAACAGAGGAATGTGGCATCAATCTTCTCCGCAGCACACAGGATTCTCTTTGGTGTGTTATATTGTGCCTGCGTGCTTGTGTTTGTTATTCTGTTGCATCCATGGGTGTGTCAGGCTACAGGTGCCTGTTTGCGTCCAGTACATATGTAAACAATAAAAATTAACATCATTTTCACTGTTATTGCCAATGGTCTGCTCCTCTAAGCTTAAGTATTTGTCCACACAACCATTACTCGACAAAGCCAGGGTCCACAGTTGGAGGAGGACCATAAAGTGCCAGCTTACTCTCGAGCATTCTTCCTGAGTTTCTGACGACATGACACTGAAGCTATATATTGGCAGTGCAATCACTTGTTAATTATATCACCCATAAAAAGGATGAAAATGAACATTTTTAGGACGGAAGATGCAACCACCCCCAACATTGAATGTGACAAGTCTGTGACACATGAAAGGCAATGTGTCATGTTGAGTCTCTGCGCATAGTAATTCAAGCCCATGAAACATTAAACATATGAAATGAGTATTTTCCAACCACATAAACCTGCTAGCTTGGACACACGTCACCACAGACACTAAGGTACAGCCAAAACTGTACCTTGTTTTAATGTGTCATTTGTATATAATGTATATAGAATACATACAATGTGGTAACTTGTTCAAAAAGTAAAAAGAATCCTTTGTGGCTAAGAGGGGACATGCCGAATCTATCAATGGACTTCACTAGCCAATACTTGAATGATAATGCCAAATGTCTCAACAACCATGCAGTTGTTTTGACAATTTGACACATTAACCACATAAAGAACGCATAAAGGTGAAACTAACGACAGATAACAGGAGCCTGAGGGGTATGAGCAAATGGACTTTCTGCAAAGGCATGAGCAAAAAACACACCACAACCGACATAGTCTGGCTAGCTAGACCGTCCCATCTAATCGCCGGGGCAGTTAGGGACGGTCTAGCGGCAATAACGATTAGTTCACACCTGTTCTCAACCAATCAGATGCTACTGGCAGGAATTTCTGCTATAGTATTCATAGTCTGTGGGAGCTCAGTCAATGCATAGTATGCCTTTCAATGGCAATGGATTTCTTTCTGGCTGGAGATGGAGCCACCAGACGTGGAGAGGGTTGCAGTGGGCTCAAGAGACCACTCGCTTGTTTCGAGCTTAAAAGAACGTATGAGGAGAAGAAACCTTATTTTGCAAAGCACGCGTCCTGGTGTCGACATTCTCAGTTGCTTTCTGAACGTTTAACACTGATAAAAGATAGCACATGCGACACAGGCTTTACGTATTTACCAGCGATGCTCAGCGTAGCTGTCAAAAATGCTTCTCCCACTACCGTCAGCCTCCCAGTCTTCAGCAGTCTGTTCTTATCTTTGAGCAGTTTGCAGCAGCAAGTGCAAAAGCGCTTATATTACTCAATCTTGTCCATTTGACGTATGGTCCGCCCCAACTATATGCAGGAGTTCTGTAGCAATCGACGATACAGTACTGCTGCGTACTTGTGGCGGACCATAAAATATGTCGCAAAGGGACAGTGAAAAAGAACAACTGAGTGAATTGCAATCTGCTTTAAGTCACTGAAGACACAATACACAATCTAGTGGTAGTGCAATTACATGTTAAATATCATCCATGAACGTACGTACTGTATGTATGAAAACAATAAAAATGAACATCATTTCAAGACAGAAGATGCGACCACCTCCAAAATGGGAATGAGTCTGGCTGAGATGTGATGGGCAGATGACTGTTTCTCCACTCATCACAGCAAGTCACACACAGGGATTGGACACAGCTCACAAGCACAGAAGCTTCTTTGCCTCCACAAATTAAAGTATGGATTGCTTTTATAGTATCTGCTTTCAGACAGCATTGAAGTGAATTCACTACATGTCCACCAATGTCGTGCAAGCCACAAGCTGCTACCTTACACAAAGTTACGAATCATTAATGAGATTGATTGATTGAATATGTCCTATACATGAGGAGTAGGTCTCTGTGCACATGTGTCCTCAGCAGAAGGCTGCAACACGGCTGACCAGGACACACCACAACTACAGTCATGGAGGTTTGTGACATTACATATACTCATGGGAAGTACTGTGTGAAACACATAATAGCATACAAATCATCACTGAATAACTGGAACTCTCTTGGTGACTACAGGCTTAATGGAATAGGCACATGACAATTTTGCTGTACGTAGATTAGAATTTCAGACAACAGGTTAACTTCTCAAACTTGCACAATTTTGCTCAAAACACATTACTTTGCAAATAGTATCGCGGCTACTCTTTACAAATCAGTTCAGCTTACTTTATGGTAACAGTAGTTAGCAAGCAACATACAAAAGTTAAAACAGCTTTACAAAGGAGGTTATGAATGGCAAACACTAAGATACAGCCATTATACCACCCAGAAAAAGACCAGTGAATAGTACACACTGCAGTTGGTCAGTGCACATTGTGCACTACTGCATTATCTAGCACTTGGTATCCATTGCTCCCATGTCCTGGAGGATCAGTAACATCCCTCACACCACCAACTGACCCACACATCCAAACAAGAATGAACCTCTTCAAACCTAAGCTTACGACACCCAGAAGAACAGGAGTGATTAGAGACTTGAGTAACATGGGAAACCTGTTCTGTTGAGTTGCAGTATTAACAAACTTACTACTGAAAGTAAGAAATAAGCTGAAACAGATGACTGCCAACAGAAGAGGAATGAGTATTGCAGCACGAATTGGGGAAACGCAGTCAGCACTGCTCCTGAGACACTTTCGGGAACCAACAGATGCACATACTGTGAAGACCAATGCCATGATGTAAGTGAGACACATTAAACTCAACACAAGCAGCATCACATTCACAGTAACAGCAAACGGTGCCACTGAAAAGGCACACAACAAACACTCCATGACCAACCAAGAAATTGGTGGCAACCAAGTCAAACCAAAGGGTCAGTGAAAGAACCAATGCTTGAGCACGTTTCTCATTGCAGCAGCAGAGGAGTTTAGCCGGAAGGAGGTAGACAGACGGAGTGGGGAGGTTAAACTTGACATCAAAGTAAATGGCCACAGGTGCACAGAATATCATAGGTAAAGCATATAAAAATGGCCACATGTACTTGACATACTCTGACTGTTGAACGTCGAAAGTGACACGACATACAATAGTGATCGATGTCTTTATACAGGAGCGCCATCAGGGCTGGACAGAGAATGGCTGACATTCCCCAGAACATCCCATAAGAGTCAAAGGAGTAGTAACTAGTTTCAAGTTTCTGTGAAAGAGCCTTAAGATTACTCGGAGCAGTACAACAGATCCCAGAACATTACAGATACCTAAAAAAACAAAGCCAATTACGCCAATAGTGTGATATACATGAACATCTGAGCTTGCATCTTTAAGAAAAACAGTGCCTATGCTTGTGGCACACCCTTGGTGGGGATATCCCATGTGCTCTCCCTTTGACATCTCTCCCAAAGCATTTGCCTGAAGCTGGGGAGATGAGGAACAGCAAATTGTGAACCAGGCACGGCTAACAAGGAGCCTCCTCTGTGTGTGGAAACAGATGTGTACAACAATGCAGCATTGTAAATGACGAAGTCCTTCATATCATGAAGCCATACGGCTGGCCAAAGTAATATCACTATAGGGGCTGCCACAGACTGCCTCTAAAAACTGTATTCTGTTGGAGCTCTGCACCTTGTACAGACCATACATACGTACCTGTTACATTTTATGAAACATACCGTGATCGTCTATGTGAACTGGCTGTGCTGTAAACATGACACAACAATGGCTGCCATGCCATTGCCTGTGGCAGCCCCTATAGTATTTTTATTTTGCGCCAATCGTATGGCTTTATAGTACAGAAATATAATATCACATATATATACATATATGAGAAAATATACCACAAAATTACACGCACACACATAAAAGAATTATTAAAGTGGTAATAATAATAATAATAATTATATATACGTATTTACATACAGTGGTATAGAAATAACATTACTACTTAGCTACAGTAATTAACATCAAATTAATAGAAATAATGATAAGTACCTATTACCCTAATACCTAACCTAAAGGGGTCACCCTATGGTCCCCAGGACTGAGGCAGCGTTGCCTCGCTGCAAGGCCATGGAGACCTGCTGCAGGATGAAAGAACGTGACTGGGCTTCATTAGAAACCGCCCTGACTCGGCTTCCAACGTCTGCAAAAATGTCCAGGGCATCAGTGCCCATGGCACCAGCTGTCTCCACAACTACCGCAACGAAGTGGTGTGTCTGTGCCAAGTCCAGGTACTTTGCCCTCTTCCTCTCTTCCGCCAACGCTGCAACAGCCCTTGCCTCCCTGGCAGCAAGTGTTAGATGTGATGCAGCAAAGGTATCTGTGCATGTGGCATCCCAGACAAGGGACGATCTGTCTTCCAGGGGATGATTGATAAATATATGGTGATGTTGGTTAATATATAACTGTACTACAATTTATATTGCAAAAGTACAGGCAAAGTATCGCATTTGATAACATTGGCGGCCGTTTTCTTTAAATCCTTCCATTATGGAGTTGTACAACACAATCTGGATAGTCATGTACATGTTGTATTGACTAGCTACATTGTACTTCTGCGTTTCCAGACTTAAACACAATTAAGATGCAGTGACATGCACACACACATGTCGCAAGGACACAGTAGCAGGTGTTTAGTCCAGGCAGAAAGGAAATGTATGCACACTCTGTCTGTGTGCCCATGCCCGAGTGAAACTGTATGTGCTCATACTCTGCATGGGCATATGTCATTGCATTGTTCTTACATGTTGTCGCGTCCTGACTTGCGACTGAAGCAAGTAGTTTGAGTTAGGGCAGCAGCTCCACAAGTATTTTAACTCAAAAGACTTGTTTGCAAAGTGGACCCTATTATGTTGATGAATCACTTTGGCCACATTTTCAAATTTGCAGTCACCAGACACAGGGGCACATGCGTAATAGATTTGTGGGCAGGCTGAACTCAGCAGTATATATGAGGTCATAGCTTACTGATGCACTGTGGCAGTCTGGTGTTGTGATGGCCCTGTGCTATGGGGCTTGTTTGCATGTCACATACACGCTGCTCTCACTATATACGTTTGCATGTTGGCGCAGGGTGATCATAGAAGATTGAAACTAACTGGATTTCAGACAACAACTAAGCTATTGTGTGGTCATTAACAGCATGCATGTAGTTGTAGAAGAGAAATTGTGATGTCTTCTGCTTAGAAAATTCCTTCCACATCTGAGGCTGATAAACTGCAAATCTTGACTTGGAAACACACAAATTGCTCAAGAAACAACACACTGGCGAAGTGGTGAGGTCCAAAAGTGGTAAAATATTAACAGTCACATAATATGTCTTAACAAAAGATAACCCAGGTTATGAATGCCACACACTACGTCTATTCAGTCCAATAAAGCACACAACAAGAGTAATTCTCTCCAGTCTAAACTACGGTACGTAAACTGTAGTTGATTAGTGCACAATGTCCACTACAGCATTAGTTAGCACTTGGTATCTGTTGTATCCATGCCCATGTAGTGGACTGACAGGGCAACCATCTACACTGCCAAGTGACCAATTCATCCACAAAGAAGTGAACCATTTTATACCCAAGCTCACAACAGCCAAAATGACAGGAGTAAATAAAGTCTTAAGTAACATGTGAGAACTGCTCTGTTGAGTTACAGTATTGACAAATTGACCATTCAAAGCCCAACTAGAGAAATTGCTCTAAGTAAAGAACTAAAACACAATGCTTTGTGTGTGACACATAAGTACATGACACATGAAAGGCATAATGCACTGTTTAGTCTCTGTGCAAAGTAACTCAACACCAGATTAACTGTGCATGTCTAGGGTATACAGAAATATAACACATGCATAATGGAGCTCTCTCTGCCATGCCACTGGCTTGTATCAACAAACTAGCCACCATAGACTGTTCTCACTGTTGTTGCCAAAGGTCTGCTCCTCAAAGTCTAGGTAGTTGTCTATGCAACTGCTTTCATTAGTAGATAAAGCCAAGGTCCACAGTTGAAGGAGGACCACGAAGAATGATAGCTTACTCTCGAGCATTACTCACGCGATACTTACTCAAGTCAATGAAGACACGGGACACAAGCTAGTGATAGTACAATGTTATTTTAATATCACTCACGTGCATATGCATACATCATCTATAAAGACTATGAAAATGAACATCATTTTCAGAGGATGTGACCACCACTAAATGGGAATGTGTCTGGCTGAGATGTGATGGGCAGGGTATCACCGGCCCAACTAGGGAAATTGCTCTAAGTAAAGAACTAAAACACAATGCTTTGTGTGTGACATGTACATACGTGACACATAAAAGACATAATGCACTGTTTAGTCTCTGTGCAATGTAACTCAACACCAGATTAACTGTGCATGTCTAGGCTATACAGAAATATAACACATGCGTAATGGAGTTCTCTCTGCCATGCCACTGGCTTGTATCAACAAACTAGCCACCATAGACTGTAATAACTTGCCCTATTGTTATTCTGCATAATACATACGTACAGTATGTATGCGAATTTATGCATCAACATATACCCACTGTGTGAGCAGATATACAAACCAATTTTTACTTCTGTGTGCACTGTTTGAACGCAAACAAACATCACAGACACACTATACAGATGTACGCCTACACTTTGTGTATTGTTCAAGGTACCAAAATGCCAATCATTATAGCCAATCAAATGGCAACTATGTATTAAACCCAGGGAGACAACTAACAGTCTTAACATGTCTAGCTATAGGCCAATGCTACCTACACAGAGTGAGCGATGGCTGGCTGATGCAGAATACGTATCTGTTCAACAGTCTGAACAGGTCAGTAACTCTTCAGAGTGCTCATGTGGTTTGCACCAGACTCACACCAATTATCAATCACATCCACGCCAAGCTATTCAGCCAGTGAGTCAATACTCTGTCAAGAAGGAATGCCTCAGAGAGACACGTTACCCTTGGCTGCATTACAGAGTCCATTTAAGGTGCAGACAACTTTTGGTTGCCTTCGTCAGAAAGCGACAACAACACAAGCACTACTGTATCCTACAAGTGCAGGCTATTAATGAGAGGTCATATGTGTGGTCCAGAATTTGAATAAGGCATTCGTGAGTGTACAGTTAACATTTTAAGATTGATCGATGAGTTTGATGAAAATACCATAACGTATGTACATACGTAGGTCCCACAAATTCATTCTATCTTGGTTTGTGCACTATGCAAGTCTACACCTTGCTTCAATGAAAGTGCACATTGTTGTCTGTAGGTTAATTGAATAGGTGTCTGCAGATTGACATGCAGAGGAATAAATATTGCACAATTTATATACGTATCTAGCTGCTTGCAAAAGTTTTGTGAGAGAACATAGATTGAAAACATACCAAAGGGTAGGGTTGTCATACATGTTCATACTTTGCATTCATTTATAGTGTATGCCAGTATTAGGTGCACTGCTAGACATGCAATGTGTCCCACCGGCTAAGTTTAGTTGCTGTATCAGCAGGACCAGTCTGCTGTATCCTATTTGTCTGTATCCAGTGCAACTTGTATACACGTAGGATATACAGTATATACATGCTTTGTAGGCATCTTTTAGCTATTGAATGTATGTTCAATTTACTTAGATCACCTTCCGGTGGTTAGCACGCCATAATGAGAAGCCACTTTGTTGAATGTAGATGTACTTTTTACAATCATATATTTGTATGCATATGTGTATGTAGTTGTGTGTGTGTCAGGAGGAGCAACCATGATCTCACAGTGTCCACACAGTTGGTTATTGCATTAAAGTTGTACCATGCTTTGCATTTGAAATGACTTCCTGTCCATATTTCATCCACACACATTTCAGGGGATTGTCAGTGCTGACTTACTCTGCACAATTTTTCAACATAGGCACATGTTTCCTACTTATCTTCAGTTGGACACAGCTAGCTTTCCTAGGAACAAGTCACTCGGAAAACATTGTAGATCCAAGCATATATAAACGAGGACTCTTCATTATCTATGATCCAAATGAGACGCGTGTAGTTTCTTGGTAAACTCCCATCTCTTTTGTGCTTTTTAAACTTTACCCTGTTATTGACATGCATTTCAACTTTTTCCTGTTATTGACTTTCACTTTCTTCAGTAGGTGAGTAAGCAGCAATGCTATATAGTGTCAGTACTTGTGGGCCTTCAGTAAGTCAGACAGAATGCACGAGATGAAGCTGGTAGTCTTTTTGGTCTTCCTTCAACTGTGGACCCTGGCTTTATCAACTAATAATAGCAGCTGTGTAGACTCATACTTCGACTTTGAGGAGCAGACCTTTGGCAACAACAGTGAGAACAGAATGAAGCTGTACCAAGCGTTCTATCCTCCCAATAATCACCTGCCTTACTCAGTGCTAGTGAGCTACCAGGCTGCTCTTCCCAATGGCACTAAGGTCAACATCTCCACTGACCCCAGCTGCCCTGACAGACAAGTGTGGCTGCGGCTATCTTCTCCCTTCTGCTGGTTATGGACCCTACAGAGTTGAATCGCGTAGTTTTCTATACCCTCAACCATTTCACTGAGTGACTTCCTCCACATCTTACCATTGCAACACCTCTACATTGTTCAGCAGAGGCTGAAGGCTTTCTCAAATTAATGACCGCTTCAGTAAGTAGTACAGTAGTTGTAGCATCTTCTCATGTGTATATAATGTTCCTTGCTTGCACTGAGTTGTTCACATTTTGCTGTTCCTCATCTCCCCAGTTTCAGGCGTATGCTTTGGGTGAGATGTCATAGGGAGAACACTTGGGATATACCCGCCAAGGGTGTGACAAAACAAATATGGACATTATATCTCTAAAGGATCAAAGCTCAGCTGTTAGTATGTATCGTATTATCGCTACTTGTGGCCTAGTTTCTTTGGCTATTTTTGAATCTGTGGCATCTGTTTTACTACTTCAAGTACTACTTAAGGCTCTTTCACAGAAAATGGAGTCTTGCAACTACTCATTTGATTATTATGGGATGTTCTGGGGGATGTCAGCAATTCTCTGCATGCTCTACATAGTGCTCCTGTTCAAGGACATTGAATTCGAACTCTTATCTCATTTAGCCTTCAATCCTGACATCCAGCAGACAAAGTATGTCAGGTACATGTGGCCATTTGTCCTTGCTTTCCCTGTAATCTTCTGTGCACCTGTAGCCATTTACTTTGGTGTCAAGTTTAACCTTTCCACTCCGTCCGTCTACCTCCTTCCTGCTAAACTCCTCTGCTGCTGCAATGAGAAACGTGCTCGAGCATTGGTTCTTTCAGTGACCCTTTGGTTTGACTTGGTTAGTACTTTTGCGTTTCTTAATGCCTTTCCAGTGGCACCATTTGCTGTTACTGTGAATCTGTTGCTGCTTGTGTTGACTTCAACATGCCTCACTTACATCATGGCATTGATCTTCACGATTTGTGCATTTGTTGGTAGCCGAAGGTGTCTCAGTAACAGTCCTGACTGCCTTGCTACAGTTCGTGCTGCGATGCTTATCCCTCTCCTGTTTACTGTCATATGTTTTAGTTTATTTGTTGCCTTAATTGGTCAATTTGTCAATATTGCCACTCAACAGAGCAGCTTTCACATGATACTAAAGTCTCTATTTGCTCCTGTTCTTCTGGTTGTTGTGAGCCTGAGTTTGAAGAGGTTCATTTCAGTGTGGATGCACTGGTCACTTAGTGGTGTAGAGGATGAAAGTAAGGAGGCGAACTCATTGCGGAGGCATGATTACCAAGAATACCAAGTGCTGGATAATGTGTAAAGTTTGTCAGTTTACCCTAACTAGCTGCAGTGTGCAAGTGTGCTTTGTATTCTTAGAGTTGATTGTAGTGTGCACTTCGTAGGCAGTTTAAACTGTGCAATTTAATTAAGTTGGTGACATTTATGTTGCTATTTCGCATTGTGTTGCATTTGAGCAATTTATGTATGTTCACTGGAACCCCCCTAATCACCTCCCGATAGCGACTGCCCTGCCAGTGCAGGCTCCTTTTTGGTACACCTAAAGATTCCTTACTCTCAGAGAAGGCCGCTTTTCGGTGGGCTTCTCGGATACGGTGCTCCTTTGGCTGCGTTCCTTCGACAGTACCCCTTCAACGGCACTTCTGTAACTAGAGATATACAAATGTCTTTGTTTTCTCCTTTGCAAGTGCAAATCACCATTTCTACATACACTCTCCGTCATGATTTCGTATATTTTCTTCATAAAACCAAAATGGCAGACAGCCATTTACCGCACCTCCTCAGTTGTAGCTTAATTGTCAATCCCCCTAGGACACTCTGAGGAAGATGCTTCTTGTGACTGAGAAGTTTGGCAGCAATGCAGCAACAGATGCAGGAGGAGATTACGAAATGACTGTTTTGAGAGCTCTTCTTTATATTATATAGATTGCGACCACATATCATCAGGTTGGCTATTTCAACAAATGTTCACATTGTAAGTATGAATAGAGTTGCGCGTGCCAGTCCCTACTTACACTTCAGTGTATTATGCATTTGCAGAAGGTTCTTAATTACTCTATGATAATAATTGGGCAGGAGCTGGCACACGAGACTAGTAGAAAAACAATCGAGTAATCGATGGCAATAAACGATAAGGGCTCCTAGCAAGTTAGGCACCATGTTGTGGTGTTTGAAGATGTGGTGGTAGCGGTGTTCATAGGGTCAGCCCATCTTGGCGACCTACATACGTACATAGCAGTATATAGTTCCAGTAATTTAGTTTATTGTTGTTAAACTCATGTGGTTTATTATGCTACATATGTAAAACTGTTTCCTTGCCTGTTTCCTATTGTGTGACTTCTGTTTCGCCGAAGTTCAGTTTTGTTTCAGTTTGCAGAACTTTTCCTGTTCTCGTTTCCTGCTTGCGTTTCTGTATGCAAGCAAACAAGCATTTCAATGTATTGTACATAAGCACACGATTTCATTTCATGTGGGTGTTAGTACCATGCAGTTATCTGGCTCAATTTGTGGCTTTGCTTCACTGCGCAAGTTTTTGGGTCAGGTGTGCAGAATGTGGCTTTGCTTCACTGCGCACGTTTTTGGGTCAGGTGTGCAGAATTTCACAGATTCATGATATTTACATATTGTGGATGTCACAAAATACTCACTTTAGCTGCTTACAAATACAGAATATTTGTCAAACATACCAGATGGTACACTTTACATTATACATACATGATACAGGTGTCTTTATAGTAGGTAGGCAATACACGGCATCCCATGTGTCAGTTTGCAGTAGCCTGCATTGTATGCAACACACTGATTGGGTTCCTCCACATCTTACAATTGCGTATGCTTTGGGTGAGATATCATGGATGGAGGAGAACACTGCAAGTACTCCTTCGATTATTATGGGATGTTCTGGGAAAACTGTTCTGCTCAGTTGCGGCATTGACAAAGTGACTACTGAAAGCAAGCAAAACACTTCAACAGATGACAGACAACAGGAGAAAGATGAGCACTGCAGCACTAACTGTAGAGACGCAGTCAGCACTGCTCCTCAGACACCTTCGGGTACCAACAGAGGCACAGACTGTGACGACCAATGTACGTAGTCGTAGTGCAAGGAAGACACTTCACCACAGGACAACAGATCAATCAACTAACTGAAGCAAAACTATAGGGCAGACATATACGTATCTGCATGTGAGTAACAAAAGGTATGTAACATACAGTGTGTAAGACAATAGTAGCAAGAGGCTAGGTGCGGCCCGTTACAGCGTATGACAATTCATAAGTTGCTAATATCATCATCAATCATTTATAAGTTACTAATATAGTCTGAGAGGTACCATCAGACTGCTAATAGTTAATAGTTCGCATACATGTAACTATAATGTGGCTCACTACAGCTAAGATAGCCTGGTCATCACATCCAATCCAGACGTTGGGAGTGGCGTATCCTCTGTCATGATAATGATGTCCATTTTCATTCTTTTTATGGATGATGTAATTAACAAGTGATATTGCACTACCATTAGTTTGTTTGTCGTGTCGTCCGAAACTAAGGGAGAATGCTCGAGAGTAAGCTGTCATGCTTTATGGTCCTGCTTCAACTGTGGACCCTGGCTTTATCTACTAATGAAAGCAGTTGCATGGACAACTACCTAGACTTTGAGGAGCTGACCTTTGGCAACAACAGTGAGAACAGAGTGAAGCTGTACCAAGCGTTCTATCCTCCCAATAATCACTTGCCTTACTCAGTGGCAGTGAGCTACCAGGCTGTTCTTCCCAATGGAACTAGGGTCAACATCTCCACTGACCCCAGCTGTCCTGACAGACAAGTGTGGCTGTGGGTGTCTTCACCCATTTTGTTCCTCTTGGATCCTACAAAATTGAATCGCGGAGCTCTTTATACCCTCAACCACTTCACTGAGTGGATACCTCCACATCTCACCATTGCAACACCTCTACCTTGTTCGGCCAAGGTTGAAGAGTTTCTAACACTAATGACCAGTTCAGTAAGTAATACAATGAATTTACAGTGTGTGTTCTCTTCTGCACACGAGGAGGCTCCTTGTTAACAACGTTTGTGGTTGACAATTTGCTGTTCCTCATCTCCCCAGCTTCAGGCAAATGCTTTGGGAGAGATGTCAAAGGGAGAGCACACAGGATATTCCCACCAAGGGTGTGCCACAAGCATAGGCGTTTTTTCTTTTCTAAAAGATGCAAGCTCAGAAGTTCGTGTATATCGCACTATTAGCGTAATTGGCTTTGTTTTTATAGTTATCTTTAATGTTATGGGATCTGTTGTACTGCTCCAAGTAATCCTTAGGGCTCTTTCACAGAAAATGAAAACTTGCAACTACTCCTTTGACTCTTATGGGATGTTCTGGGGAATGTCAGCCATTCTCTGTCAAGCCCTGATTGTGCTCCTGTATGAAGACATCACACATGTATGTTGTGTCACCGTCGATGTACAGCTGTCAGAGTATGTCCGGTACATGTGGCCATTTATCTTTGCTTTCTCTATGATATTCTGTGCACCTGTGGCCATTTACGTTGGTGTCAAGTTTAATCTTCCCACTCCGTCTGTCTACCTCTTTCCTGCTAAACTCCTCTGCTGCTGCAGTGAGAAACGTGCTCGAGCATTGGTTCTTTCACTGACCTTTTGGTTTGACTTGGTTGCTGCTAATTTCTTGGTTGGTCATGGTGTGTTTGTTGTTTATGCCTTTTTAGTGGCACCATTCGCTGTTATTGTGAATGTGTTGCTGCTTGTGTTGAGTTTGATGTGTCTCACTTACATCATGGCATTGGTGTTTACAATTTGTGCATCTGTTGGTTCCCGAAAGTGTCTCAGGAGCAGTGCTGACTGCGTTTCTACAGTTCGTGCTGCAATGCTCATCCCTCTTCTGTTGGCAGTCATCTGTTTCAGCTTATTTCTTGGTTTCAGTAGTAAGTTTGTCAATACTGCAACTCAACAGAACAGTTTTCCCATGTTACTCAAGTCTCTAATCACTCCTGTTCTTCTTTGTGTCGTAAGTTTAAGTTTGAAGAGGTTCATTCTTGTTTGGATGCGTGGGTCACTTGGTGGTGTGAGGGATGTTAACGACCCTCCAGGATATGGGAGCAATGGGTACCAAGTGCTAGATAATGCAGTAGTGCACAATGTGCACTGACCAACTGCAGTGTGTACTGTTCACTGGTCTTTTTTTGGGTGCAACAGAGGCTTTATCTTAGTGTTTGCCATTCATAACCTCCTTCGTAATGTTGCTTTAACTTTTGTATGTAGCTTGTTAACTAGGGTTGCCATAATGTAAGCTGAACTGTTTTGTAAAGAGTAGCATTACTGTTTGCAAAGTATTGTGTTTTGAGCAAATTGTGCAAATTAACGTTTGAGGAGTTAGCTTGTTGTCTGAAATGCTAATCTACAGCAAAATTATTGTCATATGCCTTTTCCATTACGCCTCTAGTAAAGAAGAGAGTTCCAGTTATTCAGTGCTGATATTAATTACCGTTGTATGTGTTTAGTACTTCACATGAGTATATATATGTAATGTAATGTCACAAACCTCCATGTCAGTAGTTGAGGTGGGGTGTCCTGGTCAGCAGTGCTGCAGCCTTCTGCTGAGGGCACATGTGCACAAGGACCTACTCCTAATGCCTTCAATCGATCAATCTCTTAAATGATTCATAACTTTGTGTAAGGTAGCAGCTTGTGGCTTGCAAGACATTGTTAGACATGTAGTGAATTCACTTGAATGCTGTCTGAATACAGATACTATTAAAGCAATCCGCGCATACTTTCATTTGTGGAGGCAAAGAAGCTTCTGTGCTTGTGAGCTGTGTCCAATCACTGTGTGTGACTTGCTGTGATGAGTGGAGAAAAAGTCATCTGCCCATCACATCTCAGCCAGACACATTCCCATTTTGGAGGTGGTTGCATCTTCTGTCTTGAAAATGATGTTCATTTTCATTGTTTATGTACATACGTATGTTCATAGATGATATTTATCATGTAATTGCACTACCACTAGATTGTGTATCGTGTCTTCAGTGACTTAAAACAAATTGCAATTAACTCATTGGTTCTTCTTCACTGCCCCTTTGAGATTTGACTTGGTCGCCAAAACTTGCATTGTTGGCTGTAGTCTGGCTAGCTAGACCATCCCACTTAAATGCCCGAGGCGCATAAGGTCGTCGGTCTAGTGGCAGTAACAAGTAGTTCACACCTTCACATTATTAAACTCACACCTTGTGTGTGCTATATACGACATATTTTATGGTCCGCCCCAAGTACGCAGGAGTAGTGTAGTGTTCATCGCTACAGAACTCCTGCGTATAATTGGGGCGGACCATACGTCGAATGGACGAGATCGAGAAATATAAGCGCTTTTGCACTTGCTGCTGCAAACCGCTCAAAGATTATAACAGACTGATGAAGACTGGGAGGCTGACGGTAGTGGGAGAAGCATTTGTGACAGTTATGCTGGTAAATAAAGCCTGTGTCGCACGTGCTACCTTTCGGTGTTAAACGTTCAGAAGGCAACTGAGAATGTTGACGCTAGGATGCATGCTTTGCGAAATAAGGTTTCTTCTGCTCACATGTTCTTTTAAACAAGCGAGTGGTCTCTTGAGCCCACTGCAACCCTCTCCGTGCTGGTGGCTCCATCTCCAGCCAGAAAGAATTCCATTGCCATTGAAAGGCATAGTATGCGTGACTGAGCTCCCACAGACTATGAATAATATTTGCAGGAATTCCCGTCCTGCCAGTAGCATATGATTGGTTGAGAACAGGTGTGAAGTAATCGTTGCTGCCGCTAGACCGTCCCTTCCCAGCCCTAAGCGCCCCGGTGATTACATGGGACGGTCTAGCTAGCCAAACTATGTCGGTTGTGGTGTGTTTCTTGCTCATGCCTTTGCGGAAACTCCATTTGCTCATCCCCTCTACAGCTCAAGCACAGTAGATTTTAAGACTGTCCAATGCCTACTTCCAGGATGTTTGTTTATTCAAGTCACTGACAAGCACCATGCCAGTGCAAATCAGAACTTGCAGCTTGCATGTACTCCACATATCTTTAGTGATCTACATACGCCAGGCCCACAGAGGTCACTTGGATCCCCTGCTGTGGTGCTCAGGGATATAGTAGCATAGCTAGATGTCTTTTGCTATGTAGATACTGTACATGTATAATTATATGTACGTATTCTATATACATTATATACAAATGACACATTAGAACAAGGTACAGTTTTGGCTGTACCTTAGTGTCTGTGGTGACGTGTGTCCAAGCTAGCAGGTATGTGGTTGGAAAATACTCATTTCATATGTTTAATGTTTCAGCATGGCCTTGAATGCACAGTTAGTTACTATGCGCAGAGACTCAACATGGCATGCTGCCTTTCATGTGTCACAGACTTGTCACAGTCGATGTTGGGGGTGGTAACATCTTCCGTCCTGAAAATGTTCATTTTCATCCTTTTATGGGTGATATAATTAACAAGTGATTGCACTGCCAATAGCTTCAGTGTCATCTCGTCAGAAACTCAAGAAGAATGCTCGAGAGTAAGCTGGCACACTTTATGGTCCTCCTTCAACTGTGGACCCTGGCTTTGTCGAGTAATGATAGCAGTTGTGTGGACAACTACCTAGACTTGGCAACAACAGTGAAAATAATGCTAATTTTCATTGTTTACGTACGTACTGTACGTAGGTGATATTTAAAATGTGATTACCCTACCACCAGCTTGTGTGCCATGTCTTCAGTGAAGTGCTTGACATTAAGCTGGCAATTTTCATGGGGCGACTGTATTACCATCCTTCACACCACCAAGTGACCCATGCACTCACAAAGAAAGTATGTAGATAGAATTGAACCCAGTACAACAGGGCCAGTGCAGTGCATCAGAAAGCAAACAAACACCTGGTATTCTATTATTAATAGTGGCTGTATATGAGCACTGCGAGCACCTTTATACCACCGCGTTCACAAACACCACAACAGGGTTAGACAGATTGGCTGTCTGCCACGATTTCGTAAATGCCTTTACCACTTCATCTCTGAGCACTATATACAGCAAAGCATCCAAGAAGGTGACCATTGTGGGCCTGGTGTACGCTGATCATTAAAGTTATGTGCAGTATATCCACTACATGGACATTGATGCAGCAGATTCAAAGCTATTGATAATGCAGTAATGGACAGTGCACATTAAACTTATGCGGATGTTGTATAATAAACAGTAGCTGATTAATTAAAACTACCTGAACAATTATTTATTTTGGCAACTTTTGGTTGCCTTCGTCAGAAAGCGACAATAACACAAGCACTACTGTATCCTACAAGTGCAGGCTATTAATGAGAGGTCATATGTGTAGTCAAGAATTTGAATAAGGCATTCGTGAGTGTACAGTTAACATTTTAAGATTGATCGATGAGTTTGATGAAAATGCCATAGCGTATGTACATACGTAGGTCCCACAAATTCATTCTATCTTGGTTTGTGCACCATGCAAGTCTACACCTTGCTTCAATGAAAGTGCACATTGTTGTCTGTAGGTTAATTGAACAGGTGTCTGCAGATTGATATGCAAAGGAATAAATATTGCACAATCAACTTATCTAGCTGCTTGCAAATGTTTTGTGAGAGAACATAGATTGAAAACATACCAGAGGGTAGGGTTGTCATACATGTTCATACTTTGCATTCATTTATAGTGTATGCCAGTATTAGGTGCATTGTTAGACATGCAATGTGTCCCACCGGCTAAGTTTAGTTGCTGTATCAGCAGGACCAGTCTGCTGTATCCTATTTGTCTGTATCCAGTGCAACTTGTATACACGTAGGATATACGGTACATGCTTTGTAGGCATCTCTTAGCTATTGAATGTATGTTCAATTCACTGAGATCACCTTCCGGTAGTTAGCACGCCATAATGAGAAGCCACTTTGTTGAATGTAGGTGTACTTGGTACAATCATATATTTGTATGCATATGTGTATGTAGTTGTGTGTGTGTCAGGAGGAGCAACCATGATCTCACAGTGTCCACACAGTTGGTTATTGCATTTGTACCATGTTTTGCATTTGAATGACTTCCTGTCCATATTTCATCCACACTCCTACACACATTGTCAGTGCTGACTTACTCTGCACAATTTTTCAACATAAACACGTTTCCTACTTATCTTCAGTTGGACACAGCTAGCTTCCTAGGAACAAGTCACTCGAAAAACATTGTAGATCCAAGCAAAGATAAACGAGAACTCTTTGTTATCTATGATCCAAATGAGACACGTTTAGTTTCTTGGTAAACTCCCATCTCCTTTGTGCTTTTTAAACTTTATCCTGTTATTGACATGCATTTCAAGTTTATCCTGTTATTGACTTTCACTTTCTTCAGTAGGTGAGCAAGCAGCAATGCTATAGTGCCAGTACTTGTGGGCCTTCAGTAAGTCAGACAGAATGCACGAGATGAAGCTGGTACACTTTTTGGTCTTCCTTCAACTGTGGACCCTGGCTTTATCAACTAATAATAGCAGCTGTGTAGACACATACTTAGACTTTGAGGAGCAGACCTTTGGCAACAACAGTGAAAACAGAATGAAGCTGTACTAAGCTTTCTATCCTCCCAATGATCACTTGCCTTACTCGGTGGTAGTGAGCTACCAGGCTGCTCTTCCCAATGGCACTAAGGTTAACATCTCCACTGACCCCAGCTGCCCTGACAGACAAGTTTGGCAGTGGGTGTCTTCTCCCTTCCTGCTGGTTATGGACCCTACAGAGTTGAATCGTGTAGTTCTATATACCCTGAACCATTTCACTGAGTGGCTTCCTCCACATCTTATCATTGCAACACCTCTACCTTGTTCAGCAGAGGCTGAAGGCTTTCTCAAATTAATGACCTCTTCAGTAAGTAGTACAGTAGTTGTAGCATCTTCTCATGTGTATATAATGCTCCTTGCTTGCACTGAGTTGTTCACATTTTGCTGCTCCTCATCTCCCCAGCTTCAGGCGTATGCTTTGGGTGAGATGTCAAAGGGAGAACACTTGGGATATACCCGCCAAGGGTGTGACAAAACGAATATGACCATTATATCTCTAAAGGATGAAAGCTCAGTTGTTAGTATGTATCGCATTATCGCTACTTGTGGCCTAGTTTCTTTGGCTATTTTTGAATCTGTTTTACTACTTCAAGTACTACTTAAGGCTCTTTCACAGAAAATGGAGTCTTGCAACTACTCATTTGATTATTATGGGATGTTCTGGGGAATGTCAGCAATTCTCTGCATGCTCTACATAGTTCCAGTGACACCATTTGCTGTTACTGTGAATGTGTTGCTGCTTGTGTTGACTTCAACATGCCTCACTTACATCATGGCATTGATCTTCACGATTTGTGCATTTGTTGGTAGCCGAAGGTGTCTCAGTAACAGTCCTGACTGCCTTGCTACAGTTCGTGCTGCGATGCTTATCCCTCTCCTGTTTACTGTCATATGTTTTAGTTTATTTGTTGCCTTAATTGGTCAATTTGTCAATATTGCCACTCAACAGAGCAGCTTTCACATGATACTAAAGTCTCTATTTGCTCCTGTTCTTCTGGTTGTTGTGAGCCTGAGTTTGAAGAGGTTCATTTCAGTGTGGATGCACTGGTCACTTAGTGGTGTGGAGGATGAAAGTAAGGAGGCGAACTCATTGCGGAGGCATGATTACCAAGAATACCAAGTGCTGGATAATGTGTAAAGTTTGTCAGTTTACGCTAACTGGCTGCGGTGTGTGCAAGTGTGCAAGTGTGCTTTGTATTCTTAGAGTTGATTGTAGTGTGCACTTCGTAGGCAGTTTAAACTGTGCAATGACTGATTTAATTAAGTTGGTGACAGTTGTTATGTTGCTATTTTGCACTGTGTTGCATTTGAGCAATTTGTGCAGTGAAAACACCCTTAATCGCCTCATGATAGCGACCACCCTGCCATTGCAGACTTCGTTTTGGATCACCTTATTAGTCTTTACTCGCGGAGAAGCCTGCTTTTTGCAGGCTTCTCTGCTATGGTGCTCCTTCGACAGTGCCCCTTCGACAGCACCGCTTCGATGGCACTTCTACAACTTGAGATACAATGTCTTTGTTTTCTCCTTCGCAAGAGCAAGTCACCATTTCTACATACACTCTTTGTCGCAGATCTGTATATTTTCTTCCATAAAGTGTGAAAATGGCGGACGGCCATTTTATGAATTTTTGTCGCATGCTCATTGGCTGTAGCTTACTTATTGATCCCCCTAGGACACTAGTTGACTGAGACGTTTGGCAGCAATTCAGCAACGGGTGCGTGATGTGATTGTGAAACAACTGTTTGAGAGCTTCTTCTTTACATAATATAGATTGCGACCACATAAATAGGTCCCATGTTGGCTATTTCAACAAATGTTCACATTGCAAGTATGAATAGAGTTGCGCGTGCCAGTCCCTACTTACACTTCAGTGTATTATGCATTTGCAGAAGGTTCTTAATTGCTCAATGATAATAATTGGGCAGGAGCTGGCACACGAGACTAGTAGAAAACAATCGAGTCATCAGTGGCAATAAACGATAAGGGCTCCACGCAAGTTAGGCACCATGTTGTGGTGTTTGAGAATGTGGTGGTAGCAGTGTTCATAGGGTCGGCCCATCTTAGCGACATACATACATATGTACATAGCAGTATATAGTTACAGTATTTTTGTTTATTGTTGTTAAACTCATGTGGTTTATTATGCTATATAAACTGTTTTCTTGCCTGTTTCCTATTGTGTGACTTCTGTTTCAACAAAGTTCAGTTTTGTTTCATTTTGCAGAACTTTTCGTGTTCTTGTTTCCTGCTTGTGTTTCTGTATACAAGCAAACAAGCATTTCAATGTAGCGGAGTAGTGGAATAATTTTCAAACATATCGTCAACATTTCAGATTTATGACAGATTTTAGCTGAGAATGCTGTAATATACGTACGTACATGTACATAAGTCACACACATTCATTTCATGTGGGTGTTAGTACCATGCAGTTATCTGGCTCAATCAGTGCCTTTTGATTCACTGTGCAAGTTTTTGGGTCAGGTGTGCAGAATTTTACAGATTGCTGCACAAGACACATTTTAGATGTCTCACAACATAACTCATTTTACCTGCTTACCAATGTACTTTTTTATCAAACATACCAGATGGTACATTTTACGTTATACATACATGGTACAGGTGTCTTTACAGTATGTAGGCAATACACATCATCCCATATATCAGTTTGCAGTAGCCTGCATTGTTGGCAACACACTTTCAAGCTATGGTCTACTAGCAACATAACATGTGTTATAATTTTCACATGGCATTTTTTGGCCATGCTGCTGTCCGACAGTGTTTCTGCACATCTATGGTGTTCCCATGTCTGTTTAGAGCCTATCATGAAGTAACCCGTGTGTGGTGTTTGTTTGTGTGTGAGGATTGTGGGTGCATCACAAGGAGTAACCATGAAGTCACAGTATCCACACAGTTGGTTTTGTACATTTGTAATATCTTTTGTATTATTTGTACGTATATACGTAGCTTGCTGCCCACACTCCTACAGACATGTCGGGGTTTGTATATTGCTGCGGTACTCTGCACAGTTTCTGAACATAAACACACCTTTCCTCTCTCAAGTTTGACTCAGCAAAGCTTACCTTAAACAGTGAGACACTGAACACTGTAACTTAATTAAACAAAGTACACAATAGTTACTTGCTAATTTTCTTTGCCCTGTAAACAAGTTTCATTTTCTTCATTGTTTTTATTGGATACGTACGTAAGTATAAAAGCAAAGCTGCAGTAGTTCAATAGCTCATTTGTGGGTGCCTTCACCGACTGAGACAGAATGCTCGAGGTGAAACTCTTTTTGTTTCTTCTTCAACTGTCAACTCTGGCATTCTCGGATGATGACAGTAACTGTATGGACAACTACCTAGACTTTGAGGAGGAGACCTTTGGCAACAACCGTGAGAACAGAATGAAGCTGCACCAAGCATTCTATCCTCCCAATGATCACCTGCCTTACTCAGTGGTAGTGACCTACCAGGCTGTTCTTCCCAATGGAACTAAGGTCAACGTGTCCACTGTCCCCAGCTGCCCTGACAGACAAGTGTGGCTGTGGGCCTCTTCACCCGCTTTGTTCTTGTTGAGTCCTACAGAATTGAATCGCTTAGCTCTGTATACCCTCAACCACTTCACTGAGTGGGTTCCTTCATATCACACCATTACAATACCTCAACCTTGTTCAGCCAAAGCTGAAGAATTCCTCACACTAATGACCACTTCAGTAAGTAATACGTACAATGAATATACAGAATGTTCTCTTGTACACACTGTCAAAGTTCCTTGTGTGCAGTGTGTGCTTCGCTTCTTATTGTTCATCATCTACCCAGCTTCAGGCATATGCTTTGGGTGAGATGTCAAATGGAGAACACTTAGACTATTCCCTCCAAGGGTGTACCGCAGATGGAGATATTAGTTCTCTACAAGTTGCAAGCTCAGATGTACACATGTATGTTACTATTGGCATAATTGGCCTTGTTTTCGTTATTATCTTTAATGTTATGGCAACTGTTGTATTCCTTCAAGTACTGCTTAAGACTCTTTTGCAGAAAATGGAAGACTGCAACTACTCCTTTGACTATTATGGGATGTTCTGGGGAATATCGACCATTCATTACCCAGTCTTAATTTTACTCCTCTATGAAGACATCACACGTGCGTGTTATATCATCATCAATCCGGACATTGGGCAGTCTGGCAATGTTAGGTACATTTGGCCATTTGTCCTTGCTTTCCCTGTGATATTCTTTGCAGCTGTTGCCATTTACTTTGGTGTCAAGTATAACCTCCCCACTCCGTCTGTCTACCTCCTTCCGGCTAAACTCCTCTGCTGCTGCAATGTGAAACGTGCTCGAGCATTGGTTCTTTCTCTGACCCTTTGGTTTGACTTGGTCGCTGACAATTTAATTATTGGTCATGGTGTGTATGTTGTGCTTGCCTTTCTAGTAGCTCCATTTGCTGTTGCTGTGAATGTGATGCTGCTTGTGCTAAGTGTGATGTGTCTCACTTACATAATGGCATTGGTCTTCACAGTCTGTGCCTCTATATCTGGAAGGAGCTGTAATAACTTCATTGCTACATTTCGTGCTGCAATGCTCATCCCTCTTCTGTTGGGTGTCATCTGTTTCAGCATTTTGCTTACTTTCAGTGGTCAATTTGTTAATATCGCCACTCAACAGAACAGTTTTCCCATGTTACTCAAGAGTCTATTTACTCCCATTCTTCTGGCTGTGGTGAGCTTGAGTTTGAAGAAGTTCATTTTCAGTTGGGCGCACTGGTCGCTTGGTGGTGTGCAGGACTGTGAAGAAATGAATCAACTACCCCAGCATAAGTCCAATGGATACCAAGCCATTGATACTTAGAGTAGTAGTGGACAGTGTGCACTGACCACTGACCAGTGCGTGCTGCTCTTTAAACTCTGTGCAAGTTAGTTTGTGTATTTTGAGTGTGTAATACGTATATTGTGTGACATTTGTAGCCATATAGAACTTAGCTGAGGCTGAGTTTAAGTTAACATGACTTCTTTTATAACTTACTATTTTGCTTTTCGTTGTGTTGCAATTGTGTGTGCAAGTTGAAGTGTACATAATTATATATAATTCAGCAGCCTCAGGTGTTGGGAGGCATTGCAAACAGACAAACGTCTCACAAATTTACTGTTAACCTGGGCACTAGCTGTCAATAATTAAGCTGTTGTGTGAGCACAGTTACTTGTGAATCTTCCTGTGCGTAGTACTTTCAACACTTGCATTAAAAGAGCTTCAGAAGTGCAGGGATAGTTTGTTTATGCATACATCATGTAATGTAGACAATGTTAATGGATCTCAATGGGTCATACCTCTTTGTGAGAGGATTGACTTGCTGAGTGAGTGTACATACATAGCTTGGCAAGGTTACAATGGATGATTCAGGTGTGGTAAACAAAATGGACGTTCTGAAATGGTTGCTTACTGTACCTGTTCTGACTGTTGAACAGATGTTCTGTGTGGGCCAGCTGACACATTCACTCTGTGTAGGTAGTGCATTTACCTCCATGCAGTGAAGATGATCAAAGGTGCACCTTAATTTCAACTCATGTAATGGTCCTAATGGCATGCTTTGTCAAATCATGCTGAGCACTTGGAAGCATCAAACACGCTCAAATCACTCTTCAATAGTGACGAAATAATGTACTAGTATCAACCATTTACTGCAACTCAAGGTATGGCAATGTTACTTCTGAATACAGACATGTTATGTACAGGTCTTTTTTCCTGGGTGCAAGAGTGGCTGTAACTTAATGTCTCTATTTGCTCGTGTTTCTGTGGTTGTTGTCAGCTTGTGTTTGAAGAGGTTCGTTTCCATTTGGGTGCACTGGTCACTTGGTAGAGTGCAGAATGGTGTGAAAATGTATCAACTACCCCGGCATGAGTGCAACAGATACTAAGTCATTGATATAGTAGTAGAGCAGTAGTGGACAATGTGCACCGACCAGCTGCAGTGTGTGCTGCTCTTTAAACTGTGTGGAAGTTAGTGTATCTAGAGTATCTGTGACTTTTGTAACCATACACTGTAAATCTTAGTTAAAGCTGATTTGCTTTAAGTCAAAATAGTTGCTTTTCACAGCTTACTATTTTGCATTTTGTTTTGTGTTGAAAATTATCTGTGCAAGTTGAATTGTACAGATATATTTCAGCAGCTTTGGAGGCATTGCAAATATACAAAAGTCACACTAATTCACTGTTAACCTGGGCACTGTCACGGACATGCTTTTTTCATCTTCACAAGGTAAAATGTTAATCACCATTGAACTACTAAGCTGTTGTCTGAGGGCAGTTGCTTGTAAATCTTCCTAATTGCCTAGTACTTTCAACACTTGCATTAAGAGTGTTTCAGAAGTGCAGTTAATTTATTCATACATCATCTACACCTGAATGGACTCTGTAGTGTACGTAGGTAGCTTAGATTAACGTGTCTCATTGAGTCCTTCCTTCTTGAGAGAGGACTGACTGAGTAGCTTAGCATGGTTGCGATTGATTGTTGATGTTGGTGCAAAGCACATGAAAATTCTGAAGTGTTGCTGACCTGTTCAGACTGATGAACAGATATTTTGCGTCAGCCATTCATCACTCACTCTGTGTGGCTAGTTTTTGCCTATTGTGTTAAAACTGTTAGTTGTCCCCCTGGCGTAATACATAGTTGCCATTTGATTGGCTATAATCACTGGTAGTTAGAATTTTTGAACCGTGAACAATACACCAAACATATTAATTATTATGTCTGTATAGCATTAATTGTGTGTTCAAACAGCACGCACAGTATTAAAAACTGGTTTGCTCACTCCTTGGGTATGTAGATACGTACCTGAACACATGTTATATTAATGTACATTTGCATTCTATGTACGTACAGAATATATAATATATATATATAACACAAATGATTAGCATCTATTGTGGCTAATTTGTTGATACAAGCCAGCATGTACAGTACATATGGCAGAAAGAACTCCATTACATGTGTTATGTTTCTGTATAGCGTAGAGTTACTCTGCACCGAGACACAACGATACATTGCTGCCTTTCATGTATCTCATGCTTGTCACACACAAAGACTTGTGTTTAGCTTCCTAGAGCAATTTCCCTAGTTGGGCCGGCAATATCCTGCCCATCACATCTCAGCCAAACACATTCCCATTTTGTGGTGGCCACATCTTCAGACAATAATGTTCATTTTCATTGTCTTTATATGTAAATAATTTTAATGCATATGTACTAGTACTGTACGTGATATTTAATATGTGATTGCACTATCACAAGCTTGTGTACTGTGTCTTCAGTGACTTGAAATGCTCGAGAGTAAGATGTCAATCCTTATGGTCTTTCTTCAACTGTGGACCCTGGCTTTATCTACTAATGATAGCAACTGCGTGGGCAACTACATAGACTTTGAGGAGCAGACCTTTGGCAACAACAGTAAAAACAGAATGAAGCTGTACGAAGCTTTCTATCCTCCCAATCATCACTTGCCTTACTCAGTGGTAGTGACCTACCAGGCTGCTCTTCCCAATGGAACTAGGGTCAACATCTCCACAGACCCCAGCTGTCCTGACAGACAAGTGTGGCTGTGGGTATCTTCACCCGCTTTGTTCTTGTTGAGTCCTACAGAATTGAATCGCATAGCTCTGTATACCCTCAACCACTTCACTAAGTGGGTTCCGCCATCTCTTACCATTGCAACACCTCTACCTTGTTCAGTCAAAGCTGAAGGCTTTCTCAAATTAATGACCACTTCAGTAAGTAGTACAATGAATGTACAATGTGTGTTCTATTGTGCACACTGAGGAGGCTCTCTCTCCTCTGCACACGAAGAGGCTCCTTGTTAGCCGTTTGTGGTTGACAATTTGCTGTTCCTCATCTCCCCAGCTTCAGGCATATGCTTTGGGAGAGATGTCAAAGGGAGAGCACATGGGATATTCCCACCAAGGGTGTGCTACAAGCATAGGCACTGTTTTTCTAAAAGATGTAAGCGCAGATATTCACGTATATAGCACTATTAGTGTAATTGGCTTTGTTTTTGTAGTTATCTTTAATGTTATGGCATCTGCTGTATTCCTTCCAGTACTGCTTAAGACTCTTTTGCAGAAAATGGAAACTTGTAACTACTCCTTTGACTCTTATGGGATGTTCTGGGGAATGTCTGCCATTCTCTGTCCAACTCTGATGGTGCTCCTGTAAGAAGACATCACACATGTATGTCGTATCTTTGACGGTCAGGATTTTGAGCATGTCAGATACATATGGCCATTTATCTTTGCTTTCCCTATGATATTCTGTGCACCTGTGGCGATTTACTGTGGTGTCAAGTTTAACCTCCCCACTCCGTCTGTCTACCTCCTTCCTGCTAAACTCCTCTGCTGCTGCAGTGAGAAACGTGCTCGAGCTTTGGTTCTTTCAGTGGCCCTTTGGTTTGACTTGGTTGCCGCCAATTTCTTGGTTGGTCAAGGAGTGTTTATTGTGTATGCCTTTTCTGTGGCACCATTTGCTGTTACTGTGAATGTGATGCTTCTTGTGTTGAGTTTGATGTGTCTCACTTACATCATGGCGTTGATGTTTACAATTTGTGCATCTGTTGGTTCCCGAAAGTGTCTCAGGAGCAGCACTGACTGCGCTTCTGCAGTTCGTGCTGCAATGCTCATCCCTCTTCTGTTGGCAATCATCTGTTTCAGCTTATTTCTTGGTTTCAGTAGTAATTTCGTCAATACTGCAACTCAACAGAACAGTTTTCCCATGTTACTCAAGTCTCTAATCACTCCTGTTCTTCTGGTTGTTGTGAGCTTAGGTTTGAAGAGGTTCATTCTTGTTTGGGTGCGTGGGTCACTTGGTGGTGTGAAGGATGATAATGACCCTCCAGGACATGCTAGAGGATGATAATATGGTGCAGTAATCAACTGCAAAAGGTAGTGCACAATGTGCACTGACCAACTGCAGTGTGTACTGTGTACTGGTCTTTTTTCTGGGTGCAATAGTGGCTGTATCTTAGTGTCTCTAGTGTTTGCCATTCATAACCTCCTTTGTAAGGTTGCTTTAACTTTTGTTTGTAGCTTGCTAACTACTGTTACCATAATGTATGCTGAACTGTTCTGTAAAGAGTAGCGTTACTACGTATTTGCAAAGTATTGTGTTTTGAGCAAATTGTGCAAGATTGAGAAGTTAACCTGTTGTCTGAAATTGTGCAAGTTTGAGGAGTTGTCTGAAATGCTTATCTACAGTACAATTGCATGTGCCTTTTCCATTATGCCTCTAGTCAAGAAGAGAGTTCCAGTTATTCAGTGCTGATTTGTACTGCTTTATGTGTTTAGTACTTCACATGAGTATACATATGTAATGTCACAAACCTCCATGACCGTAGTTGAGGTGGGGTGTCCTGGTCAGCAGTGCTGCAGCCTTCTGCTGAGGGCACATGTACACAGGGACCTACTCCTAATGTCTTCAATCAATCAATCTCATTAATGATTCGTAACTTTGTGTAAGGTAGCAGCTTGTGGCTTGCAAGACATTCTTTTGGATATGTAGTGAATTTACTTCAATGCTGTCTGAAAACGGATACTATTAAACCAAGCCATACTTTCATTTGTGGAGGCAAAGAAGCTTCTGTGTTTGTGAACTGTGTCCAATCACTGTGTGTGACTTGCTGTGATGAGTGGAGTAACAGTCATCTGCCCATTACATCTCAGCCAGACACATTCCCATTTTGGAGGTGGTTACACTTCTGTCTTGAAAATGACGTTCATTTTCATTGTTTATGCACATACAGTACGTACGTTCGTAGATGATATTTAACATGTAATCTAGATTGTGTATCGTGTCTTAAGTGAGTTAAAATGATTGCAATTAACTCAATAGTTCTTTTCCTCTGACCCTTTGAAATTTGTGAACTCAGGAAATGGCTCCAATGACATTCATCAGTGCCTTGGCTATCACTCTCTCACTTGCATTGGGCCGGCCAATCACTGCTTCCACACTAGCTACAATGTGAGCCTTAGGGATACTGCTTGGGGCTGGGGCAAAGCTCAGTCCCTTGGACAGGGCTGCTAGGTGCCTCCAGTTGTTTGAACGACAAACTCACAACTAGGCGGTCTCCAGTGTCAGCTCTGGAAATCTGCTTCACCACTAGTGCCTCAAGCTTGCGCTACTACCGCTCTTTGACTTTGCTGGAGACCTTGGGTGTCACTCTTGTGCTCCTCAACTGCCGCAATCCTGTCTGAACCCAGGGCATCGTGCAGCTGACATTTCTGAAAGAACAGGTCGGTCTACAGGTCCCTCAACGTCTTGTAGCATTGCTGCACTCATGCTGCAAGGAACTGTGAATCTGCCTGTTGTGCAATATGTTGGCTTGTGTTGTCTGAAGCAAAGGTCTCACCATTACGCTCCTTGGCAATACCTGGTCGCGGCGACACCTCTGGCTGAAGGCAATGTGCTGATGGATGCAACTTATCCTACTCGCTGTGTTGACGCAGTGCCTAGCAGTCTTGAGTGCTTCAAAGCCGTGATCTTCTTTGACACATTTGTAGAGTCCTGAGTGGCTAGGTAAATCATTCATGATCCTTTGGTACGCACTAGCCCACATTTCACAGTAATTCAGACATTTCGGTGGCTATACAGCCACCTTCATCAGTGAATGGCTGTATAAAACACTTGGACACACTTAGCTTGTCCCTGTGTGTGCTGGTGTTGAGTCGGGTTATTTGCCTTATATTTTGGCTTTTAATGGTCTTACTGTATTTAAGTGTTTGTGTATCTATTTATGTAGTCCATTACTTTATTGCCTTTTGAATACATTCCATGACCACTGTCAAATTCCACCACATGTCATGTGTCAACACCTATCACCAAACCTTATTTATACAGTCTGAGTGTTTTGTACAGCCATTCACTGATGAAGGTGGCTGTATAGTCACCGAAACGTCTGAATTACTGTCATGACGATCATGACTGATTTACCTAGCCACTCAGGACTCTACAAACATATCAGCTTGTGTCTTGTGAGACGTTTTTGGACATATTGAATGCGCTTGAATGCTGTCTAAAAGCACATACTGTGAGCACAAGTCATACTTTCATTTGTGGAGGCATAGATGCCCCTCTGTTTGTGGACTGTGATCAAGTTAGGTACTTTTGACTTGGTGTGAGCGGTGGAGAAAACATATACACCTATACGTGGTTTACATTATGCGATAATTGTATTCATTTTTCTGCTACAACTGATGTTATGCAAGCTCACCAGACCCTTTCCATGGGGAGGGTGCTGGTGGGAGACTAGGTCATCTCTGTCATCATGAAACCAGATTTGTACGTGTAAGTCCCTTTGTCCCACGATGATGTGAACTGGACAGAGAGGTCAGGAAGTTAACCAGGAATGCACTAATGCTTGTCAAGGATAGACGAGTAGGCAGATAAAAAGTACTATGAATGCATCTACAGTGTGTGCATGGTTTGACTACAACTTTCAGCCATCTGAAGGGCTCCTTAATTGTCCCAGTAGTACCAAAGGGTGTTCAGTACTGTCTGAGTCTACCACGTGCTGATACTTTGTGTGCAATGAGACATTTGCAATATCTGCGGGACTTTGCTTTGTGAAATACGACAATAGGTAATTAAACTTTAGTCTCGACTGCCAAACGTTCAATTGTCTGGACCTTCATCATTGGTCATGGTGTGTTTCTTCCTGTGTCTGCACCTTGAATGGACTCTGTAATGCAGCCAAGGGTAACGTGTCATGGTGTGTATGTTCCCGTGTTGGTCACTTCCCCAGTCCTGAAAATGATGTTCATTTTCATTCCTCTGTTGGGTGGTATAATTAATAAGTGACTGCCAATAGCTCGAGTGTCATCAGAAACTTAGGAAGAATGCTCGAGAGTAAGCTATCATTCTTCGTGGTCCTCCTTCAACTGTGGACCCTGGCTTTATCTACTAATGAAAGCAGTTGCATGGACAACTACCTAGACTTTGAGGAACAGACCTTTGGTAACAACAGTGAGAACAGGCTGAAGCTGTACCAAGCTTTCTATCCTCCCAATGATCACTTGCCTTACTCAGTGGTTCTGACCTACCAGGCTGTTCTTCCCAATGGAACTAAGTTCAACATCTCCACTGACCCCAGCTGCCCTGAAAGACAAGTGTGGCTGTGGTTGTCCTCTCCTTTCCTGCTGGTTATGGACCCTACAGAGTTGAATCGCTTAGCTCTGTATACCCTCAACCACTTCACTGAGTGGGTTCCTCCACATCTTACAATTGCAACACCTCTACCTTGTTCAGCCAGAGCTGCAGAATTCCTCACACTAATGACCACTTCAGTAAGTAATACAATGAATTTACAGCATGCTCTCTTGTACACACTGTGGAGATTTCTTGTTTGTAGCGGGAAGCTCACATTTTGCTTTTCCTCATCTCCCCAGCTTCAGGCGTATGCTTTGGGTGAGATGTCAAAGGGAGAACACTTGGGATATTCCCGCCAAGGGTGTGACAAAACAAATATGGCCATTATATCTCTAAAGGATGAAAGCTCAGTTGTTAGTAAGTATCGCATTATCGCTACTTGTGGCCTAGTTTCCTTGGCTATTTTTGAATCTGTGGCATCTGTTTTACTGCTTCAAGTACTCCTTAAGACTATTTCACAGAAAATGGAATTTTGCAACTACTCATTTGATTATTATGGGATGTTCTGGGGAATGTCGGCCATTCTCTGCATGCTCTGCATAGTGCTCCTGTTCAAGGACATTGAACTCTTATCTCATTTTGTCTTCAATCCTGACATCCAGCAGACAAAGTATGTCAGATACATGTGGCCATTTGTCCTTGCTTTCCCTATGATCTTCTCTGCACCTGTTGCCATTTACTTTGGTGTCAAATTTAACCTCCTCACTCCGTCTGTCTACCTCCTTCCTGCTAAACTCCTCTGCTGCTGCAGTGAGAAACGTGCTCGAACATTGGTTCTTTCACTTACCCTTTGGTTTGACTTGGTAGGTACCTTTCTCCTTGTTAGCCATGGTATTGCATTTTGGAATGCCTTTCCAGTGGCTCCATTTGCTGTTGCTGTGAATGTGATGGTGCTTGTGTTGACTTTCACGTGTATCTGTTACATCATGGCGTTGGTGTTTACAATTTGTGCATTTGTTGGTTCTCGAAGGTGTCTCAGGAGCAGTGCTGACTGCGTTGCCACAGTTCGTGCTGCAATGCTCATCCCTCTTCTGTTTTCTATCATATGCCTCACCTTCTTTGGTGGTTTAATCGGTCAATTTGTCAATACCGCCACTCAACAGAACAGTTTTAACGTGATACTCAAGTCTCTATTTGCTCCTGTTCTGCTGGTTGTTGTGAGTGTCACTTTGAAGAGGTTCATTTCAGTGTGGTTGCACTGGTCACTTGGTAGTGTGAACAATGATAATGAGGCCACTTCTCTGTTGGGACTGAAAAACAGAAGATATCAAGTACTGGATAATGTAGAGAGTGTTAATGTGCACTAACCAACTGCAGTGTGTGCAAGTGTGCTTTGTAGATTTTGAGTAATTTGTAGTATGTCGAATTTGTAAATAAGCATTAACACCTATATAATTACTAATTTTAAATTGTTAGAAAAGCAGTTATGTTGCTATGTTGCATTGTGTAGTCTAAGTTTCTTTTCAATCACCTATTATACAGGCGTTGCAGACTAACATTATACTGAATGTAAGTCCTTGTGAGTTTGCCCAGTTCATTCATTCTAAAGGAATGGTCATACCATTAGGGATACAGGTCGTCAGCAGATAGTTAGGTACCCTATTGTGGTGTTTGAGGATTTAGTGGTAGCAGTGTTTATAGCAGTAATGGTATGTCAGTAACATAGCAAGTGGTCTCAATTGCTTTGTGATGGACTTTACTTGTCTTGTTGTGCTGGGTGTCTTGTGTCTTCATTTTGTGTGCACACACTGGTCCTTTGGTGATAATCCTAGAGAACTTCCGTATACCTAGGCTGACACTAACATGACCATCACATCTCAGCCAGACGCATCCCAATGGTGGGGGAGGTCATTCTCTATCCTGAAAATGATGTTAATTTTCATTGGTTACATAAATACTGTTAATAGGATGCAGACACCTACTGTACGTGGGTGTCTGCGTCCTATTTGCCTGTACCTTCGTACACGCGTAGAATACACAGCTCTTGTGGACATCTTTCACTGCTGCATGTATGTTCGATTCACTTACTGTAAAGCACCTTCTGGACACAGAAGTAAAAATTAGTTTGTATATCTGCTCACACCTTGGGTATATGTTGATACATAAATGCTCATATGTATTATCATACATACTGTACGTATGTATTATGCAGAATAACAATAGGGCAAGTTATTACAGTCTATGGTGGCTAGCTTGTTGATACAAGCCAGTGGCATGGCAGAGAGAACTCCATTACGCATGTGTTATATTTCTGTATAGCCTAGACATGCACAGTTAATCTGGTGTTGAGTTACATTGCACAGAAACTAAACAGTACATTATGCCTTTCATATGTCACGTACTTATGTGTCACACAACAGACTTGTGTTTTGGTTCTATACTTAGAGCAATTTCCCCTAGTTGGGCTGGCAATACCCTGCCCATCACATCTCAGCCAGACACATTCCCATTTTGTGGTGGTCACATCCTCTGAAAATGATGTTCATTTTCATAGTCTTTATAGATGATTGATGCATATGTACATAGGTGACATTAAAATAACATGTGATTTCACTATCACTAGCTTGTGTCCCGTGTCTTCATTGACTTGAGTATGTAAGTATCGCGAGAGTAATGCTTGAGAGTAAGCTATCATTCTTCGTGGTCTTCCTTCAACTGTGGACCTTGTCTTTATCTACTAATGAAAGCAGTTGCATTGACAACTACATGGACTTTGAGGAGCAGACTTTTGACAACAACAGTGAGAACAGAGTGAAGCTGTACCAAGCTTTCTATCCTCCCAATGATCACCTGCCTTACTCAGTGGTATAGTGACCTACCAGGCTGCTCTTCCCAATGGCACTTGGGTCAACATCTCCACTGCCCCAGCTGCCCTGACAGACATGTGTGGCTGTGGGTATCTTCACCCGCTTTGTTCCTTTTGGATCCTACAAACTTGAATCGCTTAGCTCTGTATTCCCTGAACCACTTCACTGAGCGGGTTCCTCCATATCTTACAATTGCAACACCTCTACCTTGTTCAGCCAAAGCCAAAGAATTCCTGACTCTAATGACCACTTCAGTAAGTAGTATGTGCAATGAATTTACAGAATGCTCTATATAGCTCTTGTACGCACAAAATTGCCATGTTTGCAGTGTGTGGTTCACTTATTATTGTTCCTCATCTACCCAGCTTCAGGCATATGCTTTGGGTGAGATGTCAAAAGGAGAACACTTGGGATGTTTCCGCCATGGGTGTGACGTAGTAGACTAGGCCATTGTTCCTATGAAGTTTGAAAGCTCAGCAGCAGAGAATGGAAGTTTGCAATTATTCCTTTGACGCTTATGGAATGTTCTCTATGGAAACGTCTGCCATTCTCTGTCCTGTCATAATATTCCTCCTGTACAGAGATATTGCACACTTGGAACAAAACACCTTCAATCCTCACAATCAAGGAATCAGGTTTTTGTGGCCATTTGTCCTTGCTGTACCTATTGTATTCTGTACACCTGTGGACATTTACTTTGGTGTCAAGTTTATCTTCCCCACTCCGTCTGTCTACCTCCTTTCTGCTAAACTCCTCTGCTGCTGCAGTGAGAAACGTGCTCGAGCTTTGGTTCTTTCATTGACGCTCTGGTTTGATTTGGATGCTGCCTATTACATTGTTGGTCATGGTGTGTTTGTTTTAATTAAGGGCACTTCCAGTGGCACCATTTTCTGTTGCTGTGAATGTGTTGCTGCTTGTGTTGACTTTCATATGTCTCACTTACATCATGGCATTGGTGTTTACAATTTCTGCATTTGTTGGTACTCGAAAGTGTCTCAAGAGGAATGCTGACTGTGTTGCTATAGTTCGTGCTGCGATGCTCATCCCTCTCTTGTTGGCAGTCATCTGTTTCAGCTTTACCTTTGCTTTGAATGGTCAATTTGTCAATACTGCAACTCAACAGAGCAGTTCTCACATGTTACTTAAGTCTTTCTTCACTCCTGTCATTTTGGCTGTTGTGAGCTTGGGTATGAAATGGTTCACTTCTGTGTGGATGAATTGGTCACATGGCAGCGTAGACAGTTGCCCTGTCAGTCCACTACATGGGCATGGATACAAGATATACCAAGTGCTAACTAATGCCGTAGTGGACATTGTGCACTAACCAACTGCAGTTTACGTATCGTAGTTTAAACTGGAAAGAATTACTCTTGTTGTGTGCTTTATTGGACTGACTAGATATAGTATGTGGCATTCAAAACCTGGTGACCTTTTGTTAAGACAAATTATGTGACTGTTATTATTTTACCACTTTTGGATCTCACCACTTCACCAATGTGTTGTTTCTTGAGCAATTTGTGTGTTTCCACGTCAAGGTTTGCAGTTTATCATCCTCAGATATGGAAGGAATTTTCTAAGCAGAAGACACATCACAATTTCTCTCTTCTAATTACTGACCCTACCATAGATTAACTGTTGTCTGAAGTGCAGTTAGTTTCAATCTTCTATGATCACCCTGTGCCTACATGGAAAACATTTAGAGTGATAGCAATGTGCATGTGACATACTAGACAAACCCCATAGCACAAGACCATCACAACACCAGACTACCACAGTACATTAGTAAGCTATGACCTATTAGTAAGACTGCATTAGTAAGCTATATACTGCTGAGTTCAGCCTGCCCACAAATCCCTAATGCATGTGCCCCTGTGTCTGGCAACTGCAAATTTGAAAATGTGGCCAAAGTGATTCATCAACATAATAGGGTCCACTTAGCAAACAAGTATTTATAGGTAAAATACTCGTGGAGCTGCCGCCCCAACTCAAACTACTTGCTGCATGTCTTCAGTCACAAGTCAAGACACGACAACATGTAAAGAACAATGCAATCACATATGCCCATGCAGAAAGTATGAGCACATACAGTTTCACTAAGGCATGGGCACACAGACAGAGTGTGCATACATTTCCTTTCTGCCTGGACTAAACACCTGCTACTGTGTTCTTTCGACCTGTGTGTGTGTGTGCGCGTGTCACTGCATTCTTAATTGTTTTTAAGTCTGGAAACGCAGAAGTACAATGTGGCTAGTCAATGTAACATGTGTACGACTAGCCAGATTTTGTGGTACAACTCCAAAATGGAATGGAATATGGAAGGATGAAAACGGCCACCAATGTTATCAAATGCAATATTACTTTGCCTGTACTTTTGCAATATAAATTGTACTGCAGTTATATTACCCAACATCACCATATATATTTAGATATAATTATATGTGATATAATTTTTCTGTACTATAAAGCCATACGACTGGTGCAAAATAAAAAAATACTATGGGGCTGCCACAGGCAATGGCATGGCAGCCATTGTCATGTCGTGTTTACAGCACAGCCAGTCCACAGAGACAGTCACAGTATGTTTTATAAATTGAAACAGGTATGTAAGGTCTGTACAAAGTCTGCACAGCTCCAACAGAATACAGTTTTTAGAAGCAGCCTGTGGCAGCCCCTATAGTGTTATTACTTTGGACAGCCGTATGACTTCATGAGAAGGTCTTCGCCAGTTACAATGCTGCATTGTTTTACATTTCAATCTGTTTCCACTGCTACGTGGTGGCTGAACAGTTGCCCATCCGTAATGGCAACTAATTGCAAGACAAAACAGTTATGTACGCAGTTGAAGAAGGTGTATACATGGATGGAACGTCTTGCAGCCAGCTGTCATTGATTTACTACAGGATGAGTGCAGTGCATCAGAAAACAAACAAGTATTTCGAGTTAAAAAAAAAACTCGAACTACTTGCTAGTAATGGTGTCCACATTTGTCATGCCATTTAGCATCACTCTAAATGCTAGAGTGACCCCAGGATGCACCATGCAGAAGTATGAAGGCATCAGGGTTTTAAATACAAACCAAGAAGCTGTGCCTAAACATCCACTTTAATTGGAATGTTGGCAATTGCATGGGAAAGTGCATTAAGTGTTTGGATGCTTTGCACAGGATAGAGCCCTGCAATTACACACAGCTTCATGCACTTTGATACCCAACTATTCTAACCCAGCTAGCTAGCTAGCTATTCAGTTGCCTTGCCCTGAATCGAATAATACCATGTACGCAAACTGATAGCTGCTGTCCAAAATCTAAAATCTCACATGAGAGGATAGCACCGAAGCTAACAGCTGAAGCAGTAGTCTTCGTGTTACGTGCAGGGAACGTTAATATAATGGCCGTTCAGCTTCGGTAACATTTGAGCTGTAGCCCGAAATCACGATTTATTTAAGCTTCTAAGCAACATCGCCCCAAAAACACCTGGTATTGTATAATTTCATAATTTATAATTTAAGTGCACATCGTGTTCATACAATAATACAAACACCAGGGTATTCACCCCATATAGCACTATGATTAAACAAATAATTATCAGTCATTAGGGTCTGCTTCCACATTATTCAATCCAATCGCTTTCTATATAATCTCTCCACTTCCCTTCGTATCCGTCCATTTTCACATGCTTTATCACCCACACATACCACCTTGTCTTTACCATCCATCTCTTGCCACCCCTCCATAATCTCATTCATTACCTTCACCATCTCCTTTCTCTCCTCTGCCATACCATTACACTGCAGTAGAAAATGCTCTACATCTTCCACTTCTCCCTCGTCACACATCTTACAAATTCGTTCATCCCTCTGTAATCCACACCACCTGCCAGTTTCAATTCGCAATTCTGTTGTCCCACCTCTCAACTTCATTAACATCCTCCTCTGCCTTTTACAATCAACCTCTACACACCTTGCCTCACACCTACAATCCATCAATCTCCCCATCACTTCTAACTTTGGACGTACCTTAGCTTCTTCCCTCCACCCGTCCCTAGCTCTCCTCCATGCCGTACACTTCAACATGTGCTTCACTTCACTCAGTGACAGTCCCCTCAATGCCTGCATGTCCAATCCTTGCCACCCGAAAGCCTCCAATCCAATCTTCAGATCTTTCTTCCATTGCACCCTGCCTCCAAACTTCATAGCTTCCCTCATGACCTCCTTCAACAGCCTGCCTTCACCCAGTCTCATTACATGTACCCAAAACTCAATACTCCTTTTCATTGCCTCCCACTTCACTGGCAGAATATTCATTTCGAACTGCAGGGAAGCCAGTGGGTGCAGCCTCCCCACCCCTTAAATATCCTCACTGCTCTCATCTGCACCTCTTCTATCGGCTTAAGCTGCCTCCCACAGCCCCATACTTCAACTCCATACAGAAGCACCGAGCCAACAAGCATTTCCAGCAACTTCCCAAATGTCCCCCCTCTGACTTCTCCCACCGAGGCTCTACACCTCCTGAGCCAGTCACTCAGGGCTACTGCTCCAGCCTTTGCTCTCTCTTCCACCATTCTCCTGCATCGTCCATGTTCATCCACTACGCAACCAAGGTACTTATATTCTTCTACTATGGCAATCTCCTCTTCACCCACATGGAACTTATCTTCTGTCCTCTTAACGCCCTTCCTCCTCATATGCATAACTCCACATTTCTCACCATTCACTTCAACTGACCATTCTTTGCACCATCCCATTAACACATCCAACCCCAATCTCATCGACGTTTCATCCTCAGCAAATATTACAGCATCATCCGCATACAATAACATGGAGATCAGCTTACTCCTACACTTCACTCCAACTTCAGCCTCCTTCAACCTTGCGACTATTGAGTTGATGAAAAGTGAGAATAACAGAGGAGACAGAATGCACCCTTGCCTCAAACCACATGACACTTCAAACGGGTATGTATATATTAATAGCGGGTGTATATACGAACACCTCAATACCACCACATTCACTAACACCCCAACAGGGCTACACTAAACAGGGCTAGCCACCCAGACATTTTCAGATTCAGGGGCTAGACAGATTGGCTGCATGCTACAATCTACGTCGCTGCATGCTAATGTTATGTGAGAAAACATATATCGGCCATACCAGAGGGTTGTCAGACATGTTCATACAATTCATTTATTTAATGTGTATGCCAGTATTAGAAGTATTTCTAAGTATGTAATTTTGTTCTTCCTGCTAACTTCAGTTGCTGTATCAGCAGGACCAAACTGTATCCTATTTGGCTGTACCCAGTGCACCTTTGTACAGACATACATAAGATACACATGCTTTGAAGGCAACTTTAGCTGTTAGATGTATGTTCAATTCACTTACAGCACCTTCTGGTAGTAGGCATGCCATGAACAAAACAACCACTTTGGAATGTAAGTATACTTGGTACATTCATTCTCAATGAACGGTCACCATACCAGGTAGGAATACAACTCACTGGCAGGAATAAATAAGAGGCCCATGTTAACAAACAAGTCAGTTACCCTTTTGTTGTGTTTGGGGATGTAGTGGTAGTGGACGTCATAGCAATCATGGCTTTAGAGCCAATCTCAGCCACTTACCAAGTGGTATTGCTTTGTGATGGATTTTACTGGTCTATTTTCTCTTGAGTATCTAATGTCTTCTTTCTGTGTGCACACACTGGTCCTTTTGTGTCACGTAGGTGATAATACTAGAGCATCTCCCTCGTTGGGCTGAGGATAACCCGGCCCCACATCTCAGCCAGACACATTCCCATGTTGGGGGTGGTCACATCCTTCGTCCTGAAAATGATGTTAATTTGCAATGTTTACTGTACATAGGTGATATTGAAAATGTAATTGCACTACCACCAGCTTGTGTGTCATGTCTTCAGTGAAATGCTCTTCATGCGGTGACTGCATTACCATCCTTCACACCACCAAGTGACCCATGCACTCACAAAGAAATTAAGTATATAGATAAAAATGAACCCAGTACAACAGGACCAGTGCAGTGCATCAGAAAGCAATTAGAAACACCTGGTATCCTATTAATAGTGGCTGTACGTATATACCACCATCTTTACAAACACCACAACAGCGCTAGACAGGGATAGCCATTCAGACATTTTTAAGATTTTCAGGGGCTAGCTAGACAATTGGCTGTCTGCCACGATTGCTGTCTGCTGCAATCTACGTAGCTGCATGCTAATGTTATGTGAGAGAACATACATCGAGCATACCAGAGGGTTGTCAGACATGTTTATACAATTCATGTATTTAACGTGTATGCCAGTATTAAGTATATTGCTAAGTATGTAACTATGTTCTGCCTACTAACTTCAGTTGCTGTAACAGCAGGACCAAACTGTATTCTATTTGCCTGTACCCAGTGCACCCAGTACAGACATACATAAGATACACATGCTTTGAAGGCATCTTTAGCTGTTGGATGTATGTTCAATTCACTTAAAGCACCTTCCAGTAGTAGGCATGCTATGAACAACAAGCACTTTGGAATGTAAGTATACTTGGTAGATCATTTTGTATACATGTGTTTATGCAGTTGTGGGTGTGTCAGGAGAAGCAACCATGATCTCACAGTGTCCACACTGTTGGTTTTGTGCACTTACACTATCTTTTCATTTGAAATGACTTACTGTTCATATTACATACACACTCCTACACACATTTCAGGGGATGCTCTGTGCTGAGTTCTCTGCACAATGTCTCACTATAGACACCCTTATCATATAGACGCACATTTTCTCAGGACTCAGCAAACCTTACCGAACATCAAGACACTCAAAACATTGTATATCCGAGTGAGACATGTACCGTTTCTCAGTAATAGAACTCCCATTCATTTTGGGGCTCACTTAATTTTATTCTGTCATCAAGTTTCAGTTTCTCCAGTAGGTGAGTAAACAAGTAGCGTTGTAGTGCTAATAACTTTGGGCCTTCAGTAATCCAGACAGAATGATCATGAGTAAGCTGGCAGTCTTCGTGGTCCTCCTTCAACTGTGGACCCTGGCTTTCTCTACTAATGAGAGCAGTTGCGTGGATGACTATCAAGACTTTGAGGAGCAAACCTTTGGGAACAACAGTGAGAACAGGCTGAAGCTGTACCAAGCTTTTTATCCTCCCAATGATCACTTGCCTTTCTCAGTGGTAGTGACCTACCAGACTGCTCTTCCCAATGGAACTAGAGTCAACATCTCCACTGACCCCAGCTGCCTTGACAGACAAGTGTGGCTGTGGGTATCTTCACCCATTTTGTTCCTTTTGGACCCTACAGAATTGAATCGCTTAGCTCTGTATACCCTCAACCACTTCGCTAATTGGGTTCCTCCACATCTCACCATTGCAACACCTCCGCCTTGTTCAGCCAAGGCTGAAGAGTTTCTAACACTAATGACTACTTCAGTAAGTAATACAATGAATTTACAGTGTGTGTTCTCTTGTATACACAAGGAGGCTCCTTGTTAACGGCGTGTGTGGTTGACATATTTGCTGTTCCTCATCTCCCCAGCTTCAGGCAAATGCTTTGGGAGAAATGTCAAAGGGAGAGCACACAGGGTATTCCCACCAAGGGTGTGCCACAAGCATAGGCACTGTTTTTCTAAAAGATGCAAGCTCGGACGATCGTGTATATCGCACTATTAATGTAATTGGCTTTGTTTTTGTAGTTATCTTTAATGTTATGGCATCTACTGTATTCCTTCCAGTACTGCTTAAAACTCTTTTGCAGAAAATGGAAACTTGTAACTACTCCTTTGACTCTTATGGGATGTTCTGGGGATTGTCTGCCATTCTCTGTCCATCTCTGATGGTGCTCCTGTATGAAGACATCACACATATATGTCGTATCACCTTCGACATTCAACAGTCAGAGCATGTCAAATACATGTGGCCATTTATATATGCTTTCCCTATGATATTCTGTGCACCTGTGGCCATTTACTTTGGTGTCAGGTTTAACCTCACCACTCCATCTGTCTACCTCCTTCCTGCTAAACTCCTCTGCTGTTGCAGTAAGAAACGTGCTCAAGCATTGGTTCTTTCACTGACGTTTTGGTTTGACTTGGTTGCCGCCAATTTCTTAGTTGGTCATGGAGTGTTTGTTGTGTGTACCTTTTTAGTAGCACCATTTGCTGTTACTGTGAATGTGATGCTTCTTGTGTTGAGTTTGATGTGTCTCACTTACATCATGGCGTTGATGTTTACAATTTGTGCATCTGTTGGTTCCCGAAAGTGTCTCAGGAGCAGTGCTGATTGCGTTGCCACAGTTCGTGCTGCAATGCTCATCCCTCTTCTGTTGGCTGTCATCTGTTTCAGCGTATTTCTTGCTTTCAGTAGTAAGTTTGTCAATACTGCAACTCAACAGAACAATTTTCCCATGTTACTCAAGTCTCTAATCACTCCTGTTCTTCTGGGTGTCGTAAGCTTAGGTTTGAAGAGGTTCATTCTTCTTTGGATGTGTGGGTTACTTGGTGGTGTGAGGGATGTTACTGATCCTCCAGGACATGGGAGCAGTGGATACCAAGTGCTAGATAATGTAGTGCACAATGTGCACTGAACAACTGCAGTATGTACTGTTTACTGGTCTTTTTTCTGGTTCTAACTAGCTGCAGTGTGTACTGTGTACTGGTCTTTGTTCTGGGTGCAATAGTGGCTATATTATAGTGTTTGCCATTCATAACCTCCTTTCTAAAGCTCCTTTAACTTTTGTATGTAGCTTGCTAACTACTGTTACCATAATGTAAGCTGAACTGATTTGTAAAGAGTAGCATTACTATTTGCAAAGGAACTGTGCGATGGTATGCTCAGCGGGCTGCTAGCATGTGTATGTGCATGAGCCCGCGAGCCAGAGGTGGATGATGGTGCACCGTTCCTAAGCTCTATACAATTGTCAGCTAAGCTCTATACAATTGTCAGTAAGTGTTATGCAAGCTGGTGTGTAACATTTGTATAGAGCTTAGCTGACAATTGTATAGAGCTTAGGAACTGTGCACCATCATCCACCTCTGGCTCGCGGGCTCATGCACATACACATGCTAGCTGCCCGTTGAGCATACCATCGCACAGTTCCTCAAGGCATGGGTTCTAAGTGGTCGCAGCATTGCAGCCCGCCCATGACCATATATATATGGCGATTGGGGACGAAGAATCGTGGCCACACTGGTGGCTTGCATGGCTGAAGCTCCGCATTAGGGTGTAGGCTATGAGTTCAGGCCCCGGGTTGTGGTTCTTTTTCTCCAGTCGCTACTTTCAAGCTGTGTAGGACAAACTTGGACATGTTACACACCAGCTTGCATAACACTTACTGACACTCCTGCATATAGTTGGGGCGTACCATACGTGGAATGGATGAGATTGAGAAATATAATCGCTTTTGCACTTGCTGCTGCAAACCGCTCAAAGATAAGAACAGACTGATGAAAACTGGGAGGCTGACAGTAGTGTGCGAAGCATTTGTGACAGCTACGCTGAGCATCGCTGGTAAGTAAAGCCTGTGTCGCTGAAAGGCACCATGCCAGTGCAAATCTTTCAAAACTTGCAGCTTGCATGTACTCCACATATCTTTAGTGATCTGCTTACCCCAGTCCCACAGAGGATCCCTTGCTGTGGTGCTCATGGGTATAGTAGCATAGCTAGATGTCTTCGCTATGTACGTAGATACTGTACATGTATTATATGTATTCTATATACATTATATACAAATGACACATTAGAGCAAGGTACAATTTTGGCTGTACTTTAGTGTCTGTGGTGACGTGTGTCCAAGCTAGCAGGTTTATGTGGTTGGAAAATACTCATTTTATATGTTTAATGTTTCATGATGGCCTTGAATGCACAGTTAGTTACTATGCGCAAAGACTCAACATGACACGTTGCCTTTCATGTGTCACAGACTTGTCACATTCAATGTTGGGGGTGGTTGCATCTTCCGTCGTAAAAATGTTCATTTTTACCTTTTTATAGGTGATATAATTAACAAGTGATTGCACTGCCAATAGCTTCAGTTTCATGTCGTCAGAAACTCGGGCAGAATGCTCGAGAGTACGCTGGCACACTACATGGTCCTCCTTCAACTGTGGACCCTGGCTTTGTCGAGTAATGATAGCAGTTGTGTGGACAACTACCTAGATTTGGAGGAGCAGACCATTGGCAACAACAGTGAAAATAATGCTAATTTTCATTGTTTACGTATGTACTGTACGTAGGTGATATTTAAAATGTGATTACCCTACCACCAGTTTGTGTGCCATGTCTTCAGTGAAGTGCTTGACATTAAGCTGGCAATTTTCATGGGGCGACTGCATTACCATCCTTCACACCACCAAGTGACCCATGCACTCACAAAGAAAGTATGTAGATAGAATTGAACCCAATACAACAGGGCCAGTGCAGTGCATCAGAACACTAGCAAACACCTGGTATTCTATTAATAGTGGCTGTAGCTGGCAAGAATTTGAATAAGGCATTCGTGTGAGATCCAGGAAGGTGACCATTGTGGGCCTGGCGTACGCTGATCATTAAAGATATGTGCAGTATATCCACTACATGGACATAGATGCAGCAGATTCAAAGCTATTGATAATGCAGTAGTGGACGGTGCACATTAAACTTATGTATATAAACAGTAGCTGATTAATTAAAACTACCTGATTAGTTATTTTGGCAACTTTTGGTTGCCTTCATCAGTAAGTGACAACAACACGAGCACTACTGTATCATACAAGTGCAGGCAAGGTCATATGTGAGGTCAAGAATTTGAATAAGGCATTCGTGAGTGTGCAGTTAACATTTTAAGATTCATCGATGAGTTTGATGAACATGCCATAACGTATGTACATAGGTAAGTCCCACAAATTCATTCTATCTCTGTTTGTGCACCGTGCAAGTCTGCACCTTGCTCCAATGAAAGTGCACATTGTTGTTTGTAGGTTAATTCAACAGGTGTCTGCAGATTGACATGCAAAGGAATAAATATTGTACAATCTATATACGTATCTAGCTGCTTGCAAAAGTTTTGTGAGAGAACATAGATTGAAAACATACCTAAGGGGTTGTCATACATGTTCATACTTTGCATTCATTTATAGTGTATGCCAGTATTAGGCGCATTGCTAAACATGCAATGTGTCCCACCGGCTATGTTTAGTTGCTGTATCAGCAGGACCAGTCTGCTGTATCCTATTTGTCTGTATCCAGTGCAACTTGTACACACGTAGGATATATGGTACATGCTTTGTAGGCATCTTTTAACTATTGAATGTATGTTCAATTCACTTAGCTCACCTTCCGGTAGTTGGCATGCCATAAAGAGAAACCACTTTGTTGAACGTAGGTGTACTTGGTACAATCATATATTTGTATGCATACGTGTATGTAGTTGTGGGTGTGTCAGGAGGAGCAACCATGATCTCACAGTGTCCACACAGTTGGTTATTGCATTTGTACTATGTTTTGCATTTGAATGACTTCCTGTCCATATTTCATCCACACTCTTACACACATTTCAAGGGATTGTCAGTGCTGACTTACTCTGCACAATTTTTCAACATAGACACATGTTTCCTACTTATCTTCAGTTGGACACAGCTAGCTTCCTAGGAACAAATCACTCGAAAAACATTGTAGATCCAAGCAAAGATAAACGAGGACTCTTCGTTAACTATGATCCAAATGAGACGCGTTTAGTTTCTTGGTAAACTCCCATCTCTTTTGTGCTTTTTAAACTTTACCCTGTTATTGACATGCATTTCAAGTTTATCCTGTTATTGACTTTCACTTTTTCAGTAGGTGAGTAAGCAGCAATGCTATATAGTGCCAGTACTTGTGGGCCTTCAGTAAGTCAGACAGAATGCACAACATGAAGCTGGTACTCTTTTTGGTCTTCCTTCAGCTGTGGACCCTGGCTTTATCAACTAATAATAGCAGCTGTGTAGACACATACTTCGACTTTGAGGAGCAGACCTTTGGCAACAACAGTGAGAACAGAATGAAGCTGTACCAAGCTTTCTATCCTCCCAATCATCACTTGCCTTACTCAGTGGTAGTGACCTACCAGGCTGATCTTCCCAATGGCACTAAGGTCAACATCTCCACTGACCCCAGCTGCCCTGACAGACAAGTGTGGCTGTGGTTATCTTCTCCCTTCCTGCTGGTTATGGACCCTACAGAGTTGAATCGTGTAGTTCTATATACCCTGAACCATTTCACTGAGTGGGTTCCTCCACATCTTATCTTTGCAACACCTCTACCTTGTTCAGCAGAGGCTGAAGGCTTTCTCAAATTAATGACCTCTTCAGTAAGTAGTACAGTAGTAAACTTCTGTGCACCTGTTGCCATTTACTTTGGTGTCAAGTTTAACCTCGCCACTCCGTCTGTCTACCTCCTTCCTGCTAAACTCCTCTGCTGCTGCAGTGAGAAACGTGCTCGAGCATTGGTTCTTTCAGTGACCCTTTGGTTTGACTTGGTTAGTTCTCCTTGCTGGCCATGGTATTGCTTTTTTGAATGCCTTTCCAGTGGCACCATTTGCTGTTGCTGTGAATGTGTTGCTGCTTGTGTTGACTTCAACATGCCTCACTTACATCATGGCATTGATCTTCACGATTTGTGCATTTGTTGGTAGCCGAAGGTGTCTCAGGAGCAGTACTGACTGCCTTGCTACAGTTTGTGCTGCAATGCTCATCCCTCTCCTGTTTACTGTCATATATTTTAGTTTATTTGTTGTCTTAATTGGTCAATTTGTCAATATCGCCACTCAACAGAGCAGCTTTCACATGATACTAAAGTCTCTATTTGCTCCTGTTCTGCTGGTTGTTGTGAGCCTGAGTTTGAAGAGGTTCATGTCAGTGTGGATGCATTGGTCACTGTAGTGGTGTGGAGGATGAAAGTCAGGAGGCGAACTCACTGCGGAGGCATGATTACCAAGAATACCAAGTGCTGGATAATGTGTAAAGTTTGTCAGTTTACGCTAACTAGCTGCAGTGTGTGCAAGTGTGCAAGTGTGCTTTGTATTTTAGAGTTGATTGTAGTGTGGACTTCGTAGGCAGTTTACACTTTTGCAATGACTGATTAAATTAAGTTGGTGACATTTATGTTGCTATTTTGCATTGTGTTGCATTTGAGCAATTTATGTGTGTTCACTGGAACCCCCCTAATCACCACCCGATAGCGACTGCCCTGCCAGTGCAGGCTTCTTTTTGGTACACCTAAATATTCCTTACTCTCAGAGAAGCCCACTTTTTGGTGGGCTTCTCGGCTACGGTGCTCATTTGGCTGCGTCCCTTCGACAGTACCCCTTCAACGGCACTTCTGTAACTGGAGATATACAAATGTCTTTGTTTTTTCCTTCGCAAGTGCAAAGCACCATTTCTACATACACTCTTCGTCACGATTCCGTATATTCATAGGCACCATGTTGTGGTGTTTGAAGTTGTGGTGGTAGCGGTGTTCATAGGGTCAGCCCATCTTGACGACATACATACGTACATAGCAGTATATCTGTAGTTACAGTAATTTAGTTTATTGTTGTTAAACTCATGTGGTTTATTATGCTATATACGTAAAACTGTTTTCTTGCCTGTTTCCTATTGTGTGACTTCTGTTTCGCCGGGGTTCAGTTTTGTTTCATTTTGCAAAACTTTTCGTGTTCTCATTTCCTGCTCGTGTTCCTGTATGCAAGCAAACAAGCATTTCAATGTAACGGAGTATTGTAATAATTTACGAGCATACCGTCAACATTTCAGGTTTATGAAAGATTTTAGTTGAGAATGCCATAACATAAGTACGTACATGTACATAAGTGACACGAATTCATTTCATGTGGGTGTTAGTACCATGCAGTTATCTGGTTCAATCTGTGGCTTTTGCTTCACTGCACAAGTTTTTAGGTCAGGTTTGCAGAATTGCACAGATTCATGATATTTACATATTTGTGGATGTCACAACATAACTCATTTTAGCTGCTTACAAATACAGAATATTTGTCAAGCATACCAGATGGTACACTTTACATTATACATACATGATACAGGTGTCTTTACAGTAGGTAGGCAATACACGACATCCCATATATCAGTTTGCAATACCTGCATTGTAGGCAACACGCTCTGAAGATATGGTCTACTAACAGCATAACATGTGTTATACACATATACACATATTGCTGCATTACTCTGCACATAAACACACATTTCCTCTCTCAAGTTGGACTCAGCAAAGCTTGCCTTGAACAAAGAACAGTGAGTGAGAACAGAGTCAGGCTGTACGAAGCTTTCTATCCTCCCAATGACCACTTCCCTTACTCAGTGTTAGTGAGCTACCAGGCTGTTCTTCCCAATAGAGCTAGGGTCAACATCTCCACTGACCCCAGCTGCCCTGACAGACAAGTGTGGCTGTGGGCGTCCACTCCCTTCCTGCTGGTTATGGACCCTGCAGAGTTGAATCGCTTAGTTCTGTATACCCTGCACCACTTCACTGAGTGGGTTCCACCACATCTTACAATTGCGTATGCTCTGGGTGAGATAACATGGATGGAGGAGAACACTGCAAGTACTCCTTCGATTATTATGGGATGTTCTGGGAAAACTGTTCTGCTCAGTTGCGGCATTAACAAAGTGACTACTGAAAGCAAGCAAAACACTACAACAGATGACAGACAACAGGAGAAAGATGAGCATTGCAGCACTAACTGTAGAGACGCAGTCAGCACTGCTCCTCAGACACCTTCGGGTACCAACAGAGGCACAGACTGTGAAAACCAATGTACATAGTCGTAGTGCAAGGAAGACACTTCACCACAGGACAACAGATCAATCAACTAACAGAAGCAAAACTATAGGGCAGACATATACGTATCTGCATGTGAGTAACAAAAGGTATGTAACATACAGTGTGTAAGACAATAGTAGCAAGAGGCTAGGTGCTGCCCGTTACAGCAGCGTAAGACAATTCATTAGTTGCTAATAAAGTCTGAGAGGTACCATCAGACTGCTAATAGTTCACATACATGTACGTAACTATGATGTGGCTCACTACAGCTAGGATAGCCTGGTCATCACATCCAATCCAGGCGTTGGGAGTGGTGTATCCTCTGTCACGAAAATGATGTCCATTTTCATTCTTTTTATGGGTGATGTAATTAACAAGTGATATTGCACTACCTTAGCTTGCGCGACGTGTCGTCAGAAACTAAGGGAAAATGCTCAAGAGTAAGCTGTCACGCTTTATGGTCCTCCTTCAACTGTGGACCCTGGCTTTATCTACTAATGAAAGCAGTTGCATGGAAAACTACCTAGACTTTGAGGAGCAGACCTTTGGCAACAACAGTGTGAACAGAGTGAGGCTGTACCAAGCTTTCTATCCTCCCAATGATCACCTGCCTTACTCAGTGGTAGTGAGCTACCAGGCTGTTCTTCCCAATGGAACTAGGGTCAACATCTCCACTGACCCCAGCTGCCCTGACAGACAAGTGTGGCTGTGGGTATCTTCACCCATTTTGTTCCTCTTGGATCCTACAACCTTGAATCGCGGAGCTCTCTTTACCCTCAACCACTTCACTGACTGGGTACCTCTACATCTTACTATTACAACACCTCCACCTTGTTCGGCCAAGGTTGAAGAGTTTCTAACACTAATGACCAGTTCAGTAAGTAATACAATGAATTTACAGTGTGTGTTCTCTTGTGCTCCTTGTTAGCCGTGTGTGGTTGACAATTTGCTGTTCCCTATCTCCCCAGCTTCAGGCATATGCTTTGGGAGAGATGTCAAAGGGAGTGCACATGGGATATTCCCACCAAGGGTGTGCCATAAGCATAGGCGTTTTTGCTTTTCTAAAAGATTCAAGCTCAGAAGTTCGTGTATATCGCACTATTAACGTAATTGGCTTTGTTTTTGTAGTTATCTTTAATGTTATGGGATCTGTTGTACTGCTCCAAGTAATCCTTAGGGCTCTTTCACAGAAAATGGAAACTTGCAACTACTCCTTTGACTTTTATGGGATGTTCTGGGGAATGTCAGCCATTCTCTGTCCAGCCCTGATTGTGCTCCTGTATGAAGACATCACACATGTATGTTGTGTCACCGTCGATGTTCGGCTGTCAGAGTATATCAAGTACATGTGGCCATTTATCTTTGCTTTCTCTATGATATTCTGTGTACCTGTGGCCATTTACTTTGGTGTCAAGTTTAATCTTCCCACTCCGTCTGTCTACCTCTTTCCTGCTAAACTCCTCTGCTGCTGCAGTGAGAAACGTGCTCGAGCATTGGTTCTTTCACTGACCTTTTGGTTTGACTTGGTTGCTGCTAATTTCTTGGTTGGTCATGGAGTGTTTGTTGTGTATGCCTTTTTAGTGGCGCCATTTGCTGTTACTGTAAATGTGTTGCTGCTTGTGTTGAGTTTAATGTGTCTCACTTACATCATGGCATTGGTGTTTACAATTTGTGCATCTGTTGGTTCCCTAAAGTGTCTCAGGAGCGGTGCTGACTGCGCTTCTGCAGTTCGTGCTGCAATGCTCATTCCTCTTCTGTTGGCAGTCATCTGTTTCAGCTTGTTTCTTGCTTTCAGTAGTAAGTTTGTCAATACTGCAACTCAACAGAACAGTTTTCCCATGTTACTCAAGTCTCTAATCACTCCTGTTCTTCTGGTTGTTGTGAGCTTAAGTTTGAAGAGGTTCGTTCTTGTTTGGATGCGTGGGTCACTTGGTGGTGTGAGGGATGTTACCAATGCTCCAGGACATGGGAGTAGTGGATACCAAGTGCTAGATAATGATAATATGGTGCAGTAACCAACTGCACAATGTAGTGCACAAGTGCACTGACCAACTGCAGTGTGTACTGTGTACTGGTCTTTTTCTGGGTGCAATAGTGGCTGTATCTTAGTGTATGCCATTCAGAACCTCCTTTGTAAGGTTGCTTTAACTTTTGTATGTTGCTTGCTAACTACTGTTACCATAATGTAAGCTAAACTGTTTTGTAAAGAGTAGCGTTACTATTTGCAAAGTATTGTGTTTTGAGCAAATTGTGCAAGTTTGAGAAGTTAACCTGTTGTCTGAAATCTAATCTACAGCAAAATTGTCATGTGCCTATTCCATTACGCCTGTAGTCACCAAGAGAGTTCCAGTAATTCAGTGCTGTTTTATGTGTTTAGAGTAATTCACACGAGTATATGTATGTAATGTCACAAACCTCCACGACCATAGTTGAGGTGGGGTGTCCTGGTCAGCAGTGCTGCAACCTTCTGCTGAGGGCGCATGTACACAAGGACCTACTCCTAATGTCTTCAATCGATCAATCTCTTAAATGATTCATAACCTTGTGTAAGGTACCATCTTGTGGCTTGCAAAACATTGTTGGACATGTAGTGACTTCACTTCAATGCTGTCTGAAAGCAGATACTATTAAAGCAAGCCATACTTTCATTTGTGGAGGCAAGAAGCTTCTGTGCTTGTGAGCTTTGTCCAATCACTGTTTGTTACTTGCTGTGATGAGTGGTGAAATAGTCATCTGCCCATCACATCTCAGCCAGACACATTCCCATTTGGAGGTGGTCGCATCTTCTGTCTTGAAAATGATGTTCATTTTCATTGTTTACGTACACTACGTTGCACTACCACTAGATTGTGTATCGTGTCTTCAGTGACTTAAAACAGATTGCAATTAACTCAGTGGTTCTTTTTCACTGACCCTTTGAGATTTGACTTGGTCGCCAAAACTTGCATTGTTAGTTGTAGTCTGGCTAGCTAGACTGTCCCACTTAAATGCCCAAAGTGCAAAGGGAAAGGGACGATCTAGCGCCAGTAATAATTAGTTCATACCTTCACATCATCAAACTCACAACTTGTGCGTGCTAATAATAAACATATTTTATGGTCCACCCCAAGTACGCAGGAGTACTGTAGCGTCGATCACTACAGAACTCCTGTATATAGTTGGGGCAGACCATACGTGGAATGGACGAGATCTAGAAATATAAGCGCTTTTGCATTTGCTCAAAGATACTCAACAGCTCAGATATAAGAACAGACTGATGAAGACTGGGAGGCTGACGGTAATGGGAGGAGCATTTGTGATAGCTATGCTGAGCATCACTGGTTAGTAAGGCCTGTGTCGCACGTGCTACCTTTCGGTGTTACAGTAAATGTTCAGATTGCAACTGAGAATGTTGACGCCAGGACGCGTTCTTTGCGAAATAAGGTTTCTTCTACTCACACGTTCTTTTAAGCTCGAAACAAGCGAGTGGCCTCTCGAGCCCACTGCAACCATCTCTGCGTCTGGTAGCTCCATGTCCAGCCAGAAAGAAATCCATTGCCATTGAAAGCAATAGTATGCGTGACTGAGCTCCCACAGACTATGAATACTATTAGCTGGAATTCTAGCTAGTAGCATCTGATTGGTTGAGAACAGGTGTGAACTAATCATTACTGTTGCTAGATCATCCCTTCCCAACCCTAAGTGCCCCGGCGATTAGATGGGACGGTCTAGCTAGCCAGACTATGTTGGTTGTGGTGTGTTTCTTGCTCATGCCATTGGGAACTCCATTTGCTCATCCCCTCTTCAACTCAAGCACAGTAGATTTTAAGACTGTCCAATGCCTACTTCCAGGGTGTTTGTTTATTCAAGACACTGAAAGGCACCATTCCAGTGCAAATCTTTCAGAACTTGCAGCCTGCATGTACTCCACATATCTTTAGTGAAGTGCATCAGAAAGCAAATAAATACCTGGTATCCTATTAATAGTGGCTGTATATGAGCACTGCAAACACCTCTATACCACCGCGTTCACAAACACCACACAGGATGAGACAGATTGGCTGTCTGCCACGATTGCCGTGAATGCCTCTACCACTTCATCTCTGAGCACTACAGCAGAAGATCCAAGAAGGTGACCACTGGCGTACGCTGATCATTAAAGATATGAGTTTTTTGGCAACTTTTGGTTGCCTTTGTCAGTAAGTGACAACAACACAAGCACTACTGTATCATACAAGTGCAGGCAGTTAATGAGAGGTCATATGTGTGGTCAAGAATTTGAATAAGGGATTCGTGAGTGTACAGTTAACATTTTAAGATTGATTGATGAGTTTGATGAAAATGCCATAATGTATATATATACATATGTAGGTCCCACAAATTCATTCTATCTTGGTTTGTGCACCATGCAAGTCTTCACCTTGCTGCAATGAAAGTGCACATTGTTGTTTGTAAGTTAATTGAACAGGTGTCTGCAGATTGACATGCAAAGGAATAAATATTGTACAATCTATATACGTATCTAGCTGCTTGCAAAAGTTTTGTGAGAGAACATAGATTGAAAACATACCAGAGGGTAGGGTTGTCATACATGTTCATACTTTGCATTCATTTATAGTGTATGCCAGTATTAGGCGCATTGCTAAACATGCAATGTGTCCCACCGGCTAAGTTTAGTTGCTGTATCAGCAGGACCGGTCTGCTGTATCCTATTTGTCTGTATCCAGTGCAACTTGTACACACGTAGGATATACAGTATATACATGCTTTGTAGGCATCTTTAGCTATTGAATGTATGTTCAATTCACTTAGATCACCTTCCGGTGGTTAGCACGCCATAATGAGAAGCCACTTTGTTGAATGTAGATGTACTTGGTACAATCATATGTTTGTATGCATATGTGTATGTAGTTGTGTGTGTGTCAGGAGGAGCAACCATGATCTCACAGTGTCCACACAGTTGGTTATTGCATTTGTACCATGTTTTGCATTTGAATGACTTCCTGTCCATATTTCATCCACACTCTTACACACATTTCAAGGGATTGTCAGTGCTGACTTACTCTGCACAATTTTTCAACATATATAGACACGTGTTTCCTACTTATCTTCAGTTGGACACAACTAGCTTTCCTAGGAAGAAGTCACTCGAAAAAACATTGTAGATCCAAGCATAGATAAACGAGGTCTCTTCGTTATCTATGATCCAAGTGTGACGCGTTTATAATTAGTTTCATGGTAAACTCCCATCTCTTTATCCTGTTAATGACTTGCATTTCAACTTTATCCTGTTATTGACTTTCACTTTCTTCAGTAGGTGAGTAAGCAGTAATGCTATAGTGCTAGTACTTGTGGGCTTTCAGTAAGTCAGACAGAATGCACGAGATGAAGCTGGTAGTCTTTTTGGTCTTCCTTCAACTGTGGACCCTGGCTTTATCAACTAATAATAGCAGCTGTGTAGACACATACTTTGACTTTGAGGAGCAGACCTTTGGCAACAACAGTGAGAACAGAATGAAGCTGTACCAAGCGTTCTATCCTCCCAATGACCACTTGCCTTACTCAGTGGTAGTGAGCTACCAGGCTGTTCTTCCCAATGGCACTAAGGTCAACATCTCCACTGACCCCAGCTGCCGAGCTGACAGACAAGTGTGGCTGTGGTTATCTTCTCCCTTCCTGCTGGTTATGGACCCTACAGAGTTGAATCGCTTAGTTCTATATACCCTGAACCATTTCACTGAGTGGGTTCCTCCACATCTTACCATTGCAACACCTCTACCTTGTTCAGCAGAGGCTGAAGGCTTTCTCAAATTAATGACCTCTTCAGTAAGTAGTACAGTAGTTATAGCATCTTCTCATGTGTATATAAAGTTCCTTGTTTGCACTGAGTTGTTCACATTTTGCTGTTCCTCATCTCCCCAGCTTCAGGCGTATGCTTTGGGTGAGATGTCAAAGGGAGAACACTTGGGATATTCCCGCCAAGGGTGTAAAATCCCAGCTGTGACCAGTATAACTCTAAAGGACGAAAGCTCAGCTGTTAATATTTATCGCATTATTGGTGCTAGTGGCTTAGTTTCCTTGGCTTTTTTTGAATCTGTGGCATCTGTTTTACTACTTCAAGTACTGCTTAAGGCTCTTTCACAGAAGATGGAGTCTTGCAACTACTCATTTGATTATTATGGGATGTTCTGGGGAATGTCGGCCTTTCTTTACCTGCTCTTCATAGTGCTCCTGTTCAATGACATTAATGAGTTATCTTGTGTCGTCTTCAGTGCTCACTTCGAAAAGACAAAGTATGTCAGATACATGTGGCCATTTGTCCTTGCTTTCTCTATGATCTTCTGTGCACCTGTAGCCATTTACTTTGGTGTCAAGTTTAACCTTTCCATCCCGTCTGTCTACCTCCTTCCTGCTAAACTCCTCTGCTGTTGCAGTAAGAAACGTGCTCGAGCTTTGGTTCTTTCACTGACCCTTTGGTTTGACTTGGTTAGTACTTTTGTCCTTGCTGGCCATGGTATTGTGTTTCTTAGTGCCTTTCCAGTGGCACCATTTGCTGTTACTGTGAATGTGTTGCTGCTTGTGCTGACTTCCACATGCCTCACTTACATCATGGCATTGATCTTCACGATTTGTGCATTTGTTGGTAGCCGAAGGTGTCTCAGGAGCAGTACTGACTGCCTTGCTACAATTCGTGCTGCGATGCTCATCCCTCTCCTGTTTACTGTCATATGTTTTAGTTTATTTGTTGTCTTAATTGGTCAATTTGTCAATATCGCCACTCAACAGAGCAGCTTTCACATGATACTAAAGTCTCTATTTGCTCCTGTTCTGCTGGTTGTTGTGAGCCTGAGTTTGAAGAGGTTCATTTCAGTGTGGATGCACTGGTCACTTAGTGGTGTGGAGGATGAAAGTCAGGAGGCGAACTCACTGCGGAGGCATGATTACCAAGAATACCAAGTGCTGGATAATGTGTAAAGTTTGTCAGTTTACGCTAACTAGCTGCAGTGAGTGCAAGTGTGCAAGTGTGCTTTGTATTTTTAGAGTTAATTGTAGTGTAGACTTCGTAGGCAGTTTACACTTTTGCAATGACTGATTTAATTAAGTTGGTGACATTTATGTTGCTATTTTGCATTGTGTTGCATTTGAGCAATTTCTGTGTGTACCCTGGAGCCACCCTTACTCACCTCCCGATAGCAACTGCCCTGCCAGTGCAGGCTCCTTTTTGATACACCTAAATATTCCTTACTCGCAGAGAAGCCCGCTTTCGGCGAGCTTCTCTGCTATGGTGCTCCTTCGACAGTGCCCCTTCGACAGCACCCCTTCAATGGTGCTTCTGCAACTAGAGATACTAATGTCTTTGTTTTCTCCTTTGCAAGTACAAATCACCATTTCTACGTACACTCTCCGTCACAGTTCCGTATATTTTCTCCATAAAACCAAAATGGCAGACAGCAATCGAGTCATCGGTGGCAATAAAAGATAAGGGCTCCACACAAGTTAGGCACCATGCTGTGGTGTTTGAGGATGTGGTGGTAGCAGTGTTCATAGGGTCAGCTCATCTACATAGCAGTATATAGTTACAGTAGTTTAGTTTTTAGTTACAGTATTTTTGTTTATTGTTGTTCAACTCATGTGGTTTATTATGCTATATAAACTGTTTTCTTGCCTGTTTCCTATTGTGTGACTTCTGTTTCAACAAAGTTCAGTTTTGTTTCATTTTGCAGAACTTTTCGTGTTCTTGTTTCCTGCTTGTGTTTCTGTATGCAAGCAAACAAGCATTTCAATGTAGCGGAGTAGTGGAATAATTTTCAAACATATCGTCAACCTATCAGATTTATGAGAATGCTGTAACATACTTACGTACATGTACATAAGTCACACACATTCATTTCATGCGGGTGTTAGTACCATGCAGTTATCTGGCTCAATCTGTGCCTTTTGATTCACTGCACACGTTTTTGGGTCAGGTGTGCATAACTCATTTTACCTGCTTACCAATGTACTTTTTTATCAAACATACCAGATGGTACACTTTACATTATACATACATGATACAGGTGTCTTTACAGTAGGTAGGCAATACAAGGCATCCCATATATCAGTTTGCAGTAGCCTGCATTGTTGGCAACACACTGTGAAGCTATGGTCTACTAACAGCATAACATGTATTATAATTCTCACATGGCATTTATTGGCCATGCAGCTGGCCAGCAGTGTTTCTACACATCTATGGGGTTTCCATGTCTGTTTAGGGCCTATCATAAAGTAACCCGTGTGTGGTGTTTGTTTGTGTGTGAGGATTGTGGGTGCATCACAAGGAGTAACCATGAAGTCACAGTATCCACACAGTTGGTTTTGTACATTTGTAATATCTTTTGTATTACTTGTAGGTAAATACGTAGCTTGCTGCCCACACTCCTACAGACATGTCGGGGTTTGTATATTGCTGCGGTACTCTGCACAGTTTCTGAACATAAACACACCTTTCCTCTCTCAAGTTTGACTCAGCAAAGCTTACCTTAAACAGTGAGACACTGAACACTGTAACTTAATTAAGCAAAGCACACAATAGTTACTTGCTAATTTTCTTTGCCCTGTAAACAAGTTTCATTTTCTTCATTGTTTTTATTGGATACGTACGTAAGTATACAAACAAAGCTGCAGTACCAATAGCTCATTTGTGGGTGCCTTCACTGACTGAGACAGAATGCTCGAGGTGAAACTCCTTTTGTTCCTTCTTCAACTGTCAACTCTGGCATTCTCGGATGATGGCAGTAGCTGCGTGGACAACTATCAAGACTTTGAGGAGCATACCTTTAGCAACAACAGTGAGAACAGGCTGAAGCTGTACCAAGCATTCTATCCTCCCAATGACCACTTGCCTTACTCAGTGGTAGTGACCTACCAGGCTGTTCTTTCCGATGGAACTAGAGTCAACATCTCCACTGACCCCAGCTGCCCTGACAGACAAGTGTGGCTGTGGTTATCCTCTCCTGTTATGTTCATTTTGCAACCTACACAATTGAATCGCGTAGCTCTGTATACCCTAAACCACTTCACTGAGTGGGTTCCACCACATCTCACCATTACAACATCTCTACCTTGTTCAGCCAAAGCTGAAGAATTCCTCACACTAATGACCACTTCAGTAAGTAGTGCAATGAATATATAGGATGTTCTCTTATACACACTATGGAAGTTCCTTGTGTGCAGTGTGTGCTTCACTTCTTATTGTTCCTCATCTCACCAGCTTCAGGCATATGCTTTGAGTGAGATGTCAAAAGGAGAGCACTTGGACTATTCCCTCCAAGGTTGTACCGCAGATGTAGCTATTATTTCTCTACGAGTTGTAAGCTCAGATGTACACATGTATTTTACTATAGGCTTAATTGGCCTTGTTTTTCTTGTTATCTTTAATATTATGGCTTCTGTTGCATTCCTTCCAGTACTTCTTAAGACTCTTTTGCAGAAAATCGAAGCCTCCAACTACTCCTTTGACTATTATGGGATGTTCTGGGGAATATCAGCCATTCTCTACCCAGTCCTAATTTTACTCCTCTTTGAAGACATCACACTTGTGTGTTATATCATCATCAATCCGGACGTTGGGCAGTCTGGCAATGTTAGGTACATTTGGCCAATTGTCCTTGCTTTCCCTATGATCTTCTGTGCACCTGTAGCCATTTACTTTGGTGTCAAGTGTAACCTCCCCACTCCGTCTGTCTACCTCCTTCCTGCTAAACTCCTCTGCTGCTGCAGTGAGAAACGTGCTCGAGCATTTGTTCTTTCACTGACCCTTTGGTTTGACTTGGTCGCTGCCAATTTCATTATTGGTCATGGTGTGTTTGTTGTGCACGCCTTTCTTGTAGCTCCATTTGCTGTTGCTGTGAATGTGATGCTGCTTGTGCTGAGTGTGATGTGTCTCACTTACATCATGGCATTGGTCTTCACAGTCTGTGCATCTGTCGGTTCCCGAAGATGTCTCAGGAGCTGTAATAACTTCATTGCTACAGTTCGTGCTACAATGCTCATCCCTCTTCTGTTGGCTGTCATCTGTTTCAGCATTGTGCTTGCTTTCAGTGGTCAATTTGTTAATACTGCCACTCAACAGAACAGTTTTCCCATGTTACTCAAGTCTCTAATCATTCCTGTTCTTCTCGCTGTGGTGAGCTTGAGTTTGAAGAAGTTAGTTTTTATTTGGGTGCACTGGTCACTTGGTAGAGTGCCGAATGGTGAAGAAATGAATCAACTACCCCAGCATGGATGCAACAGATACCAAGCCATGGATAATGCAGTAGTGGACAATGTGCACTGACCACGATGTATGCTGCTCTTTAAACTGTGTGGAAGTTAGTTTGTGTAGTTTAAGAGTGTAATATATTGTGTGACATTTGTAACCATTAAGAACTTAGCGGAGGCTGAATTTAAGTTAAAATGACATCTTTTATAACTTACTATTTTGCCTTTTGTTGTGTTGGAATTGTGTGTGCAAGTTGAAGTGTACATGTATAATTCAGCAGCCTGAGTCATTGCAAACAGGCAAACATCACACAAATGTACTGTTAACCTGGGCACTGTCAATAATTAAGCTGTTATGTGAGCACAGTTGCTTGTGAATCTTCCTGTGCGTAGTACTTTCAACACTCGCCTTAAAAGTGCTTCAGAAGTGCACGATAGTTATTTTAAGCGTACATCATGTAATGTAAACAATGTTAATGGGTCTCAATGGGTCATTCCTCTTTGTGAGAGGACTGACTTGCTGAGTGAGTATACATACATAGCTATAGCTTGGCAAGGTTACAATGGATAATTCAGGTGTGGCAAACAAAATGGACGTTCTGAAATGGTTGCTTACTGTACCTGTTCTGACTGTTGAACAGATGTTCTGTGTGGGCCAGCTGACACATTCACTCTGTGTAGGTAGTGCATTTACCTCCATGCAGTGATGATGATCAAAGGTGCACCTTAATTTTGAACTCACGTAATGGTCCTGATGCGATGCTTTGTCAAGTCATGCTGAGCACTTGGAATCATCAAACACGCTCAAGTCACTATTCAATAGTGACAAAATAATGTTACTAGTATCAACCATTCACTGCAACTCAAGGTATGGCAATGTTACTTCTGAATACAGACATGTTATGTACAGGTCTTTTCTACCCCTTCCCCTCTCCCCTCCCCCCTCCTCTCTTTTCTACCCCTTCCACTCTCCCCTCCCCCTTCCCCTTCCCCTCCCCCTTCCCCACTCCCCCCCTTCCTCTACCTCCCCCCCTCTTCCGTCCCCCTTCCCCTCCCCCCTTCCCCTTCCACTCTCCCCTCCCCCTTCTCCTTCCCCTCCCCCTTCCCCACTCCCCCCTTCCTCTACCTCCCCCCCTCTTCCGTCCCCCTTCCCCTCCCCCCTTCCCCTTCCCTCTTCCCTCGCCCCTTCCACTTCCCCTTCCCTCTCCCCTTCTACGTATACCTTGTAGGTTGTATATGGCAGTCACATTATCAGTGGAATGGACCAACCAACTCTCGCTGTTCTCACTGAGTATTGGGTGCACCTTGTGGGGGTCAAGAAGGATGCGATGGACCTTCCCAGAGGTGTGCATAATTACATAGTGTAGACTCATGAATGTACATACGTACATGTGCGTCGTGTGTGTCAATTTCATGCATGTCAATTTATATACTCAACTCCACATCATCAATTGTACATGTCAGAAGCACTCCTTCCTGCTTTTACCTGTTGCTGATACGGCCAAGCAACCCACCCCTAGCTTTGTGTGAGGTAGTCTTGTAGCACCATTGTGGGATCCGTTTAGCCTCACATGCTGACTGATAAGATCCCACCGGCTTCTCCATGGGTATTCAAGGAGCAGTGTAGGGGAGGTAGTCAAGAGTTGTGTCTTAAAGTTCAATGTTACTTATTATCTCAAACATTCAATGCACATACATAGTGTTTTCTGGTTGGAATCAATGCAGCAAATACTGTATTTAAAGCTTCATTGCCGTACCATGGGAGGAATACATTTATATACATACCTGTGATTATTGTACATACATTCATACAATTTGTGTATGTGCAAACGTACATTCATGTACTGGAGTGCACAATTGGAGGTGTAACATCAGGTACATTTGCTATGCTAGCTAGCTATACCAGTCATACCTGTATGTGACCTGATATTCCTGTTTCACAGGTCACTACCACATACCGAGTGTCTTCTACACCCCGGGTACACGCCTCCCCACTCTCCTCCAGGCAGTGGAGGCAGCATCGCCGCCACTGTTCTTCACAACAGAATTCTGCGGGCTGCACTTCACCCCACAGGTATGGTGTATCATACATGTTATAATGGTCAGTCTCTCCTGACCTCCCTCAATATGTGATTGAGATGTTGTCAGCAATATCTAGTCTGTGATCTAGCTATGTTTGTACTTGTTACGTACACACACACACACACACACATGCACATTTTGTGGACACACTGACATATAGGTACATTTTGTGGCTATATACTAGCCGACTTTCCACCAGTTGCTCCCTCCTCCTCCCCTCCCATTCCAGATGAAGAAGCAAACAGTTTGCAGTCTTCAACCCAACAGAAGCTTTCACCTACGCATCTAGGCAGACAGCAGCCTGTGGCACTCACTAAACCCCACCTACACACTAAATTTTATGTGAAGAAACTGATTGAAAGGGTGAATTGCAGGTGGAAGGAGGAGTCTTCCGCTCTCATCATGGGCGAGCCAAAACATCAGGTATCCTGCCAACAATGCTCATATTTGTCTCTTGTGTATTGAGTAACTGTATACCATTGTACCATGTTACGTATGTTATTGAGTAGCTGTATAACAATGTACACAGCTTTTGTACACATTGTACTATTTAGTTTTTACTGACTGTACATAGTGTTGTTGGTGGGCTCATGCTTTGCAGTGACTGTGGCTTGCTATTCATAGTTCATGGTAAATTCTTAATTAATGAGGGAGTGCAATTCTCCAAAACAGTTTAATGTAAAGTGATTTGTGCTGACTGATCCATCATATACTGTAATATACAAATGGCATTAATGACAACATAATATAGTTGGTCAGTTGTCAAATGATAAAGACAGTGTACACTTTGTTCCATGTGCTTTGACTAAATGCAATAGGCATTGTCGTGTGAATATGTCGTTGTGTTTTGGTCAATGTAGGAGGGTTTGAGGAGACACGTGGCCAAGACTGGAAGCACAGATCAACTTGTGTTCCAAATTCAAGCAGATCCAACCAACAGAGAGAGGGAGCATGTAGGTGGACCTGTGCAGGATATCCAAACAAGCAATCTGACACACACACACAAACACACACACACACTCTCACTCACTCACACACACACTCTCTCACACACACACACAAACACACCACACACACACTGACAGTTATTGCATAAGTGTACATGGGAGACAACATATGAATTTATGATGAAGGCCTGAGTGGCTAGGAAGACTCATCTTGTAGGAATACATGAAAATGCTAGCCGAAACACACTTCAGACATTTTGGCGGCCTACGGCTACCTTCATCAGTGAATAATAACACTTAAATACAAACTGTGCAGACAAACAATGATGTGGTTCCTGTACATGGGTGCCCCAAGTGACCACATCATCATTATTTTGTCTGCACAGTTTGTATTTATACATCCGGCCTGTAAGTGTTTTTATTCAGCCGTAGGCTGCCAAAACATCCGACTACAAGTGTGTTTTCGCTAGCATTTTCACGTATTCCTACAATATGAATTTATGCAACTATCGATACGCCAAATATAAGTGTACATATCTCTGAGCTTGCATCACTCACATACCGTACATCAACTCTCACAGTGTGTGTGGCTCAGTAGTCAGCGCAATACACCTACCACACACTGTCACTCTCTGTTTTCCATCCAACCTTTGTTCACAGATCCGAGACCCGCCTACTGAGGGTCTATTTGCCTATGGACTTCACCTTTGGGGGGTGGAGTGGGAGAAGAACGCAGCCCTTGAGATCACCGACACCCACCCAAAGCAGTCCCTTCCCTCCCTGCTGCCTGTCCTCCACATCACCGCAGTGCGCACCACTCAGGAGTCTAGCACTGCAGGCAAGGACATCAATAAGGGACCTTTCCCATTCAGTGCTCCATGTTATGTCAGCACCACTTCCCTCCCTGTCCTGGATGTCTGCTTTGTTAGCAGTGATATTCCTGCTTCTAGATGGCCGATGAGAGGTGCTGTTTGCTGTCTCAGACCATTCTGATCAGAATTGCATTGCAAGGAGTACGTATGTACATGTACAAGCTGTGTGCTAACTTACGTACATGAGGTATACTATTAACTGAAATATGATTGTAATACATTGTTTTAGTTTTGTTGAAGAAGCTTGTCCGGCTGGGTTGCATCACTCAGGGTTCTTTTTCGGAAATCACCAACCAAAGATTTTCTTTGAAATACCAAACGTTTCGGCAGCTTGCTGCTGCCTTCATCAGTGGTAGTGGCTTACAGAGTGTGCATGTGTTAAATGTGTGAGGGTGACAGCTGATGATGTGAGGTGAAGATAAAAATGAATTAAAATTAAAAATGAATTTATATGAATTTAAAAATGAATTAAAAATGAATATTACATGGATGTTTGTTAATTAACAATCTGTGGGTGAGGAACTATGGGTGCTTAATGAGGGTCTTATAGATGTGGGGCAGTGTACCTAGTTCTCTGTTCAGGTGGTTGGTCTCCTTATGGATCATCCAGGACTCGA